>WAAF01003013.1:1557168-2022729 GCA_013400475.1 Tricholaema leucomelas
TAGGAAATAAGTAATGATGTCAAGAAGTTTCAGTTTACTTTGCCAGAACTGAGGTGAGACTCAGAATCACAGAATGTTAGGGTTTGGGAAGTACCTGCAAAGATCATCAAGTCCAACTCCTCTGCTAGGGCAGGATCACCTAGGGCAGGTCACACAGGAACACATCCAGGCAGGTTTTGAATTTCTCCAGTGAAGGAGATTCCACAACCTCCCTGGGATGTCTCCTACTCTCCTACAGTATACCTCAATTTTTCATTATGCTGAATTTTATGTAGAAAATGGTATAAATATCAGTTTTTTAAAAGCAGCTTTTGTAGAATTGAAGTTGGAGGGAGGGTTTAGTTAAAAATTAATTGATTCAGCTGACTTGTTTTTACTTAGGAAAGAGATTCTTAACTCCTTTCCCTATTATTATCACCCAACAAAGCAAACACTTGTATATTACGAGAAACCATTGTCACAGTAATGCTGCACAGACACTCACAGTTGCTCTTTAAAATGCAACAAAATATGAATCTAGGTAAAAAGCATTTTTACAAGTGTTAGAGGCACCTATACTGCCTTATTATTTACTTGGTAGTAGTTCAAGAAATAACTACTAAGCAGAGTTATGTAGTGTTTAACACATAGGGAGCAAATAGTAGGTGCTATTTGTACACAAGCTTCTCCAAGCCTTCTGCTGCAAAACAAATATCCTTGTGTAAATATCATCTGATGAGCAGCAAGGGGTGAAGCAAAGGAATCCATTTACACACCATCCTGGTAGATAAGTCTTGTTCACTTGTACAATGAGAGCTTATGCCCTCAGAAGGCCAGAAAAAAAAACTTCCTGAGTCCTTCAAAACCTACTGCCTTTCAACTGCTGAAAGATGAAAATGTGGAGTAAAATGAAGTTTTATGTTTAGAAGTTGTTAGAAGGAAAGTCACCAGATTCAGACAACTCAAGTAAAGTTTTCCTGACATAGGAGATCCAAGCTGTAAATTACTAAGTTAAATGAGGAAATCATCAAGAAATACCCCATGAGAGACAGTATCTTTTATCTGAACAGAGGAATGATGTGACTGTGTCCTCCTTATATTTCTGCAGCTATTCCAACACAAAGAGCTAAGAACCTTATTCAATTATTCACTTTCTATTACATTCTTGAGTTCTCTTACTGATGATGTCTTCCTGTCTTCTGAACAGGGCAACCACTTGTTATTTGGTCTGGTATCACACTTCTTCTTGAGAGCTGCAACACTGGCTATTAGATGTTTGTTCCCTGCTCAAAGTTTGATGAAAATATTACTTTATGAAATACAATATGCAAGGCAGACCTTGTGTATGCTTTGACCTCTGCTCATAGAATGAGGATTTCTTTTTAAAAAACAGCTTATTTTAAAGTATTCACCTTCCATGACCATATATAAATACATAAAAGCCTACATTGTTTGTCAGAGGTGAGTGGTACCTTAACAGCATCAGTAAAATTCAACAGTGTTTCAACCATTTCTAGCCAAAGTTTGGAGCTTTAATTACTATTGCAGGTAAATATGTGTTCCAATGAGAAGGCTGAGGGTGAGCACACACTCTGTCCTTATCACTTTGCTTGGAGAGGATACCTTCTACAGCGGGGGGGGTGGAGTGAATATCAATGAGTCTGTATCCCCCGAATCCATGATAGTTCCTCTCATTAAAGGTCCAGTCAATGCTGTTGATGCCAGTGATCCTTGCAAAGGTAGCAACTCAAAATATTAAGAGATGTACATAATTGTATTCACCTTTCCAGGGGTTTACAGTATCACAGTCTCACAGTATCATCAGGGTTGGAAGAGACCTCACAGATCATCAAGTCCAACCTTTTACCACAGAGCTCAAGGCTAGACCATGGCACAAAGTGCCACGTCCAACCTTGTCTTGAACAGCCCCAGGGACGGTGACTCCACCACCTCCCTGGGCAGCCCATTCCAGTGTCCAATGACTCTCTCAGTGAAGAACTTTCTCCTCACCTCGAGCCTAAATTTCCCCTGGCGCAGCTTGAGGCTGTGTCCTCTCGTTCTGGCGCTGGCCACCTGAGAGAAGAGAGCAACCTCCCCCTGGCCACAACCACCCCTCAGGTAGTTGTAGACAGCAGTAAGGTCACCCCTGAGCCTCTTCTTCTCCAGGCTCAACAATCCCAGCTCCCTCAGCCTCTCCTCATAGGGCCTGTGCTCAAGGCCTTTCACCAGCCTCGTTGCCCTTCTCTGGACACGTTTACGTCTGTTGTTTTTCTAACTTTAGGTGACTGGTAAGGTAAGTCAACTGTAGTATCATAGCTAGACATCTGGACTGCTTGTGTTTTCTGCTGAGAACTGTGAAGTTCGAATTCGTGGCCAGCAGAAGGCAAATGTTAATATGGTTCCATAAGTAGAAATTGTAGTCTATATGTATTTGAAAGAAATAGTTACAGAAACCTCTTTTTTCTTGATGAGTCTTAAAATGTTTCAGGACAGATCTGTTTCAGGACCGATTCTGAATGCCCTAATTGGAGAAAGAAGCCAGTGGTGAATTCAAACTTGCATTGAGAATCAATGAGTTCTGTTTAATAACCAAACATTTGAATTACTTACTTGAAGTTCCACAGATGTCTGTATAGAGAAAGTATTATGCCTTCAAAATAAACAGTAGGGGGGGAAAAAGTAAATGTTGTAATTTAAGCACTGTGTTTTCAAGATAACATGCAATCAGAATAATTAATAGAAATGCAAATACAATGCTAGTTTCTAGAAGAGCTTTATCTTGTGAAACAAATCATTTAATTATGGTGACAAAGCTTGCAAGTGAAACAAAGGAATGAAGAAATATTTTCCCTAGAAGTTAGTATGGATTTTCTGATTATATATTTTTCCACTAAGAAAAAATAAGTTTGTATAAGCAGAAACTTTCTACTGTAATACATTCCCCCCCACCAAGATCCATTTACGTGTCCTGAAGTTGATTTCTGATTAGTCAAGAGGCTAATTCTGAGCAAAACAAGATTTCTCTAACCAGAGCCATTGTATTTTCTAAGAAAGAAAAACTGTTTTCAGAGTTTCTGTGCTAACCTAGCAGACTGAAAACCACAATACAGGTTCCATACACCCTAAGTGAACATCCATGGTAGGTAGAGATGTAGTTTTGCTCTTTCCCCCCCCTCTCCCTTCATTCCTTTGTCATGAAAATGTTTCAGAGTGCTTTAATTTGTTGCAATATACAGTGGGAAAATTCTGAAATCTGAGTAGTCTGTAGGAATAAAATTGCCACCCAGCTACTCACCCAAGTGTGGCCTTTAGGTGTTCACTTTCCACAGTTCACTCAAACCAGACTGATACTGATAGTTGATGGCAGTTTTGGTCCTAGCGCCCTCATCATGTTAGAATGAAACAGCCTGTGATCCACTTCAAATGATTTTGAATTTGGAAGAGATTAGAGATCACTTATTAAGTGAAAAAAGAAAAAAAAAGCATATTATCTGTTTTTAAAGGACTGGTTACATCTTAGTAAGAATAAAATTGATGTTTTAGTAAGGAATTAAATACAATGCTTCTATTTCTGCACTTTTATGTAGGTCTTCACTAAGTTGAAGCATGAAACAACAGGCTTTTTGGTCAATCCAATGCAACAATCCAAAAGCTTGTATTCAAGCATGATGTTTTCACTTTATTTCTAGTAATTTATATTGATGAAGACAGAAACAAATCATACATACACTTATACATAAAGAACTTGCACTAAAACTATAAAAATGTATTAAGTTTATAAGACCAACATTTATATACCTTACATTTACCCAGCTGACTTACAAACTTGAGTTGCTGACAAAAGTAGTGGACACGGAATGGAATGAAGGAGCAGCACATCTGATGGCTTTTTCATATCCTAGCTGTTAGGACCATAAATGTCAGGAGTCTTAACTTCCATGTGGATTCCAAAGAAGAGTTTCATCTTGCAGGCAAAGACTTTTCTGCTTGCACTTCCAAGTTTATACACTTCTTGCTTGTATTGTCCTATTTGTTCCAACATTAGTTGAATACCTTCTCTATCTCCTTGCTTCATTTTGTATACCTACTTATGAGCTCTGGTGCTCAGGCTTCTTGACTCCTTTGTGGACACATTGTTGAGGTTGTGATCTGGTCAGCCCATGAATTTGTCTTTTCTTAGTATTTGATGATATTTTGGTGGCTTACATGCTATGTACCTTTCCTCCTTTCTTGCTGGCTTCAGGTCATAGCACTTCCCTCTTTAACTTCACAATTCACTGTTAGTTTCTTCCCTGCTTTCTCACAGCAGTAACCTTGATTCCTTTGTTTCTGTCTTTGACTATATTTTCTATGCAGGATGAACAAGCAGCAGCTGGCCTTGCTTCCTTCAGTAAACAACTACAATATCTGGATTTTAATTCTGGCCAAAATGGAACCAAGACTCAGTGAAAGCAGTGCAAGGTGTGGAACTTGGGGATACGGTGCACGCTCGGGGATATGAATAACTGGAATTTTAGCTGCTATGTTATACGTAGGGAATTATAGAGAGGAGAACAGTTTCTTAGCATTCAAAAACGAGAAATGAGGTAGATGTTACTGGTTTGAATGATGTTGTTTTGGTGGGGTTTTTTTACTCTGATTTAAATCCATGGATAAATTTATCTTAGTGAAGATCTCTGCTAGAAAATATTAACAGTACAGTGAACAAGTGGCAGTATAATGCGAAACTAAATAAAGTTCAAAGTTTCATCTTGTTTTAAAAGATACGCATTTTTAAACCTCAAACCTCAAGAGGACCCAGCTTTTTTGATGTTCCTTTTGAGCTGTGCTCTCCATTTCAAAGTCTGTGAGGTGCTTAGAGCAAGGTCATCAAAACTGAGGCTGAGCTTGTAAAAAGTGTTCTATTTATCACAGAGGAAATACAAGTGACACAATAGCCTGCACTTTTAAAAAACCATAATTCCATCTCTGACTGTATCCTAATTGATTTTATTGTTTGTACTTGACTGAAGGCTATGACTTTCATGGATAGCTTTTATATTGTTAAGTGAAAAGTTTGTCTCTCAGTTTCTTTCTCACGCTCTTCAGTAAACTACTCAGTTAACTCTGAAGGAAACCAATCTACTTGTCATAGATATGCAGGGAAATACGGGCTGAGCATATCTCCAGCAGCTGTGCAACATTTAAAATGAGTACTTAAAAAAATCTTCTGAAAATGTAAATATCGTTCAAGACACGTAAGGACTGATTGTGGTATGTTATGAACTGGCATAAATTGCTACAGATTTTCAGGCTTCAGTGTTTTTTTTTTTTTCCCAGATGCAGCCGAAAACATCTCAGATCTATTCCTACTAACTGTACTATTTTCTAAGATTATTGAACTAAGTTATGCTACAAGGATAAAGGCATGTCTAACTTTTTTCTTAGTTTCTACTCTTGATGTATCTGAGAATTTCTTGTGCACACGCAGTTCCACAGTCTTCCCTGTACCAACCACCTCTAGTGCTGCAGTTTCCTGGACATCAGCACATTTGCCTGCAGGTTTGGTAATTCTTTTCTTGGAGACATATGACCTGTTATTAAAGAAGGAAAGAAATCTCCTTTAAAATTGATGTATTTGATTTTAAAAATCAGTCTTTGATTTTATTTGGAAATCAACCATACTGAGAAATCAACCCTAGTAGAAAGAAACTTTCCTGTGTAAAAGGATGTCAGGAAAGTGTTTTGAAAAAGCAGTTTACATGCATATTTAAGTCGCTTAAGGGATTGGCATACCCTGATGGTAACTAAGTCTGACCTAATTTCTTAGATCACTTCGGAAGCAGTCTTTGTCTCAGCCTACTCACTGCTGTCTTGAGCATTAAACCCTTCTGAAGCAGATTTAGTGCTTTTGTACCTCTGTATTCCAGGATGTGGGCCTTTCTGTTTACAGAGGAGATTTGCTTCTAAATGTGGCTGAGGTATTTTCTCACAGCTGCACCTGTGCAGAGAGGTGCAATTCTGTGGCGAGCATCCCCATGAGCAGGGTGCACGGGTAGTTTAGTTTCACCTGGAAAAGAAAAGCTTTGCGTTGCGATGAAGGATGACCTTCTAAAGCCTAGAATATTTGGGTCACTTTTTATAAGAGAGAGGTACTTTACACGGGGACGAGGCCATGAATCGAGCCCCACTGGAAGACGCTAGCGCGGTGCTGGCCGGCACCGCTCTGCGAGGGAGGCCGAGGCGAGGAGCGCCCCGCAGGGCAGCAGCAGAGGGCGCTGTTGATACCAGCGGGCCGCCGCAAGGCTCGCCCGGGGCACCCCTGGGGTGCGCACAGCGCTCCGAGCCCTGGTCCCCAAGGCACTCCCGGAGCAGCTCTCACAGCGCTCCCCGAAGAGACTCTCGGAGCATAACATGAGCCATAGCGGTGTTCGGAGCTTCTAGATTTGACCTCAAGTACTTAAATTAAGCCTCTGCTCCCTTAACCAAAACGCCTTCTTATTTTATTAGTGGTTTCATTATCAGAGTTTCAGATGAGTTTAGTGCAACTAAATTTCTATTTCATTCTGCTATGAAGGAGAAAAATGATTCTCAATCTGCTGTTCACTTACCTGTTCTAAGAGTGTATCCTTATAATATCAGTGTGGTGCTAGCCTCAGCCATACAACTCCTGCTAACCACAGATGTTTAGGTTCTGTCACTGGCAGCAGTTGATTTAATGTAATGTTTTATATTACTGAATCCAGTGTTGCAGTAAACATCTCATTTGAAGTGGTAATAGCAGACTTATTCCAAGCAGCCTTAACCTTCCATACATGTAACAAATTATTTAGAATTATTCAAAGTATATAGGTGAGATGTTAATAGAGAACCTGTTAGCCCAAAATACTGTTTTAATCAAGAATTTGAAATGCTGACTAGAGTAAGACTTGATACTGTAATAACACCTTTCATACTGAAGGCATTCTAAAGTAATTTTCAGTAATGAGCTAGATAGTGTGGGTGCTCTGACTGTGTCGGGAATACAAATATGAATAGCCTCAATTTGCTCAACATAAGCTTTCTTACGCAGCAATTAGAATATGGGAATATGTTTGAATGGAATGAAGAAAATTTCTTAAGGTGTTGTACGCCTGTCTCTGAAAAAACTTAAAGGATTGGCAGCCCTTTCACCTCAGTACAAAGAGGAATTAAATAGCTAAATCAATTTCCTCTCCCCACCCCCATTTTAGCATTTCCAGGGCTCTTTGTCCTTTTCCCCCAATGTCTCAAGCCTCAAAAATAGCACACACATACACACTCTTGCTGCAAACAGTCCAGGAAAACAGGCAGTGCTATCACTAAAAGCCCAAAAATATCAAACCAGGGGAAAAACTGTTGAGAGTGCCATGTGATGAACTTCAAAGTTCTTTGGTTTCAGTGAATATTTTACTCCTCAGCCAGCAGCATAAAAGGCTTCCGGAGCTTCGCTGCTTCTAAGTTACTGAGTAGGGAATGGATTGTAGCCAAAAGCTCCTTGTCCATTTAGCTGCATGAACATCTAGAAATGTCACACTACAATATTGAAGGATTTTAAGTACTTTTGGTGGAGCATGAGAGAGGAAAAGAAATATTGCTGATCAAAACTCCAAGCTACTAAACATTCATCTTTTCACCTTTAATTCTGTAACTTTATGGTGAATTGTTTTCTGAATGTTTTTGAAGTGACTTACTTCTGCTTTATGTTGTTCCCATAATTACCTTTCTAATGACTATAAGAATTACCTTGTAAATATTTTGTCTCATTTAATGCATGGTTGCACGAATTTGTACTGAAACATCTTTAGAGCTGGCTTGTCTTACTTAAAATTCATCCCATAAGTGTATATGCTTTATAATATATAAAATAGCTTATTTTAACTGATTCTTCTTGTTCTGACTGATAATTTTTCAAACTTCTATGTATGTATGTATTGAGGCAGGGAGAATTGATAAGCAGCGGTTCATCTCTAAGATGAGATGATTTTAGTGTTGTTAAAATGTATCAAAACCTGCTGGTCTAGATAGGAAATTATTTCCCCAGTACTTACTCATTATATAAGTAGTTCTTAAACATGCAGTACATTACTGCCTGCCTTATTTGCATTTGTCATGTTCCAGGGCTATTCCCTTATCAATATAATAGCCTCTGGAGTTGTACTGCTTGCAATAAATTGCTTCTGCTTTTTCTTTTGTTCTCAAGGTTATCCTAATCTCTCAAGAACACCTAAGGACACTAAAGCTATGAAGAAAAAGAGAATGACAACTGGAAGTTTCTTTGCAAGCTAGTAAGTTCAACATTTTGACATTTGGTATTTAGAGTGAAGAGCAGAGGAAAGATATGGAGTCCTTGCACTATTGTGCACTATCATTGCACTCTCTCAGCTTGTACTGTGAACTAAAAACTCCATAATGGTGATATGGAAAATCTAAGAATTTAAGAGTTCTTAGATTCTCTCTGGGTCGAGGTAATGCCAAGCACAAATATAGATTGGGCAGTGACTTGCTGGAGAGCACCCTGAGGAGAGGGACTTGGGGGTGCTGGTGGACAAGAAGGTCAACATGAGCCAGCAGTGTGTACTTGCAGCCCAGAAAGCTAACCAAATCCTGGGCTGCATCAGAAGTGTGGCCAGCAGGGCAAGGGAGGTGATTCTCCCCCTCTATGCCACTCTGCTGAGACCTCACCTGGAGTACTGCACCCACTTTAAGTGGTGTCACTGTTTTGAGGTACTTTTCAACCAAAAGGATAATACTCTTTTTTATTTTCTTGGGTGGGAGGAGTTGTGAATGTTATTACAACAGATCTATTATTATCTCCTTAGAAACACCTCCAAATTTACTTATTTTTGGCAGTAACAATCTACATATAGAAAGCAATCTACATCTTGAATGAAATATTATTACTTGCTCTGCTTTATGTCCAACTAGACATTAAGATAATTTCTAATTGAGAGAAGGTTGGACAACGTAGTAACAGTTTGGAAATGGGAGTAAAAGCAAAATTAGTTGCTCTGGCACAAGTTGTTGGCTTGTTGTGGAGGATGATGATTACTATAATCAGTGACAGTGAAGATGTACCATTCTCTTTATGAAATGGCTGTAGATGATCTCCAAAAAATTGTTATGCTGTCTGGCCAGAAAAATATGAAAGAGGGACACCTGTGTTCCAGATAGGAACAGCTGTAAATGCGTTGTTACATAAGCAGTTACTCTACACTGATGTGTTGTACTTGTTGCTGAAGTTGGCCTAAATTGAAGAATTGATTCCATCTGAACAGAAAGAGGGAGAGGAGGACAACAATTAAGCAATGAACCCTTTCTTTCACTTTTCTTCCATACTCTTTTGTATTACAATTGTGCTTATATTGTGGATGTCAACCCAGGAATCCATCTTCCCAATTGTCTACTGTAATTTATAGACCACAAAGTAATACTCTACCTTTCTTCTGCTCCTAATCCCACAGCAAATGATCTCTGAGTTCTTGTATGGAAGGTGGCACAGCCTCCAAAGGAAATGCCTTACAGCTGTGCATTATTCTGGTCATTTTGAAACAAACAAACAAAAAAATTGTGTGTTTTTTTTTCCTTTTATATTCTTTTTTAAAAAGATAATGAGTTTGCATTATGTTTTAAAACCTTCAGGTATAAGTAGGCAGGGGAATGCCATTTGCAGTGAGGTACGTGACCCTTAACTCTTTCCACACTCACGATTTCTCACAATTTAGAGAAGCTGAGTTCTTTTTATCTGAAGAACTTTTATATTGAACTCCCCCTTTGGTTTATACGCTACCCCAGAGTTAATGTAATCAGGGACACAGTTTCAAGGTTGTGCCTTTGAATCCCATGTTTTTGGGATTCAACTCCCATGGGAGTTTAAATCCCATGAACTTACATATTAGACATTTAGGTTCACGTTCTCAAGCTTCAGTATCTTACCTGTTTTGGGGTGATCGTATCATTTTAAATGTGCTGTATGTATGCGTGCAGGCAAACAAAAAGTCTGTGAACACAGCTGATCTGGCATTTAATTATCAGTTGTCCTACTACTGTGACACATTAACAATCTTATAAATCATATATCTCTCTCCTATAACTTCCCAGCCACTACTCATCACATACGGCTTATTTTCTCACTCTTAACAGTGCTGCCACCTATGATATAGAAAGAATGAAGAAAAGCTTGTGACAGTAGTTCTACATAAATTTTCAGACTGAGGAGAGAAATGCAGCGAATCCAAATGAAGATTAAAGTGAGTTTGCAGAGAAGGAACTACCTGATTTGGAATGAAGTCAGGAACCCTGTGGCTAATGAGCTCATCCTTGAGAAAAACCACAAGGCAAGTTATGAACTCAGGCCCAAAAGAACAGGCCATCAGAAATAGATCATTAGTTCCATATATTTAATGAAATATCAAAAACTAGAATTCAACAGTATCTGAAGTCATGGCTTAAATGACAGTGATAGGATAGCATTTAAATCTAAAATACATTTCTATGAGAAATCATGTTGCCCTTCTAAGATGAGGAGAAAATCTGTCTCAATAGATGACAGCAGAGTCCTTCTAGTTTTTTTTTCTTTAATCTCTTTCAAAGGCCAACTGTTATTTTATAATGGTCCCCTTCTTTCCCAAAGCAGGCATCTGAGAAGGCCTTATATTTGATGCTCCATTTCCCAGACTAAAATCCCCTGCCTTGACATTGTTCAAGGTGAGCTTAAATAGGGCAAGACACATGCTGTTCTTACAGCTGTATTTGTTCAGGTGCACAGTTCCCAACTGCATGGGGCTACCCACTCTCAGTAGTAGATGCCAAGAAGACAGAAAAAAAGGGAAATAGGTAGGGAGGAGAATTTTATTTAAAGGTCCTGCTATTGTTAGAATACTTGCAGCATCCAAAAGCATTATAAATCATATCAATCGTACCAAACGTATGATTTTCTCTTCCTTACAGTAAAAGAAAACAAATTATGTAATTGTTTAATGGTGATAATGCTCAGATTTGGCTGTGTTTAAGAAACAGGGCAGTGCCCTCCTCTTTCTTTCCAAGGAAGTGCAGGATCTACCTTTTTGGGTTTTTAATTTCTCATGGAGTCCTTAATAAAGAAAATAAATGTTAATGGGACGCCTCTAGCGGTATAATTAAAACATTCTGGCTTGATTAAAGTGTGCAGACTGTCAACTGCTACATTGCAAGAGATTCTGCTGCTGACATTTTGGAATATGCAACACATTCAGGGAAAAATGTCCCAAAGGGGGATTACTTTCTTCTAAGTAACCATAATTCATGACAAAATCTTAAGAAAATCATGAAGTGAGTTAAAATAAACAAGACACTTGTAAGTATGAGCGAATCCTACTAATGTTCAACCAAAAATTGATGCTGTATTCCCAAGATAAGGCATTATACATTTATATATAAATAATGAGATGTTATATAAAAATGTATGTGCTACAGACAGCATTGGTAGCTGGGCATCTGCCTTGCTTACTAATGAGGCTAAGACACTGAAGCGAGTCATATTGCCAAGGAATATGTTCTTGTGTGAATTTCTGAGGGAAATTCTAAGATCTGGGTGTTTCATTCAAAAGAGGGGGATTGAGAGGAAGGGGCCACTAAATAATGTGAAGTAAGAGGTGGGGAAGCCAAAGTAATGTGAAAAATTATTGTATGTTCTAACACAAATTATCCTGTCATCAGAGACTGAAATAAACTCTCTGGTCAGGTCAAGAGAGAGTTATAATAACTTGTAGAGGTTGAAAATTGTTCACACAAAATGACAAGAGAATATGATTCTGTCACTCAATTGTCAGTAACAGTCCCACTATTTTACTTTTATTTTTTCTGGTTGTTTCTGTAAGTGACCCAGGAATTTTCCCAATTTTCTTTAGAAAGAAAATACCCTTTGATTTGTTTTAGCTAGATGTTTTTACTGTGCATAGACTGAAACTTGAAACGTGCCATTAAGGATTTCATATGAAATGAAAAACATCTCTGTAGCAGTTTTTTTTGGGTGGATTGTAAATTTATTTATTCAGCTCAATTCTGCATCTTGTTTAAGAAAAAGATCTGCAGTGCATGGGACTGAGATAGGTGAGGCTGTGACATTGCACTGTGAGTGAATTCTTGCATCATGCTGCACCTATTCAGTAGAACTATTCAGGTAGATGTGTCTGTGCAAATGTAAGCCATGACCAACATTTATATGTGTGTTTTAGGATGTTCTAACTGTGACTTAGCGAGAAGGAGTAAAGCTGAAGATGGGGAAATTCAGACTGGACATGAGGAGGAAGTTCTTTAGCATGAGAGTGGTGAGAGTCTGGAATGGGTTGCCCAGGGAGGTGGTTGAGGCCCCTTCCCTGGAGATGTTTAAGGCCAGGCTGGATGAGGCTGTGGGCAACCTGATCTAGAGTAGAGTGTCCCTGCCCATGGCATGGGGGTTGGAAATAAATGATCGTTGTGGTCCCTTCCAACCCTGACTGATTCTATGATTCTAAGGTGAAGCAGAGATCCAAAATATGATGGGGTCCTTCATCATGATGGTGGTGTAATTCACCTGGCTTTGTGCTAGGCCTTGTTTAGCTTAAATCAGAATTACTTTACAGCATGAGTCATACTAAGCATAAATAGCCCTTTGGAATGCTTAGTAGGCTTTCTTTCACTAATTTTATTTAAAGATATCTTTGGCGATTCAAATTTAACTATGGCTCATCTCTGAAACTTTTGCCATATGGGTTTCCCTAAATCGTTACGTAATTTCTCACAGGCTGAAGAAGTTCAGCTATTAATGGTTTTATTTGAAACATTTTTTTTAATGAAGTGGGAAAGATGAATAAAAAAAAAATCCACATAAAAAAAAGAGAGGAAGAGAATGAGCATTGTTTATTTATATTCTTTGAGAGGCACAAGATTATCTGCCATCTTGTAAATGGGTTGTGAGTTTATTTCCCCTCAAGATGCAAAATATCCCTGGAACACTACAGGGAAAATGGTTTTCAAGACTCATTTCTAAATGTAGAACTGTCATAAATTGTCAGCCTCTGTGAGGATCAATGTTCTTTAATGACTGCTCATCATGGACTGCTTTCTAACTTACGTTTTCACTTTGATGATGTGTTTTTCTTTCAAGATTTTGAGGACATAATGATCTTGGGAAAACCAAAATGTTGTCTTGCCCAGTTGTAGGATGACAATGATATTAAAAACTGTTGCTACTGCCTTCCGTAATTAAGCGAAATACTGCAACAAGTGAAAGAAAGAACAAGGCAGGAATTTGTGCACATTATAACACAAACACATTAAAAACATAGAACACAGACTCGTGCTCAGTAGTCGGAACTGAACATTTCAGAGTGTTGTTGATACTCCTTGAGTTTGCTCTGTATGAATCTGATGCACGCTTACAAGACTGCTATTAGGTGTTGTAGTATGTTTGGAGAATTGTGTGTAAATTAGTTTCAGGTTGTTTTTTTTCCTTCAAGCATGAAAATACTGAGCCTTATCGAGGTTATTTATTTTGGTTTACCACAGGCATTATTCTGGTGGGTTTGGTGGGGTTTTTTTTTTTGTTTTGGCTGGGTTTTTTTGTGAGTGGTTTTTGTGTCCCCCTTTCCATTTCTTCAGACCCTTTTTAACAAAAGGGAAACTTCAAGTGGTTAAGAGTGTGAAATGACAAACTTAACATATAAAAGGTCAATAGACAAAGTGCAAGACAATGTCAATGTTTGAGTAAATCTCAAAGCTCTTTTTGGATTTCATTAAATAGGCTTAGAAAAATATTCTTACCTCTCATGTTGAACCTGTGTAAAACCAACAGGATACATAAATGAATACAAAGGAAGTTTTACTATTGCTGTTACTGCTGGGATGTACACAAGGTATTTATTCTATGCAACAAGAGAATATTTACCTAAGTACTTCTATTCTGAACTGATACCTAATTTTTTTAACTTCCTAGGGTTTAATCTTACCAGTTATAAGGAATAACTACCCATTAAAGATATAAACTGATCTTGAGAGCCAAGGACTTCAAATTGTCTTTTAGAAGCTCCTCCCACCATCTTGGTATGCAGGCTAGAGCTAATGCATGGCACCTGTTGCTGCAGGGAGGTGGTTTCCTTCCAGAAGCCAAGCAAGTTACCTGATGGATCTGTTTGTCAGTGAGTACACAGAAATTCCTTGAAAGAGAATGCATATAGGCATGATAAATAGAGTATTAGTCTTTATGTAAGCATATGAAATACTATGACTGTTGATGAGCAGGAAAAATATGAGTGTAGCACTTGCTTGAACCTGTTGTATTGAACTGCTGGGGAGATGAATTGAAGTAATGCTGTGTGACACACTATTAGTGATGTTACCTTACTGCTACCAAATATTTGGAAGCTTTTCTGAAATGTCAAGAGGCCATTTTGGTCTAGGGGAATCAAACACGAGTAGCTTGTGTGAGTCTGTTTGAATGTTTCTCCTGCATGTGATAGGAAAAAATGTGTCTGATCCACTTAGAGAGTAATTTTGTTAATTTCCTAGATGAAATACAGTGAAAGTAGTTTGGAGGCATGGAGCTTTCTTGATTTTTCCTGCTGTTTGCCCACAAATTTATGGTAATGTTAAGGGACCTGTGACCTTAAATAACAGACACGCGCTCTGGTACCATGGAAAGTTGTTCTCCTTTATTCAGGGCAATAACATTTGTTTTGTCTTGCTTTAAACATTTGGAACCAGCATAATATCTCTTTGTAACTGAGAATTTTTCCCATTGTCTATCTGCACTAACCCTCTCTGTTGACTTCAATTCGTTAATCCAATCCTTGATCTTCATTTGCACAATCGTTATCAAAAGTTCATACTTGGTTAACCTGCTAGGTCATGTGCTACACTTTGAGTAACTGGTACAAACGTGCATTAGTAGCAATGAGATACTCTGCCAGACCCATGGAAACTACTGGTAGTAATGAACGACAGTCTTATGAAGAATGGAGAATAAATCTTATGACTGAGGGAGCTGGGGGTGTTCAGTTTGAAAAAGAGGAGGCTGAGGGGAGACTTCAGCACTGTCTACAGCTGTTACGAATTATGCAAAATTAATGATCAATATTAATTTTGATATCCAGGTAAAGGTTGTTAATAACTATGAAAATTGTTTATTGACATTAAATCTCATCAGAAAACTTATTTACAGTGTTTGAAACAATGGTCTCACAATGGGTGGTCTTGGCACAGGTGTCATACTGGCTATGCAGGCCTATCATGTGGAGGCATTTAGAGCCTGTTCCTCGTACATTCAAAGCAGTGTAGTTTCCAGGCAGATAAGCATCAGGACTTCTTATTAAGCAGCAAGGCTAACTTATAGTTAGCATAGTATAATGCTGCAGAAGGCAGTGGCAGAATCACTGCCAGAAGTAGAGAGCACGTTGAGGCAGATGCAAAGGCAGTAATAGCAAGCAAGCAGCAAACAAGAATGCAGCAAGCACGTTGTCTCTACCTGCTCATCTCTTTCATCAATGCAGCCTGAGACTGTGTTATAAATGGGTTAGTTTAAACCTTGGTTTGGGGTAAAATACAATGAGGCCGATTAACAGTTATTAAATAATTTATTNAGATGGCAGGTAATGGAGGAATCGGGCATACAGGCAAACACGGCAAGGCAAAAAGCAAACCCCTTATGCCCCTTTTATAAGATAATGGCCGAGGCTAATGGTCTCATTGGCCATGTTATCACCCAATCACCTTTGATAATCACCCAGATACACCCCAAAAGGAAGAATCCGCAGGCTATTCCCTTCCAACAAGGGGGTGCATACGCCTTGCACGCGACAGGGGCGTGGTCTTATGGACCCCCTCTTGCGCAACCAGACCAAACCAGCTTGGGTTGTCAGGGTGTCTCTGCCCTGTTTGCCCGCCACTGGCCGCATTGCAGAAAAGGCAGTTAAACACACTCGAGCCCATTCTGAGTCCTAAGGACTCTCTACCACAGACTGATGTGTCTTTGGACACAAAATGGTGCCGAATAGCCAGGCAGAATGGCAGTTGGCTGAGCTTGACCATATGAGGTGAGGCCATAGGCTTGCTTTACCCAAATCAGGAAAAACACAAGTCTTGTGTGAGGCAGCACAAGCCAAGTGAGCGTACCTTGCCTACCACAGGATGTCAACAGGAGTAAAACAAGTCTGGGCAAGCCAGAACACGTTCCGGCCTATTTAGGCCTACCACGACAGCAACTACCCGAAAGGATGTTGTGGAGAGGTTGGCGCTGGTCTCTTCTTAGAGGTAATTACTGATAGAATGAGAGGGAATGGCCTCAAGCTGTGACTGGGTAGGTTTAGACTGGAAATTAGGAAAACTTTTTTCACAGAAAAAGTGGCCAGGCATCGGAATGGGCTGCTCTGGGAGGTGGTTGAATCAGCACCCTTGGATGTGTTTAAAAGTCATTTGAATGTGGTGCTTGGGGCTATGCTTAGGGTGAACCTTGTAGAGTAAGGTTATTGGTTGGACTTGGTGATCCTAAGGGTCTTTTCCAACCTGAATGATTCTGTGAAATAAGCTCCTTAGCTGGTGCATCTGGTTACCTTTTTTTGTCCTTAGCTGTATGTATCTTGATGTATGCAGAGTGACTGTTATCTTTGTTCTCTACCTGTTTCTCATTTTTCTTACTGAATTGCGATTTACTTAAACTGGATTTGAAATGAAAAAAAGATTGCTTCAGTCTGGGTGTTCACTTAAAGACAGTGAAAGATACTGTTGCTGTGAACAGGAGAACCCATCTTCTTGCTCTGGTGACAGGCTGGATATTTTGCTGAATATTTTGCCAATTATTGCTGTTTTGCCTCTGGCGTATGAGTCAGAAGTCACAACTGGTACACAGCAGGCCACAGTGTCAGACTGTGTTTTACCAGTTTAACTATAAATGAGCTAGAACAACCACAAAGAAAAGAAATCCTACAAGGTATATTTTCTTTCTGTATTTTGTGTCCAAGAACATTCATGGCCACTTCACTCATTTTGGCACTACATACACCATGGTGTAGACTCAGTCTGCAAGACTGAAACCTCAGACCCAGGTTTATGGTAAATAGGTGTCCAGAGAAGGGCAACAAAGATGGTGAGGGGCCTGGAACACAAACCCTATGAGGAGAGGCTGAGGGAGCTGGGGTTGTTTAGCCTGGAGAAGAGGAGGCTCAGGGCAGACCTCATTGCTGTCTACAACTACCTGAAGGGTGGTTGTAGCCAGGTGGGGGTTGGTCTCTTCTCCCAGGCAACCAGCAATGGGACAAGGGGACACAGCCTCAAGTTGTGCCAGGGGAAGTACAGGCTGGATGTTAGGAGGAAGTTCTTCCCAGAGAGAGTGATTTGCCATTGGAATGGGCTGCCCAGGGAGGTGGTGGAGTCACCATCCCTGGGGGTGTTCAGGAAAAGACTGGATGAGGCACTTAGTGCCATGGTCTAGTTGACTGGATAGGGCTGGGTGATAGGTTGGACTGGATGATCTTGGAGATCTCTTCCAACCTGATTGATTCTATTCTATTCTACACTTTCTGTTTAGATACTGCCATTACAAAACCCCAGGACTAGACTTCGATTATGGGCATAATATGGGCATGGAAACAAATGATGTATGTGAGCACAGCTATTTCACTTCACTTTGCTCTCTGTAGTTTGGATACAAAATACTGTGAGTACTGGGTAGGCCCATGAATTTCCTGGCATGCAAGATGAGTAGCCATTGAACCAAGAGCAGGCTGTGTAATTCTGGATTCTGAGTGGGAAGAGATAACTTACTGAGATCTGATCACAGGGAATAGTTCTGGATTGAGTAACTGATATAATTCAGTTTAAATTTAAGAAAAACGTAAACCAAACAGGTTAGTAATTTCATTCTTTAATGACTTCAGAAGGGCAAGCTTTGAGAAACTAAGGAGGCTTGTCAGAATTCAGCTGTGCTGAAGAGCTCAAGCTCTTCAGTGTTAATGAGGCTTGATGGCTTTGAGTTTTGTTGTTGTTAATTAAAAATTAATAGCTTTCCAGAGTTATCTTTAAGAACTTTTGAATTCATTGCAGGAAATGGTTTCAAACCTTTGGCTTTTGGCTGCTTAAGAGAAGAATATTTCAAATAGGCTGAGAGTATTTAGAGAATGGAGAGATGAATTGATCAGCAAATAAATCTATTTCAGATACCAGAAACCTTACAAAAAAAGTAATAACTGGTAGGGAAACAAAAATGTTCAGGTAAAATTAAAACAAATCTGGTAAAAATTAAAGCAAATACTGAAAGATTTGTGGAGTAAAAATTAAGGACAATGTCTGCCCTCAAAGGGAAATGTGTTACTAAGTGTTTTTCAGTGGAGGCAGATTCAAACTGGAAAAGGAGAGATCATCCCATGATAGCAAATAATCTAGTGATCACAGGTTTTATGGGGAGTACTACCTCCTCAGCACCCTTGGAGCATGTCTTATCATTCCTGGGGAGATCTATTTCAAGAGTGTTGTAACTTCAGAGCTGTGTCACTCAGGAAAGACCAGTTAAGCTTTGAGTCATCACATCTGCGCTCTCTGCTGTATTTTTGTTTGTGCACTCCAGTCAAGTGCTCCTACATGTACCTGTTGATTAATTTGATTCTTGATGTTCATGGATTACATTTAACCTTCCCTTATAATTCACAACTCAAAAATGGGTACAGAGTTTTACAATTATAATTTAATGGTAATTGTCAACTCAGGGTTTTGTATATTGTGTATATGAAAACACTTCCTTATTTTCTCTTGCCATAAAAAGGGACCAGCATTTGGTTTGGGAAAAAAACAAGCCAAATGCCCCTGTCAAAACAGAATCTTCTTTCTGAGCATGATTTTTATCTGTGAGGTTTAATGGCATTCTTCATGCTGCAACCATCTTTGAAGACAAGTGAAAATAGTGTGTTAGTTGCCATGGACACATCTATGTGAAAACCCTGTATTTCTCTTTTACTGTGTGACTGCATACTGATATGTGCTATACAGAACAGACTGAGTGTCCTCAGCTTAATTCCTAACATGCACTGTGACTTTTATGGAACTCCCTACACAGCTAATTTGCACAGCTTGCTTTCATTGCAGTCTATATCAATTTTGGCAATTTCTTCTGAGAGACATGGCACCACAAGCTCAGTGATAGCTCATAATAAGCCTGTATCTTTGCTGTAAAGATAATTGTGAACATTGTTAAATGAATGCTATGCCAGGGGGAATGGGTATCCTTCCAAGAAAGATTTTCATTTATCCTGCAGTGTCAAGCACAACAAACAAACGGTAATCATCTCAAGCTTCTTGGGATTTCTGGAATTGGAAATTTCTCCTACAGTGAAAATTCAGTACACATATATTAAGGACAGCAGTGCACTTTTCACCTTCTAGTAGCAGCCTAGAAGTCCAAGGGTAAACCTAGTTTGTGATTTACTTCAAAAAATCTAGTCAGCCAGATGCTTCTGGATGTGGAGTTATGTAGATTTATCATTGTAACAGTGGTAAAAAATGAAATTAAGGGAATTGGGAGATACTGACGCATAGGAGTAATGTAGAGAATGCATTTTACATCCTTAACATATTACTATAAACATTTACAAAGGGTATAGGTTATATATGGGTTATAGATGTTATAAATCTAGAATAAATAATGAATGAAACTGTGAATATCTTGCTGAGTATATCTCTAATAATTTCTGTTACTATAAAAATGATTTTATGAAGACATAATAAGAGTATTTTGATGAAATATGCAGCTGATAGATCTGCTGCCTTCTTCATCAGATAGTGTATATGGTGCAATTTGGGAAGAGGCTATGTTTAATTCATATTTTGTCTGCTCATTCTAGACTAAAGGCAATTCCTAAGGTCACAAAAATGCACAGTGGTCTTCTGACACCCTCAGAAGGAATGACTGTTTACTTTGGGGTAATATTGGATCATTCAGATTTTATATGAGCCTGAACTTGAAAGACAAAGAAGTAGCAAACTTAGCAGTTACCTACATAAGCAGCAATGCTCCAGGCACCCTGTTATTTAAGTTCCTAACTGTTCATGTACACTAATGATAGCTACAGTCCCCCACTAAAGCACAAAAAAGATCAATGTTACTTTATTCTATGAAAGCAGCTTTGGTAATATTATCTAAAAGTTTTCATACACTTATATTTTTTAAATAATGAAATTCAGCTTAGAGGACTGGATTTATTTAGTCAAGAGTAGAGAGGAATAAAGAAATTCTCGTTTGAAAAAGATATGAAATCACAGTGGTTGTGTGGGAGACAATATGCCACCCTCTATCCGATTCCATGTGAGTCCTAGAAATATGTAAGAATGAAAGAGAGTCTGCAGACCAGGAGGAATGTATTTGTGCTTCCCTAATCATAGATGACAGGATATTGCAGCCAGCTGGGCTGTCCTACGTTGCAATGGCCCCATTAGGAAAATTGAATTGCCATAATGTAAGTATATTTGCTTCCATCTGCCTGGAAATTTCCTGAACCTGTGGTGAAAGCACTGAGGTATTTGACTAGGATCTGTTCTGCTATTTTGCTTTGATCTACCTGTTAAAGCTACTTTGCTTTGATCTATATAATACTGACAAGACAGAGAGTGACACTAAGCAGCCAGTTCTGCAGAAGACAGGGTGAAAGGCTTGTGCCAGAGCTGTGGAGCTACATTACAATGAGACAGCATCAGCACTAGTGACCCTGAAAGAGATGGAGTGATAGGGTCGTGAAGGCAGTAACTCATTAACATGGTTACAGCACTATGGCAGCATATTGAAAAGTTTCAATACTAGAGATGGATCATTGCAAAAATGTCTACTCCTGGCTGTGCACACTTCTCTGCTCTTGGCTTCCTACACTTGCAGCTAGAGGCACTTTGTTTCCTTTTCTCCTTATCTTTATCATAAATACAAGCCTATTCTGTGTTAGAAGTGCTCTGGGTTTGTTGGTGCCTCTCTTAACTGCAGTTCAAATATAGAAGAGATTTGTACAGGCATCTGAATAGTTTCTTGCGCCATAAGTAGAGCCAGTACAGGAAGCATCTCTATCTATACAGCTCTTCTGTGGGCCTCCCAGATGGTAGTTCCATTTAATCAGGTTAGGTTTGGAAAGCAGAAACTTAGGAATAGCAAAATTTTTTGGTTTTGTTTTTGGTTTTTTTTTTATCCTATGTATGAGGAAATGTGGAAGCAGAGAAGAGCAGTAGTACCTATGTGTCTGTGCTCTAAAGACAAAGGAAACTGTTAAGTGATACCATTCAAAAGTACAACAGGACTATACAGATCTTTAAGGTACTTCTTGCTTCCTCTGAGAGATCCCAAAAGCTTCTGTAATCTGTGGGATTCATCGCATCCTTTTTCCAAAGCAAAATAGTCCCATGGGTTTATGTAATAACATGATAATATTGTACCTGTTAGAAATAGATTGTTACAAAAACATCTCTTGGAAATCAGTCTGTACACTGAGATCTTTTCATGATGTTGTCGAAGAATTTTTATAAACTTAGTTTTTATTTTTTGAAAGCAAATAGGATTGTTTCACATAAAAAATGAACTCAACTTTGAAGTCAAAAAGCCACCCTAGAAATAGCATTTCATAATGTAAAACTTTTCTAGTAAAATATTTTCAATTTGAACGTTTTTTTTTATATAGCTGAAATTTCCTGGTCAATTAACCATCACTGATGAACAGAAGAGGAATTTCTCAAGCAAAATATTGTGTAACATTTTGGCATTGACTTTGTTGCAGTACTAAAACGTATCACAGAATGGATGGAGCCATCTGGAAAAGGAGGGCGTGGGGAAACTATGTGTGTGTCTCCTGAGGGAATTCCATAGCTGCCCAGATATATCTTGAACAGATAAGAAATTTGTCAGCATCATCTAATCGTTCCACTTCCATATAATTTGGCATTGCAGTACTTATTTCTAAAGGACTGATAATGGGAAGGGAAAGTCAGCTTTTTCAACCTGCTATGTGATTAACACAGGAGCAGAACCAACCTTCTAGTTCCCTCACCATTATGATGCAGAATTGTAGGAGAGCTGTGAGGTCCAAACTAGATTTATTACTCTCCCTTCCCTACTTTAACTACCACTCTTGCTAAAGGAAAAACAATACATATGTGTTTCCTACTGTATAGACAATGGAAGGTCCTATCTCCCAGCTTGGATTGCATTAACCTGATACCACTTATCGGGAATAACTACCATTAAATTAGGCATTTGATAGTGCTTTAATAAAATATGGAACAAATATCTGAATATGTAGCTGGTATGTTTTTGCTGACAATAACCAGCGTGTTGAAGAGGATGGGAGGATTTCAATGTTTAAGTCAAAGGTTACCTGTTGCACAATACTGCTTTTTCAACTTGGGTCATATGTTCTTCATCATGTATAGTTCACGGTGTACTGTGAAATACCAAAACCTGTTCTTTGTCCCTCTTAACACCTTGCCACAGTTTGTAATACCACATCGCTCATGGGCTGTAGTTTAAGGAAGCACATATAAGAGTGAGGTTCGTTTTGTCTGTGAATTATTCAAGGCTTTTAGGGGATAAAATTTGACAGTTCCAAAAGTCACCAAAAGTGCAGTACTTGGTGGGATTTGTTGTTTTCACAAAAGCTGTCAGGTTGTGCAAACATTCCAAGTGCTTTTGGTGGTAAAGACTGTGTCAGACAGTGTAATTTTTAGTGGCTTTTTGCATACATACATAGGTTTAAAAATATCTCTGCTTAAATGTTTATGTGCTTCTCTTAATTGGCACAGTTATATTGCCATTTCCTTTGCAAAGCTTAGGTTATTTTAATTTTACAAAAGGTATAAATAATGTCATGCTTCTAAACCAGCCAGCACTGTTACTCTTACAGTATTACAGGGGTTTTGTTTGTTTAGGTTTGTGGATTTTCTGTGGATTTGGTTTCTATTTTATTGGGTTTGACACCATTTAGTTAAACTTTTACCCATTGCACTGTATGTACAATAAACATTACTTGTGTCCCAGACTGAGGATTGCTAATAATGACAATCAGTGCTTAAAATTTTGCTTATATGTAGTTATAATATATTCTGCAATGTTGGATTGTCCCAGAACATGCAGAGTTTTATGACTCAGTTGCTCATTAAAACTACCATGCTTAGTATGGATGGCAGCAAGCTACACATCTTATATTTCCATTAATTCTGAGTCTACACTACCAGTGGGAATCAATATGGGCAGGTCAGTTTAGTACTCCATAAATGTCTTTGCCAGTCTTCATTAGGCATGTTGGGAATCATGAAGCAAACCACAGCCATAGAGAACCCATTTGCACTGTACCCAAGCTGTTTTGTATGCCTGCAGCATTACAGGTCAACATTTTGTCTCTCTTTGACCATTTTTATGGACTTTGGTGCATCAGACTAGCTGGCCATACTTCAAAATAACATTTGTAGTTGTCCCCTATAGTTGTTTAGCTCCTTCCCTTCTTCCACACAGGGTTTGGGATAAGTCTCTCATCCAGCACTCTAAACCTTTTTTTCTCCCATGGAAACCTCTGGATCACTACCTGTCAATGCTGATCTGTAAAGCAAAGTAATTTCAAATCTGCTTTAATTCTTGTATTCCAGTGCACATGGGGATAGAGCAACAGTTGCACTATTCACCAGGACTTCTAAAACACATGCTTCCTTTGCATAGGATAGGTCAAAAAGACACAAAACAGTCTACCTTTTTGATGTAATATTTTATTTTAACAATAGCATTTGGAGTTAATGTTATTTCTCCAAGAAAAAAATCTTTTCTTTTCTGCCTTTTAGCAGCATCTAGGAATTGCAGGTATACATTTTAGATTTTATTTTATTTGGTTTTTCTTCTTTTAAAAAAGCCTCAACATCTTTTTAGTCAGATCTCTGTGACTTTTACATCCCCTGCATCTATCACATCAGGTTGCCATGGCAATGCTATGAAAATATTCAGAATCACAAGACGTTCATGAATCATTCTAGCCAGGTTTCAGAAATTAAAGTTAAAACAAGTAACTTAAATTGACCCTGATGTCAAAATGTGTCTTGAGACTTTACTATACAAGTCCTGAAATCAGTTGCCGGGACTAACAATGATGTCCATTTACATGTGTATGTGTACATTGTCAATGTTGGTACACTAGTAGGACTCATGCACTAATTATACCACAGGGGTTTTCTTCCCTTCTCCCACACCAACTCCCGCTAGTAGAAAAGCACAAGGCTGAGCCACATACACATCTTCAATCGCAGTTCTGTTTCTGTACAAAAGACTAACACAGAAACATTATCTCCTCTGTTTCCCTGTCTTCAGGCATCATCAACAGTGCTGTGCTGTTCTTTACAGATGCTTGTGTAAGCTTCTATTGTAGCCTCCATTAAGAGATGGGGCTTCAGCCTTACGGGTAGTCCTACTGAGAGGTCTTTAGACATCCTTATTGCTGAAAGTGTTTTTTTCCGAATGACTTACCTCAGTCCTTCTTCCTGGAAGTTGCTACTATTGCTTCATGTTCCATTCCTACCAACTGACAAGAAGACATTGTTCCTCTGCACTCTCCAGCACTTTTTAATATAGTAAGGGCTCTGACCATAATTACTTAGTATCTATTCGACTCCCTGTGCAAGAACTTTTGGATAAAGAATCATAGAATCAACCAGGCTGGAAAAGACTTCCAAGATCATCCAGTCCAACCTACCAACCAGCCCTATCCAATCAACTAGACCATGGCACTAAGTGCCTCATCTGGTCCAGGGATGTCAACTCCACCACCTCTCTGGGAGCCCATTACAATGGCAAATCGCTCTTTCTGTGAAGAACTTCCTCCTAACATCCAGCCTATACCTCCCCCAGCACAGCTTGAGACTGTGCCCTCTCGTTCTGTTGCTGGTTGCCTGGGAGGAGAGACCGACCCTCTCCTGGCTACAACTTCCTTTCAGGTAGTTGTAGACAGTGATGAGGTCACCTCTAAGCCTCCTCTTCTCCAGGCTAAATAAGCCCAGCTCCCTCAACCTCTCCTCGCAGGTCTGTGCTCCAGGCCCCTCACCAGCTTCGTAGTTCTTCTCTGGACACGTACAAATACCTCAACGTCTCTCTTGAATTGAGGAGCTCAGAATTGGACACAGTACTCAAGGTGTGGCCAGACCAGTACAGGGGAAGAACAGCCTCCCTTGTCCTACTGGCCACACTGACCTGTTTCTAGGTCTACTGTCATTTTGCTTGTTCTTTTCTGGGTATTCCAGCTGACACTTAGTGCATAAAATCAGATCTAAAGCATCATCTGGAGTGTTTTCAATATCAGTACAAGAGCAGATAGTCAACATCATGTCACTTACAAGACTGTTTCTGTATCATAATACAGCACCTTATTTTACCCATTTTCATGACATATGTTAAAGTAAGTCTCCACAATAACCACATAGAACCTCTTTTCATAGGGTCATAAGATGTTAGGGGTTGGAAGGGACACAAAGATATCACTGAGTCCAACCCTCTGCCAGAGCAGGACAATACTATCTAACACAGATCACACAGAGGAACACACCCAGACAGGCCTTGGAAGGCTCCAGAGAAGGAGACTTCACAGCCTCTCTGGGGAACCTGTTCCAGTGCTGTGTGACCCTTACAGTAAAGAAGTTCCCCCTTGTGTTGAGGCAAAACCTCTTTTGCTGCAACTTACACCCATTGCTCCTTGTCCTATCACAGGGAGCAAGTGAAAAAAGCCTGTCCCTCCCATCCTGGCCAGCCTTCAGATACTTATAAACATTTATCAAATCCCATCTAAGTCTTCTTTTCTCCAGACTAAAAAGCCCCAGGTCACTCAGCCTCTCCTCATAAGCCATGCCCTCCTGTCCCCTAATCATCCTTGTAGCCCTCTGCTGGAC
Organism: Tricholaema leucomelas; assembly: GCA_013400475.1. Classification (NCBI taxonomy): domain Eukaryota; kingdom Metazoa; phylum Chordata; class Aves; order Piciformes; family Lybiidae; genus Tricholaema lacrymosa; species Tricholaema leucomelas. The sequence continues at coordinate 1,583,035 of WAAF01003013.1, forward strand.
CCTCTCCAGCAGATCTCTGTCCCTCTTAAACTGGGAAGCCCAAAACTGAACACAGTATTCAAGATGAGGTCTCACCAGGACAGAGTAGAGTCATAACAAATTTATTTTGCTCTTTAGAACAGCATTTTTTTTTCTAGACAGATCTCCTATTCATCAAGACCCATATGAGTTCTGAGCATATCATCCTAAGTACTGACAATCTTTATCAGCCTGAAAGTGTAATAAGCCTAATCTTTATTTTGTCTGCCATATGAAATTATGGACTAAGAAGATAAACATATGGAACCCTATTCAGTGCATCCTGCTTTGATAATGATTCTTATCTATTCTTTTTTTTTTACACTGAATGGAGAAAACTTTAGAATTACCAAAATTATGGAGAGCTGCCTAGGAATCTTTTATCTCTCTAATTCTGCCAATCTTAAATTATACTGAAAATTGAATACAGTGTCTGCATTTCACTGAAATATCTAAAGTAACCAAGGCAGATATCAAGTATGAGAACTACTTCAAATGTAGTAATGCCAAGGTATAACCAGACAAGCTTTTGTGATACCTGTACTGCTCTGACTAGACTCTTCCTGAAATCTGACCTGTACTGTAAAGTCACAAGGTGCAAAACTGTCAAGCTGCCTCCAGTAGCAAATGCAACACTTTCACAAGCCTCTCTGTCTCAGCTATCAATCCACAGTAGCTAATTGGTTTTGTGACCTAATCAGCTTTTCCTTCCTCTTGTCCTGTGTTTTATAAAACTATCATTTATTCACTCCATGGAATATGCAGTATTACACAGAAATATTAAATTTATCTTAAAAGAAGGAAAACCAAAAGAAATTCCCACTGAAATTAATACTCCACAAAGTTATTTCTGGCAGAAATAACTAGCTGTGGAATGTACATTGCAATGGTATGTACAGAGTGTATCTGAGTGTGCTTCAGGTGTCTGCAGCAGTTCCATCAGAAAATTCTGGAAAACACACATTTTAAATTGTCTCTGACAAAGTGCAGCACGCTTTGTAAATTAAGGTCAAACCCAGCACTTTAAACTGAGATGAAAACTTGTGTGAAGTCAGGAAAGAAGGAATTGTAGGAGACAACAAGGAAGCATTACCTGTTAGGATCCAATTCCCCAAATCTTTGGGGCAATACCTGTAATACTTCTTTTCAAGACAGCTTTTCAAAACAAGTTTCCACTGAAGTTGACTTTGCCACTTTTCTTATTGTGTATCGTAGTGATATTGTTGCTTAGAAATCTTTTATGAGAAGAGTTTAGCTGAACTAATGAGCTTCTACAGAGCTCTATTGTTTCAGAGACTTTCCCGGCATAGTCTTTTGAAAATGTTCTTTAAACTTGCACTAGAGAGGCAGCTGTAGCTTCAATATGGTTGTTTTGCCCACAGCGATTGCAAGTTCTCTGTCAGTCTTTTAGCCAGTACGTTTTCTTTTTGTGCCTCTGTGTGTGTTGTGTTTGTCTGGAACTGTCCTCATGGTGTGAGTCAGGATCACATGCATATTGAAATCTTGCTGCTGTTTTATAAGGTTATTAGCCTTGCTTTTGGCTTTTGTTAAAGCTGCCCTGTTGATTTTTCTTACAGTCATATTGCCAATACTCTATTCACTTTCCAGTGTCAAGAAAATTAAGTATAGAATAAAGGGTATCAGAGTGGATGAAAAGCAATAATTGTTAGCAAAATTATACTAGTTTGTAATTCTAGACCTGAGTCATGAGTGCTCAGATGTGTTTATTTAAACTCTAAAATGGAGCTATAATTCTTCTTTTTTACTCAACTTTCTACACTGATTTCCCCATTTTAAAAATATTACATTTGCTGGTTTCTAAACAATATTTGATAGATGCTTTAATTGGAATGATAAGTTTTCTAAAAGTGGGATGGTCCATGAAAAGGAAAAAGCTGCTCAAAAGAAGAAAAATCATGTTAGAGGATATGACCATCTTGTAAGATCTGTATCTCCTATGGTGGTATTTACTATCACAGTTATATGAAGTGATAAGATAACTTACTGTAACTTGTGTAAGATATCATTCAAAATCTTTTGAGGGAAATTTTCCCTTGCTCTCCTTGTGACTCCTGCCACAACAGGGTCTTTCAGGGATTCATACACGGCCCAACACTGTTTAAAAAAAAATAACAATGGAAATGTCTTCAAATCATCTGCCTCTCCTGCATTATTCTTTTTCTTGTCCAGCAAGCAATTATGACAGAATTATGACAGAATTCCTCATTGCTACTAAGAATATCAGGTCCTTATTAAAAACACAGGTATCTTTGAATAATGTCTGTAGAGATATCCCAATATCTGGAGACTCCATTATTGTCTGTGTTCTTTCTGTACATGAAGTGTCTGTGCTTATGTTCTAATACATCCAGCAGAGTTGAGTCATCAACATAATCTGTGATTCATGGTGCTGGCAGAGAAGTGAAATGACTCTGAACTGTCTTCAGGTTATATGAGCGCCTTTGCCCAAATTTTAATAGCCAAATAGAAACACACAGAAAATGCAAGAGGTTTATTTGCTTTGTTTTGTTTTCTGTTCTTCCCAAATGTTTGTTATATTTAATTCCTTTATAAGAAGCTTTGAGAGATTTCTGTACCTGTGTGTGTGTGTGTTTGAGAGAGGAAAAGGGAATCGAAAGGGCTGGGACTGAAAGGTAAGAAATAGCCTGTATTTATATAACCTCTCAAAAGGCAGAGGAAGAGGATTTTGAGGTTTCATGGGCTTTTGAGTACTAAATAGCAATCAATGCATTTTGGGTGGAATTTTTGTAGTTAATATTATGCATAACATGCATGTAGTTTCCAAGTTTTACCTTAGTTGTTTCATTCATAGAAATTTTCATCACTAAGTCTAGCTTCTGTTTCTCCATGTGTTGTTTCATCTGCTATTCAGCAAGCCATAGAGATATATCTCAGCCCTAGATATACTTGCATCTGAAATGCCTTTCTTGCTTTCTTAATACTTCATGTATTTAATTTGCTGCCCTTTAAAATGTCCTCCAAATGATGCATCTTTAATCAACCTATTTCTTGCTATTTCATAGGTAAAGTTGGATTCTTCGGTATTTGCCGAGTTATAGGCTGCTTTTTCTTCTGTTCTTTACACTGCAATTTCTACTGTTAAAATTTATATATCACAAACCTGAAAGATAACAGGAAAGAAATGAAAAAAAAAAAAAAAACCAAAACAAAACAACTGCAACACTCATTCTGTGGTCCAAATATTGCTGTATGCATGTATATGAAGAAAAAATAACTCATTTAAAATTTCTGCATGCAAAATGCGTATAGAACCTCAACTGAAATATTTTGCTGAGGCAGACCCAAGAAAAGAGGCAGAAAACACAAGATGTGAAAACTCTGACAGACAATAGCTGAAAGGCTGAGCTCTGCCTGCTAGGCAGGTTTTTTTTAGTTCTCCTGACAACAGAAACAGCAGCCACCAATGACATATTATTTACAGAACATTATCTCCTTGAAGGGATATAAGCATGACCCTGATATATTTGGGCAAGTATTTAGCTAAAATTGGCATGAGCAGCTGTAGATGTCTTCAATTCAGTGACTGGTAGTGTTTAAATGCATTGCAGTTTTGTCTCTTCAGTGGAAGTGGTTGAATTCTTCAGTTCCCTGGAGCAGCTGTTTTTAAAAAATGGGCAAATATTTCTATTACCACCTTCAAAAACAGATCCAAGACCACACCTGTATGAAAACTTATGCTGAAGTAATAAGCTCTGGTACTGACATAACCCAAACATATTTAACATGGCTTTTCTCACTTGATTCATTCAGGTGGATAAAGAGATATGATATATTTCACTTCAGTACTCTTGTATACCACCAAAACCTGACCTGCATTTGCAATGGTTCCTTTGATCTGTTTCTTGCCTTAAGCAGAGTATCCCATGATGCTTAGGATTCATTAATTAAAGAATTTAACACATAGATGTTTAATCACAAATTGGGTGTGAACCACCAACTACCAATCTAAAACGCAATTCTGCTCTGAAAGAACTTTGAGTGAAGTCAGAAATTGTATACTGGGCAAATAATATTACATTTTACAGGTTTATACACATATGCTCTGTTTCCTTCTTTTGTTTGTTTTAATGTAGATTGCAGATATCAAGCCAAGACTGTTAGATTTGTATACAGAAATAGTAGATACAGTCCAACTGCCCATATCAATACTGGGGTGCAGGTACACTCTGCAGGGCACCGTTCACCAACTGTGTGCCCTGATGTCTGTGAGCATATGGATAAAGAAACAAACATTGGTATTTTTTAACTAATAGAATAGGATTTAGACCATTTGGTCACACTTCAGTAGGCTGTATCTACTTACATAACAAATGTTTTTATCAACCCCAAAACATTTTACCAGATTTGTATTTCCTGTGTTTCACTGCTGCTTAGTATTTACATATCTGCTTTCTAACCTAATTTTGTACTCTTAAACTCTTACATATTTTAACAGATGAGTACTGGGAAAATATATTCTTCTTGAGTTGTCTTTCACACCCTAGTCATAGACTGAAAACCGCTTACATTATCCCTTTTTGGTTGGTTGGTTCTTTCCTTCATGAACCTTCCTAAATATTAAAGAACTTTGTCCCTTTTAAATATTTTTCTGTCTTGTACCTATGATTTTCCTTCATCATTATAGCCTTCCAGTGTTCATATTTGCCCCTTCCCTTTAACCCGAAGCTCTGAATGTGTCTGCAGATCTTTCTCAGCTACGGTCTTTCTGTAGTTATTTGGAATGTATTTCTTACATTCTCCAAGATTATTGATTACTTCAAAAAAAAATTCACCAGAATTTTCAAAATAATGAAAAAAATTAGATTTCAACTTGCTACTCTCTCCCCTCTTCTTCAGATTTCAGTATTTTTCATATCCTAATCCTTTCCTGGTTTATAAAAGAGTCTTCCTTCTCATCAAATCTTTGAGGCTTTGGCTGAAGTTTGCAAAAGTCTGGAATAAGTCTTTCCATATATTTCTCTTTTCCCCCTCATGAATATTGTGCCCAGCATACTTGTCTCTTACCTGAGCTGATTCAGTATCCTATCTCTGCAGCCCTCAAATATGTTCCATTGCTAAGCTGCATTGATGTACAGGAGTAGTACTGAATTTGGGCATAATAAACAAGAGCGTAAGTGTTAATTAAAAAGAAACAAGCAAACCAAGGCTGTTAGAATACTTTGGATCCTCCAATATTTCACAAGAAAAGTGGTGAGGAATATACTGCAGATACAGTATTATCTAGAGACCTATAAAGAAGTTAGCTGAGCATGCAACAGTTAGAAATAAGAAAAAATCTGGAGAGGAGGAAATGTACATTTTCCAATTTATCAGAACAAAATGTACAGGCCACTTAGATTTATATTTTCACTAAAAAGCCCATGTTAAGCCCCTTACTAAATGCAACTTAATTGTGAGGCAGAAATATGCAATTAAGAGTGTTCTAATTTAAGTATCTCTTCCTAATAATTTACATGGTAAAGAAAAAAATCATTTTTTCAGCCTAAATTTCACCTTTTTTTTTGGATACAAGTAATCTAGCAGGCTGTGTGCATATTTTTTTCAGTATTGAGAAACAAGATGCTAAAAATGATAGGCAATCAGTTTTGCCTGCCTGGCTTGGAGTCTTTTCAAGGTGGGAGGATCTAACTTTATTCAAAATGTGCTGAGTATCAACCCACAGAAATCTGGCTTGAAAACAAAGATTGCTTTTAAGGAAAACAACCTACCATAAATACATCTTTCTGTTTGTATTTGTAAGCTAGCAATATCTGTTCTGCTTTTATTTCAGCTGAGAGAAGAGAGGAGGAATAAAAAAGAATAAAGGTCAAAATCGTGGTATTGGCCAAAAGTTTTGCTAGCTGCATTGTAGAACACTAATTATCTGACAGGGATTTAAGAGTTTGATCCAAGTCTATTGAAATGAATGGGAAAAAAAGATGCTTTAATATTCTTACGTGATTGAAAAATCACAGGATCAATTCACAGCAAAGATCAAAGTATCTTTTGAATGTCTGAAACATCCACCAGCCCATCCCCATGCCCTCCCTTTCTCCTGAAATTCCTTTTTTTTAAATGCAAACTGATGATTCACAGGGAAGACTAAGAATATATTTTATTCCTTTTTAAAATGACAGCACTAGGTTCTGAAATCTAGTATAGAATTTAAAAACTACTGCAGATCTTTGTACTGTGCAGTGGTAGGTGTCTTTTGTTTGTTGGTTTTATGCTTGTTTGCAGGGTTTTGGTTCTGTTTGGGGGGTTTTGGATCTGTTTGGAGGTTTTGGTGTTTGGTTAGGAGGGACATTGAGGTGCTGGAGTGGGTGCAGAGAAGGGCGACAAGAGTGGTGAGAGGTCTGTAAAACGTGACCTATGAGGAGTGGCTGAGGGAACTGGGATTGTGCAGTCTGGAGAAGAGGAGGCTGAGAGGGGACCTTATTGCCCTCTACAACTACTACTAGGAGGTTGTAGTGAGGCTGGAGCTGGTCTCTTCTCCCAGATTACTAGTGATAGAACAAGTGGAAATGGCCTCAAGTTGCATCAGGGGAGGTTTAGGTTGGATGTTCGGAGGAAGTTCTTTACTGAGCAGGTGGTCAGGCACTAGAACAGGATTCCCAGGGAGGTGGTGGAGTCGTCACCCCTGAAGGTGTTTAAAGACAGAGTGGATGTGGTGCTTGAGTCTGTTGTCTAGTGATTAAGGATGATGGGATGAAGGTTGGACTGGATGATCCTGGTGGTCCTTTCCAAGCATAGCAATTCATAGTGATTAGATGTTGTGCTGAGGGATTTGGTTTAGTCAAGGACTTGCCAGTGTGAAACTAATGTTTGGAGTCGATGATCTTGATCTTTCCAATCTAAGAAATTCTGTGATTCTGTGAGTTTTTTTAATTGTTTACTTGGTTTTGGGTTTATTGTTTGTGGGAGGTTAATTTGATTTTATTTAAGAATGAAATCCCACTGCCTTAAATGATCCAAACATTTATATCTTCAGATATTTTTAAATTAACTTTCTCACTGTTTTAAGGAAAAAAATATGATAATGCAGAAATGCAAATAGACTCTTATCTACATTCTTTTTTCTTCTGAATTGTAATTAAGTGGGGATAGCCTTGCCAAGTAAAAACGCCTTGGGTTTTGCTTTGGGTTTTTTTTTTTTCCTTTCTAATCTTAATGAGGAGTCGTTTTATAGAGCTACATTCATTTTCACCACAAGATTACTGTGTACGCATTATGGAATCAGCATTTTAAAATTAAATACATGAGTTTTTCAGGAGATTGAAGTGTTAAATTGTCACACTCTATGTCCATCTGTTGGGAAATAAGATCTTAAGAAGTTCTAGAATGTGATTACAGTTCTTCAACGATATATTTTTTTCCTAAAGCATCATGAGCTCAAGCATCTGTGGTGCTGGCAGCCACCATATTCTCATTGAGATCATTTATCTGCCTTTCTGCTATGATGTCAAAAGCCTTAGGTACCTGAAAACTCCTTCATCCTGTTGGGCTGCATATCTCATACTCCTTATTCGAACAATTTTGTCATATGGTACCTAGACTTAATAAAAACTATAATTAATAGAATTGCTGGGATATATTAAGTTCTTGGCAGGAAGAAGGAGTTCAAGAGGAGGCAATCAGATCTTCATAAACATTCAATAATGTTTTTTTCCCTTCAGATCAGGGTTATTTTTATTCCACTGCTCCTAGTGAAGGGTAAATAATGAAATGACCAGATTGTACTGTTCCGGGGAGATGCTGTGTTGCCTTAGTGTATCTTTAGTCCTCTTTCAAATGCCAGTGTGTCTGAATGTCATAGGCAGATTCCACTTACGAAATGCCACTTCAGCAGTTATCATTTGCAAAGAAGGAAGTACAGAGAAGATGAGAAATGCAAATCAGCTTGCCTTTATGTTCTAATTAAGATTTTGATCAAATATCCAACTATCTTTCCTGATCCCTACTGTTGTAAACAGAGAAGGCCTAGATGTGAAGATGGGCAAAGACAGCTGTGAGCGTGAGGGATCCTAGACCCCCCTCAAGTGAAACAATAGGGACAGAGGCCCATCCCATGGGGATGGATTGGCTGGCCCCAGGATATTCAAATACTGTTACTCTATTCCTATTCCAGTATTGCAGCTTAAAAGATAGTGCCTGTCTTGATCTCTCCCTGTTCTCTTCCCTGCTTCTCTTGATTCCCACTTCTACAAGCAGTGTGCCCTTATCTCATGGTTCATGGGGGAGGTGGTGGGCAAGGAGTTGAATCACTGAGGCCTTGTAGGCCCCAGCTGGGGGCAGGGGTGGGGAGAAGGGTGGTTTTCAGCCTACCTTCAGGCAACTGAGAGTGGAAGAGGTGGAGGAGTCTAGAAGGCCAGTTTGGGTCTAGTGGATTTTATCCTTATTCTACCTGATTGCCTTTTGTATGTATGCTCTCTTTAAACCTTCTAATCAGTGTGCAGTATCCTCATGCTCATTCCTGCAAAGGGGTAAGAGTGGATTCTGTTCTCCAGAAATGGGTATGTTGGTGGTCCAAACTGGGACAATAGGTTATAGAAAAGAACAGACTCTCTGCCTTTGAAGAACTGTGTCTCCTGAAATGCAAGGCTGCTGCAGCCCAGGGTAACAGGCTGTCCCTGATGCAGACCACCAAGCCTGGATTCTGGGTTTAGAGCTGTCTGCTGTGGTTTGTCTTCCTGCCTGCATGATCCCTTGCATTCTCTTCTCCTACTCTGATGCAGATTGATAAAACAAGCTCTTGTGATGCAGAGGGTAATGAAAGGGAGATACTAAAATGCCCTGATTTTCCCTCTCTTGCATCTGGAAATCACAACATGATTTGGAGATGTGCAATTTGCACCATATTTTCAGTTTCTTCACGTACCTTGTAGCATATGAACTTAGAAAAATTATATTTGCAAACTGAATGGCCTTCCAATTGGTCTAAGATTGATTTATATTCCTTAATCCAGATATTTAAGCTTGTTATAATTTTTTTCTATTTCTCTTCACCACAACCTGTAAGAGTCAGTAATGACGCTATACACAGCTTCTAAAATGAGATATAGGGAGGTTAAAGCCAAACATCACTTATCTCAGATTAATACTGGCTTGATTTAAAGGCACATAATTAGACAATAAGAAGTGGAGGGGTTTTGACAGAATTCTGAGGTGCAGAATCTCAGTTTATGTGTTCAGTCCAAAATAAGATGGAAAGTCTGTTATTTGCATACAGACTCTAATTTCTGGACAGTCCTTTCCAATTCAGTTATTCCAGCAGGCAACTGGAACTAAGCCACAGACATACCCAGTGACTGAAGTTAGTTACTCTGGCTGGAACTGAGGCAAGGAACATCAACATATTGCAAGACAAATGCTTTCAGTTACCAAATACAAGCAAATTTTATGTTCTGTTGCCCAAAATCTGTGCTCAATTTGAATGCAGAGTTTAATGGTAGTTATTCTTGGTACCTGATGTTTACAAAATCTTTTAAAATGTGTTACACTGCACCTGTAGTTCTCCTCCCAATTCGTTCCAGCCATGTTAACAATTCTAAAACAAAAATGGAAACACATCTGAATAAGCTTCTGGTTTTGCAGATATAATAGTAAGAAATGCTAAAGTAAATCCAGTAGAGGAAATAATTGTGGGAAAATTCATTGGACTGAAATGCTGCTTACTTTCTTTTCTTACAATCTAAATTCACATTTTGAAAAGGAAATTATTATCCAAAATTATATAGGGGAAACTTGAAGGTGAAAGAGGGACCCTAAGTTTCCCCCCAAAGAAAAATAAAGATGTTGCAAATGTTTTTCTTAGTGGTTCATGAGCTTGACACCAAATAAAAATCTAATTGATGCTTATATTTTTTGTAGTAGAAAAGATGATCAAATGTTTGGTTGTATAAACAGATGTCAGCCATTTTTAGGCACTGAACTGAACTCTACCCATGATTGTATGGAGTTAAAAAGCAACTCCTCTGCTCCAGTAGTCCATGCTAATAGGTTATGCTAAAAGTGAAAGCTCATTTTGTTGCGATGTATTACTAAAAGGTTACAGCTGTGTTCAGAGCACCGTATCCTGTTTAGAAAGATATTGTGATACTAGACTCTAGGCTGAAGTCATCAAACTCCTAAAACATTTGAATCAAAGTGTCAAGATTTTCAGTGGCAGAATGCCTATCCTGATGGCAGCTGAAAGTAGCCAATAATCTCAGTGTAGTGTGCTTGTAGATGAAAGCCTGAGTGTTCACGACTGTTGCATCTGGAGGGATGAAGGAGAGAGGGAGCTCTCTGTCTCAGGACCCATTTTGTAGTAAGACCAGAACAAAGATCCTAAGTCTCATCTTCAAGACACAGCTTCAAACTTTCCCATATAGGCTGTGGTAGGCCAAGGCTGCTTAGGATATTTCATTCCTCTAATTTCTGAACATGACCATTTCTGAAGATCACAGCTCGCACATCAATGTTGTGTTTTAAGACCATTTTATGGCAGTTCATAAAAATGTGGACAACTTTAGCTCTTGTTTACCGAGAGATGAAAACAGGAGCACTATTGATGTTGGCAGTTCCACAAATTGATTAGCAAAGGTCTGCTCCATTTGTCGTCTCTTAGAAAAGGCACAGGCCAGATGTAGTTTAGTCGCAGCCTGGTTGGGGAATGTCACTAGAAGCACAGAACATAATCTCTCCCCCTCTCCCCTTAGAGATTTGATAGTTTATGAATTGTTTGTATTGTTGAGCTATGTTTGGGATGTATTTTACTGTTGATGTGTATGAGTGTTTTCACCCACATACTATGTTTGAATTGGTTAAGAAGCAATTGACTATAATTCTGAAAACTATCAAGAGAGTTATAAAAACTACTTAAAACTAATCCATGAGTCAAATCCAATGAATTCTGGAGGTGAAAAACAATAAAAGGGTTGTTTACAAGACTTAAGAAGTAGGCTATTAATTTGCAAATACAAGTACTTCTGCTGTGAGGATTTATTGTCTCTTAGTGTGATATGCAGTAAATAGAAGAGATATTAAGCTGAAAAGATTTGAAGTTAATACAGGCTTGTTACTTCTTGTAGTGTATTTATAGCAAACATAATGACATTTATTAAAAACTTAAACTCAAGTGCTTTTGTACTGTGACTATTCAAATGATACCTAATGTCTAATCCACATTGCTGTCAATTCATATATATTTCCAAATCCAAAGGGAGCAAACATCAGTAAGTGATAAATGCAATCATCATCTTTGTAAAGTTACTTCATTCTGCCATATGTGCAGATGGTAACACATTGTTCGATGATCTGCTATAGCTTATGACAAGATGTTATTCTTTCAGTAGTAGATAAGCATTTCCTTGAAGTGGTCATTTGTTAGCAACAAGCTGTCAGACTTAGCTGAGTTTTTCTAATCATGATAATGCTTAAAATTTAATGATATGATGAAGATTCTCTGGAATTATGTATGCAATATATGTTGGAGTACTGAACCATGAGCATTCTCATTGGACATTAGGAAAAAGATCTTTACAATGAGGATGGTGGAATCCTGGAACAAGTCACTCAGAGAGATGGTGGAGGCCCCACCCCTGGAGGCATTCTAAGTTAAGCTTGACGAGCAACTTGATCTAGTTAAAGATGTTCTCGCTCACTGCAGGGAGGTTGGACAAAATGACCTTCAAGGGTCCCTTCCAACCTGATGTATTCTATAATTATCTGATTCTATTCCACACTGTAACTGACTGGTTTGCAGATTTGATGTACATGCAGTTAAGTTACTCCTGTATATATGAAGCACAGTTCTTTTAAAACTCTGAAAATACCCTTTCTGGGCTATACAACTGATATCATAAGGGATAAATTGGAAATCCAAATAGATGTAAAAAATACTTCCTATCTTTCAACATTGTTCCTGGTACAGTCAGAAGCCTGAAATAGCAGTTTTGCACCTTGGGTTCTAGCAAATATCCTTACCTAGAAAAGTAATTCCACTGCACTAAACTAGAGATGCAGGCATTTTATTCTTGCAACTAGTTTCTACATACATATGACAGAACTTCATGAATAATAAGTTAGCTTTGCTTTATATTTCAGGCTATTGAATGCATAAAGCAATTATTTCACTTCTTCATTGCACTATAAGCTTCAGTGACAGAAAAGTCATCTTAACACAATATGAATATGAAATATGTTTCAGCCCTATAGTCGAAAAATTTTATATGGGAATGTGGATACTTTATGTAATTTTGTGTTTCTTGTATATTAAGTGAATAATTTCCCTAGAATTGAAAATTGACAAGCTGGTAAAAGCCTCCTAAACATTTCAGGCATTATATAGAATCTATCCTAACTCACCATAAAGCTTGCATGGAGTTTCTTTATCATGCTTGTTTAGCTTCTTGGCTCATTTACCCAAGATTTCAATATGTGTTCCAGTTTGTACCATTAACAGTGTGGTTATGGAAATGTGAAATGGGACTATGACTCTTCAGGGAACACATACACTGTCAGTTTGGAGCTTTGTTTTGCTTCTAGGATCTATTCACTTAGACTGCATAATGGTAATTTTCCCCCTGGGTTCCCTTCTGAAGTGAGTCATCTAAGTCTCTCTGTGGGAATTTGGGCACAGTTGATCACATAGGCTCAAGGATTCTTCCAGAGATGCTGAACATGCTGCCCACAGAAGCTTTGGCAGTCACTGCCTGGGGTTTCCTCAGATGCCTTTGCAGCTGGTCCAGAATTTTTGCACACCTTCCTGCCTCTAAGACAGGGTATTTAGTACTCACTTAGAGAGTGACCTTACACAAATACTTTACCAGGCTACAATATGGAACTCTCACAGTTTTAGGCACCCGAACCAAACAAAGAACACAAAAGTAATTACCTTTTACTGGTCCACAGAGATGACATGACATATATCTGGACTCAGCTAAGTCATCTGTGGGAGTTAATAGCTATGGGCAAGGTGAACACAAGAGCATCCAAACCAGCTGGTCCTGGCACAGTTCACAGGCACAGTGGACTGGATAAACCAAATTCCTTCACATTTATAACTGAATTCCACTGTCTTAAATGTTTCTGCCAAAAAAAGAGTAATGAGCTCTCCACTACAGTCACATGATTTGATGACAGAACCCACAAAGTTTCTGAGCCCCTGGAGCTACTAATTGAGTCCATTTCACAGAGAAGCTGAGAGAAAAATCAGTAATGTCACTTGGGCAGAAGAAGCTTGAAACAGGATTTTAAAGTAGCTAGGAATTAAGTAAAGAATACACTGACAGTCTTGATATCTGGTAGAAAAAAATGTTCCAAATGAGAATAAACAGAATATCAAAGACAGATGAACAGAAAATGTCAGTAAGAGGTGCTAAGGTAAATGAAGATCATAAGGGAGCAATGTAGCTGCTAGAATCTGAGGGCATGTCACATCTGGTGGCTTGTGGAGGTCCATGGAGAAGACAGGTCTGAAGACTGTGTATAAGGGTTAATGATGTGGATATTAAACTTGAATGATGTTACAGAAACCATTCTGCCAGAGCCTCTAAAACTGACTATTATATTTCTAAGAGAGTACTGTTTGCAAGTGCTCTGAAAGAAAAAGTAGGATTTCTTGCTAGGTGTAGAGTAGTATGTGAGAAATAACAGCTGATAGTTTAGAGTGTGCAGTAGCTACAAGAATAAGCAAAGCCATATTAATGAAATTAAATCAGTCAAAGCCAGTGATGCTTTGATGAGTCAGATTCAAACAGCTGAATTCCAAATCTCATTTTGAATTATTCCAGAATCCTAAGAAAATCCAGCTTCACTGGACTCTAACTTACGTTAAAAACTGTCGTGGGAAATTTCTAAATGATTCCAAAGTAAATGTAATGCTTGATAAGTTATAAAAGAATCAGGGATAAAATTCTAGTCACATATGTCTGCAGTGTGTGAGACTGGAATAAATTAGGTTGAAGGAGAGAGAAATTCAAAGAAAAAGAATGGTCCAGATTACTTGATATCCCAGAGATTCACCTTGTTGGCCCTTCCCAAAAGCCTCAAACTGCTTACTTACTGCTTCTGCATGAGCCAGACATGCACAACCCATCCCTGCAGTCTGCTTTTCAGCTAACGCGATCCAGGTTCATGTAATGCAGCTGCAATTTCACACACTTTGACTCACTTTTTCTTCAACAAAACTGAGGTGAAATCGAGCTACCACACTAATTGCTGTTACAATGTGCAAATAAAGGATTAGAAATGTGAACAATATTGTGGCACGAGGAGATACTTTCCCTTTAGACTCCAAAGATATGTCATCTGATATTCAGATCCCCTAGCATTTGCTAATTTCAGAGTTAGGACATGTGTAGGAATATTACCTTTAAATTCTAAAATCCAGTTAGCTATGTAGTTACTCTAGGGTTATGAGCTCATCTAGAATAAGATCCTTTTTGTCCTTCTATCCTTTTTTCTTTAATTTCATTTTGGTTTAGAGGCTGTTGATGTTTTTTTTGTAGCTTCTTAGGTACCCAGTTTATATATTTCACTTCAATGCTGACATTAGATACTCAGCAAACCTTGATTGTTTCTGTAGTTATAGGAGTTTGGAGAATGATTTGACTTCAAAAACAGGCTGCCTGAAATGTCCTTTAGAACCGTTGGTTGCCTCAATCACCTCAGTTACTTTCTTGAAGTCAGTAGCGTGAATACTGTCCACTGGTCTCTATTACAAACATCTTTCCATCTTCTGCTCTCATGAACAAAAATAGAAAGAACTTGGCTTCTACTATTCAAACCTGAGGTATTCTGGAGCAGAACAGATAGAAATTGCAGAATGATGTTGCTTTTGACATCTATGTCTGGCTTGTCAATGCAGAGCCTTTCATTTGTATGCCATTTAATGCTGCAGACAGAGGTAAAATGTGTCATTATTGGGCAAGATATTGTCACTCTGTGACTAAAACTTCCTTATACAGGAGCACATTCAACATTTTTAAATGTTTCTGAATGACTAATAAAGATAATTTTGCTTTCATTTACATTTCTGCCATAATGAAAGTGTTTATTCTGTGTATTGTGGTGACCCGAAATAGATGCCATTAATATTGCACCCCTTAATAGATCTTTGAACAATTATTTACTATCTTTTATACTTCTGCTGCTAATTCTTTCTGTAAGTATTGCAGAATAGGAAACAAAACCAAACCATTCAGGGCATTAATATGCAGATGCTCATATCCTATAACACTGGAAATCTTAAACCAGTTGTTGGTACAGGCAAGACAAGGCAGGTTGGAAACATCATTGAAACATGACCATTGTCAGCATGGTATAAAAAGTTTGAGAATTAAGGAAAATTACTACTCTTTCTGAAAACTGATATAAATGTGCAAATGTTTGCAACAAAGTCACAAAGCTCTTTTCCCCCTAACTAATATTTTACGTCAGAGAAGAAATAAATTTCAGTGAATCAGACAAGCAAAAAAGAGAGAGGTGGTCAAAAGATGAAATACACATTTTAGACACAAAAATTCCTTTCTCCTTTTCTCAGCAGTTTCTGTATGGTTCTTTAAACTGGCCTGGACCATACATGTCTAGCAGGTATACTGTGGAATCTGTGAATCAAAAATGTTAGGTAGGAGGTAAGATGAGATCACTGCAGGCAAGTAGAGAAAGTTCACTTTAAAAGGAATGCAAAAGTTTTAGTAGTAAAGTTTTCAGCTTTTTCTCTGATAATAGCTGTGATACCAGAATGCAACAGTAACCCTTTGAGTAGTAACTGTATGTGATGGTTTGGGTGTCCCCCGCCCNTAACAGTAACCCTTTGAGTAGTAACTGTACAAGTGGGTTACAAACTTCTGTGGACATAGGTTTAATTCATAGTTCAGAAAGTCCTCACAATCCATGCCTTCAAAGTGGCTCATAAAACAGTAAGTTGGTTAGCCTCTTTGTGGTCGTAACTAAGGTATGAGTTTCCAAAGCTTCACTTGCATTTGTAAGTTTGATGTACGTAAGCAGTTCATAGAGAGCAAAAGCTTAGACTGAGTTTTGTTAAATTTTCCGGTATCCTTAGGCATAATATTGTTAGTAAGCACTATACAGGTTGTTAGAAGGTATAACATTTCCACCACTGTTTCTATTCTAGGTCCAGTAGTGCTAGTCACCGTTGTGCAGCAGCAGTGAATTCTGTAGTCACAATTCTGCTTCAGTTTTAGGATACTTATCTCTAAACTGATGATGAACAACTCTTAGGATAATTGGATAATTTTGTTTAGATTGTTAGATCCTCTGTCCACTTTCTACATCTGCAATAACACTTCTGAAAATGTTCTGAGTTCAGCATTTGCATTTTGTTTGAAAGCAGACACACAAACAGGTACATCTTGTGCACTGATATCATAATGCCTTTCTCCTCACCTGAATCTGCTCAAGTAGGCTCAGAACAATCATTTTTTCAATTGTATTCAACTGACTTTTAATGACTTTTTTTACCACTTTTTCTTAAGTTACCTAAAGATATATCACATGATGTCTAAAGACCAGATGGCAGTATCTTGTTATTGGAGAACTTTTCCTTTCTAACATGCTCTTTAAGCAATCATTATTTTCAAGTTTAAGGCACAAATAAAATGAATTCTGAACAAGCTGAAATGTCATAACCTCTAAGGTTGTGTCTGTAGCTAATTCTGCTTCAATCTTTTCTCATTATCACACAGCCTTTGTCAATTAAAACTAGTTAAAACTTAGTTCCCAAATAATTGTTTTAATATTAGTTTACATTCTATTCTCATCATCCAAAAATTTGCTTTCAGTCTAGGCTCCCGCTATAACCAAGGTACAGAACAAGGTGTCTTCATAGCAGCTTGTCCTATGTCTTTTGGGTATTAGCTTAGAATGAAATTACCTCCAGAAAGCACTTATGTCCATCTAACTGAGAGCAGATAAGGTGATCAGCTTAGTTAATTATCTGTATCTTTAGTTTCTTCAAAGTGAAGGACAGTGATATAGCATAAAATTCATCACAGAGAGTTACCAAAGTGCAGTACATACACAAATGCAATCTGAACACATATTTAATGCATAAAGTGACAGCAGTCTGTCAAATCCTCCTCTATTTACCTTTTCTGTATTTCTACTTTAGACATACTCTAACTTTAATAGAACTTCCAAAGGCATTTCCCTCTATACATCTAATGGGAGAATAACTTTCTCTAATTAACACAAACATACTTTTGCTGAATCTTACTGGCCTGTTCTGGATGAGGAGTACCTGCCATTTGGTGTGTTGCACAGCTAGCCAAAGCCATACATTGCCTGTAGATTAGGTGATTCTTTAGTGAGCCATATGGATGACTTCTTTCCCTCTTCATGTGACCTAAAATAAACCAAACCATAATAAATAGAAACATAATGGAGGATTTTTATCTCTTAGACATGGTGGATAGAGGTTTGGATCTTGGTTTTCAATTCCCACAATTCTGGCAATAGACTAATTTCCTTTCTGCTTCAATTGTAAAAAGATTTTCTGCTAAATATGCTTATTAAAACACTTTGTGGTCAGTTGAATACACATATTGAAGTTGTGAAACATTTGGGACTTGTCAAAAATGATGTTTCCTGGTGCACAGCAGTTTGGTTAGAGAACTTGCAGCCTCCCACTCCTTTCAGAGAAGTCCCCACTAATGTAAATAGTTCCTCATAAGTGAGATATAAGACCTTCTTCCTTTATATGCTTTCTAGTGGTTCTAATGAATTCCTTTGGTGTAGGGTTCTTACACAGACAAGTGTTGAAATGATTTCCATCTTCATTTCATTTAAAGCTGATAAGATATTTGCATGAAATTATTAATTGTATTCTCTTCTTTTGAGACTGGTATAAAAGTGGCCATACCACAGGATGGGAAGAGCTGACTCACTGTGCTAATTATGAATCTAAAGGCCAATTAATTTTCCATGACTAAATGAAATTCCAAAATAAAAAGATCAGACAGAAGCCTTTAAACAGAGATTTAAAGGCCACTAATATATAAAATACATTCAGGAGACTGGTTTTGTATTTGACATTGATGAAGATGTACTGTGTTTGCAAATGGTACATGCAACACTAGTCTGGGAAACAGGCACTTGGAGCTCAACAGATGAGGCAAACACAACTGCAATGTAGTGCTCCAGATAGCTCTAGAAATTTATAACAAAATTCTCTCCTGCAGCATTGTTTCAAATTGAGATTTATTTGATCCTTATTTTAAATTAAAATGTATTAATTCTATTTTTTTTCTACTTAAGGGCAAAACTCACAGAATATGTGATTCCTGGCAAGCTGGGGTTTTTGTAAGTTAAACAAAACTGCCCTGTATAATTGGCAACATCTTTGTGGACTGGGAAACAAAATTCAATTTCCCTCACTGGAGCTGAATCAGCTTCACAAGGCCAAATAGCAATAAATTTTTCCATCTGTCCAAAAAAGGCAAATAAACCTTGTTCTGAATGGATGAATAGAAGACACTTGGTTTTATGGTTTTTATCTGTTTCTATTCCAATAGTAACTTAAATTAAGATGTTAGCATGTATTGGTTTTGTTTTTTCCCCAAGTTTTTATTCCCAGAGACAAAGACCAAGTAAACACCAAAGATATAATTTACAGCCACCGTCTCTAGCCTTGCTTATTTGGAGTGAATGTTCTGCATTATTCCTTTTGATACTTTGTTATATGACTGCTAGACACTAAATCTTGCCATTTTGCTAACCCATATGAGGACAACTCAGAAAACTATCTAAACAGGCTCACATACAGAGTGCTAATGTGTGGGGTTTTGTGAGCTCTTTAAGAGCTAGGCATTTAGAGGAAAGGCTTTTCTGAGCTTTTGTGTTCTTGCTGATTTTGATTTAAATATGATAATGGCTACAAAAGTATTAACTTCTGCTGCAGCGGTTTGCCTCAAATATGTGATTTCACTTTCCCTGAATAATTAATTAAAAGCAAATGTTGATGTTTATATTAATAACTGTGTTTTTTAAGAATGTGTCTCTGATTTCTTCTTTACTGGTGAGGGATCTTACTTACTAAACAAAGTCATCTTTTGACGAGAAGTGTCAAAATCACATACTTTTTTCAGAGTTAAAATTGTTGCTAAAATTAGCCCAGACAACAGAATGTCTGCAACTGAATGCTGCTGAGGAGAGCTTACAGATTGTTTTAGCCGGCACCCTCTAAGAGGCTATTCCTTAGCTGTGCTTAGAACTCCAATAGCCTCATTCTGGAAGCCATTGGTTACTACAGGTTCAGTGTGAATCTACAGTGCTGCTCAATATCCATCAAATTTAAGCTGCTAATAAAAACAAATGCACTGTTATACAAGAATTATAATTATTAATAACATTATTACTTAAAGAACTAACTCCACTGTTTCTTCACTATATCATTAAGACCTGCTGAGCTAATTAACAGTAGAAAAACTCATTTTCACTTTCTGTTCATTTTTTTATTACAAATCATTGCTGTAAGAAACTGTTTTAAGAATGGAAAAGAATACAGCTTTTATTAATATGTTTATGCAGGTCAGAGTGTCTGATAGAATGGAAAGTGGAATTAAAACAGAGAGATCCCTGTACATTAGTTTGGTGAATTTTATTGTGTGATATTGGAGGTTTATAGTAAGTTTCACATTAATGATTGTGATGGTGTGATTCCACTTATGGGCTGCTGGGTACAGGGTACACCCTAACAGAAAACTCATAGGTTTTTACATTTTACACAGTTTTCATGGTCCACTTATCATTTCTTTTTCCAAATGAGAAAATGCTTTCATGGATATCTGAATAACAGTTTAAAGAAAATGAAACCTATTTGGCTTACTATACAGTTTTATTCACCATGACAACCAGAACATTTCTATTCTATTGTGCCAAACCTTTCGTAACCTTTACTCATCATAGTATTCTTTAAAAAATTAATTTGTGTGGGGTTTCTATATATATTTATATATGTGTGTGGTTACATATATATATATAGGTTTTATATATATGTATATATGTGTGTGGTTTATATATATATATACACAGATACATTATACATTTATTTTTCTTTAATAGAATTTAGGGGGAAAGCACACTCTCTATGATTGGGCATCCAGATATGAAAACCTAGACTAAGACACATTTATGGCAAGCTTTATGATGTGTTTGCCTGATGAAATGGAGGGTCATTAAAATTCAGGGAAGGTTAGAGAAACCTACCAGTTGATCTGCAGAGATCTGAAAATTAGGTTGTCAATTCAACACCCGTTGTGAGGCTTGGCATTTAAATAGCCAGTGGCTCCTGTCAGGAATTAGAGAAAAGCTAGTTCTTTAGAGATGAGTGTTTTACTGCTCATTGCAAGCACAAGAAGTCTTGATGTACAACATTGCATGTCGATGTGATATGCCATTAGTTTATTGTGGTGCAAATTCCAGTTATGTACCGTTAAAACACCACCATGGAAACCATCAGACAAACTACATCATCTTCAGATTATCCCTATCTAAAATGTTATAATGGCAACGTAGGACAAAAGAGACTATTTTTATAACATAGCAAAGTGTAAATATGTGGATGTGAATGTTTCAGAATAAATTTTTGTCCTGACTTTTTCCTTTTTTTTTTTTTTTTCTTAATCTGATCTACTTCAGTGAAAAGCTTACTGATGTCAGCAGTGTATGAATAGATGACAAATCTGTTAGTTTATGGTGCTTGAGGAAAAATAGGCAGGCAAAATATGCTGCTGCACCACTTGAACTGTGGAGATACTTATCTATGCATGGGATTGCTCAAAACATTCGTCACTCTCATAGTAGATGGTTCTTTTATACATTATATGCATGTGTCTTCTTGCATCTCATTTTTCTTTACCAGTTACAAAGTAATTAAGTAATTATTGCTTGATTTTTTTTTTTTTCCTGTAGAAATGTTCTCAAAATGATTACTGTCATAAAGCTTCCTTGAGAAACCATGCACTTGCCAGAGGCACTGGAGTTGTTCTGCACAATATCAGTGATGAATAGTCTGAGGTTTTGCAAGAGCTGTTTTTTTACCTATGTCTCCAGTGAAGCACAGACACATCATAAAAACAATCTAATCTCTCTTTTCCAGCTTGTTTAACTGCATTCCTTTGTTGTGGGTGCAAAAGGAACAGACTTAGCAGAGGGCATTGACCTGCATTTATCATACAGGTTTGACGTTAAAAAGTGCCACTGAAAACTGGGAGTGGCTACTATCTTCAAATGTTTGACTGTAAAATAGTAATTCATTGGTTTCAGAAGAGCAGTATAATGACATAGAAAACATGAGGTTCAAGGAGAGTAAATTAGACCTGAAAATTGCTAATATAGCAGATAAATTGACACTAGGTTTTTAAGCTTTGAGATAGTTGTGCATAAGGAAGTGACTATGTACTCTACTAAAACTTTTTACTTTAACATCTTTATAAAATTGTCAAGAACATGTGAGTGCAAATCAAGAAGGTAGAACTATTTGTACTTTGTTGATAAAATAAGCTTTTGATATAAAAACAATTCAAGCTGTCAAGTGGCAAATGCTGCCATTTGTCTCCTTAGCACCTGACTAATGATCCATGGCAGAAATATCAGAGTTGAATGATAACTGTACGGTGACATAATCTGCTGTTGTGGCACAGACCTTACATCAAGGGTTTTGGTGGTATTTTGACCACTTTGTTGTTGAAGACCATTGTGGCAAATACTGGAACTAAAAGGGCTTTCCTGGCCAAATAAATTAGTCTGGGTGACTCTATTGTTTTGTATATTATTTGAAAGATCTAAGTGGAGATTATTCAACATTAATAATGTTCTAAAAAATATAATTAGGATTGTAAGTCTGATTAAACCTGTCTATAAAGCAAAGAGATGCATGATTTACAGACTGAGTTCTTCTCCATGCTATTCTGTCAGGCAATAAGAAATAACCAGATAAGATTTCAAGAAGCCTCTGCTACCATTTCCTACCCTTTTTGTCTAAGTTTTCGTCACCTCACAGAAGCTAATAAAGATTGTACTTAAACAGTTAATTTTAGAAAAGCATACTACAGTGAAAGATAAATACTTCTCATCTTGATGAAAGGACAAACTTCTGTGAGTGTTTAGCAGTGTACAGGTAGAGATTTACAGTTCTAGATGTGCTGCTTTCATATTGGATATTTAATTGATGTCCTGTGGACTATTGGGCAGTTCGAAGCAATTCATCTGACAAATAGGTAGAGGAGACAAACCCCATATCTTGTACTACCTAAATTCATCTAAAGTTCATATATATGAGCTGACACATTTTAGCCAGTAGCAATGCCACTACATGACTCTGAATTTATTCTGTTGCCCAGATGTTACTACGTTTATGAACTCTCCATGTCTTGTGATAGTACCTGCTTAAACTTGCTGTCACAGTACAAGAGTTTCTACTCTGAACAGTTTGCCTTTAAAATACTTCCTCTACAAGTTTACAAAAATATTTTAATATTCATTTTTCTAAAATTCTATTGCTTATTTTTCTCCATAAAATGTACCCAAATGCAGACTCTTATCTGTTTCTTTCTAGAACTTCAGTTCATAAATGGTATTTACCAGCAGATTGTCAACCAAGTCTTTGTAACGATAATTGTGCAGCAATCCAATGTTTCATCTGAGAGAATATTTGAAAGTTGCATGTTCTTGAGGACAGTACTTGCATGGGGCATGTTAAAATATGCCAGGCAGACAGGCTTGACCATTTCAGGCACGAGGGTTACCTGCTCTTCTGAGATAATCCTGACAACTGATTGAATAGCAAAGGCCACAGAAGAGAATCAATTCTGTACTAATGAGCGTGCAAGGCTGTTGGGGAAGCAAATAGCACACAATTGGTTAGGTTAAAGACAATATTAATCTACTCATGGTAAAAAGGGAAGTGTGCTCCTGGCCCTGTGAAATGAATTGTGAATTTTTTTTTAATTTAATTGTTCTTGTCCTGTGTGTCTTAATCACTTTCGCCCTTGAAATTTACAGAGTCCTAAATTTCTTCATTAATAAACTTTTTTTATCTTCTACATGTATTTTATTTGAGCTTCTGCAATTGCAGTGCATGCTTTTTTGTGTGGAACAGTATGAGTGGTCAGAAGATATTATTGCTAAGTTAGTTCCTGTATTATCAGCTTAACTGAGAAACATTAACAAGAACAGATGTAGCCTCTGTGACCAACTTCATTTGGAGGGTAGCTATACTTTTCATAGATGGTACAAAGGAGATCTAGATTCTGTAGACTGACATTCAGAAGTTATAAGATAATGGAGACTTTTAGCTTTCATCATAAAACACCTCAGAATGCATAAAGATTACATTATTCTATTTGCAGTCCCATTTCTTATACTTAATATCTGTAGTTGCATTCTCAGAAGCTATTATACTGTTATATTATGCCTGTTCAGATCCAGAAACAGAGCATAGGACCCACAGGACACATACAACAGGCTGTAGATGAAATACGCTGGGGAGGAGTATGGTGCTCTCCACAAAGGATTGTGTTTCTTGATGTTTTCTCATTGTGTTCACTGGTCTCTGGTAGAAGATAGGAGATTAGAAAGTAACAGAGATTTAATGCATAATAACACTTCTTGTTTCATCTATTGTGCCAATTCCCACCCCAAACTAGGCATGCTTATTTTTCTTGGGCAGTGGTCAGTTTCCAAAACTAATCATAGCACCTGTTTCAGAACTGATGGCAGTGTGATCTTTCAGGCAAAGGCTCTCAGCTCACCTGGCCAGGTAACACAGTTTCCTTGTAAGGTGAGGAATAACTCTGTTCTCACTGATCATTACTTAGGTCTTCTTTTATCTGCGATAAACACTTATCACCACAATTAAAGGGCCAAGGACTTGATTCGAGATCTAGAAACATAACTCTTCAACTAGGGTCTCTCCTGGGTGCATACTCTCCAATGTGTGTAATCTAGTGCTATGCACATATCTAACTCAAAGGTGCAGGCTAGGAATCCCTAGTAACTAGACAGTATTGTTATCTTCCAGAAACTGACATTGATTGTCTTGCAGATGTATCCTGTTGGCTACTAAATATAGTTCATAGTAATAAAAGCTGTAATTATCACTGACTGCTTCCCTGGCTTATAGCCTCAGTTGTGTCTTTAGGACAGCAAGGTCAGCAAGTGTTCACCTTCGGTCAGATATGAGAAAGATAGCTTGATCATAATTCAGATTTCTCCCTGTGTTCTTTGTTCCACTGATATCAGTCTAGCTATTTCCAACTATGTTAAGCAAAATTATGCATTTAAAAGAGGTTTCATAGTTTTGATTAATGGGATTGGTTTGTTTGGAGGTTTTACCTCAACATGAGGAGCAACTTCTTTACACTGAGGGTGGCAGCGCACCGGACCAGGCTGCCCAGTGAGGTTGTAGAGTCGTGTCCTCTGGAGACTTTCAAAATCTGCCTAGATGCATTCCTGGGTGAGCTACCCTAGGGGATCCTGCCTCAGAGGGAGGTTTGACTCAGTGATCTCTGGAGGTCCATTTCAATCTCTAAAGTTCTGTGATGCTGTTTTCCTAAAACTTCTCTACATGTAACTACAGGGGAAATAAGTTGTTGACATGTTAAGCCTGTATGAGAAGTCTGAAAAGTAATACTCACCTGGTCCAATATAATTTAATCTACTTGGAACTCTTAAACTCAATCTTCCTTCTTTTTTTCTGGGCTTACACTCTAAAGTTATACTTTTACCTACTTGGTTCTGATCCAGACACTTGTATTTTTACTCTTTCACTTTTTCTCCCTGTTAATCCAATGACTAGAAAAATCCACTATTCTCTAATTCAAGTCTTACCACTCCAGGAGACAACCTAAACCAGCAGGGAACTTCAAATGAGTCTATTGCCTTAGTCTGTGAAAGATGACAGCTCTCTTCAAATCTCTGTTCACACTTCCTATGTTATATGGCAAAAGGGATGCTGTGTCTCTGCCTTAACTATTATGTTCACAGTTAAGAAATAATGACAGTGTATTTTGGGTACTAATGTGTCCAAAAATTGATTTTGTGTTTTTCTATGTATTTCAAGACTGTATTTAGACAGGAGATCAAAAATTGGAGAACAAATTAACAAAGGAGCTGGATGAAGTGGAACTTTTAGATAGTCAGAAAACTTTTCTCACAAGCTCATTCAGTTCTGACTTGAAACACATCCTAGAAAAAAAGGCCTTTCATTGAACATTCTTTTTAGAGAAACATCCATGGTACTCTTCAAGTACAATGTGCTGCCCCACAGGTGGTGGCTGGAGCTCATGTGCCTTCAGCCAATTTCATTAGAGCCTACACTAAGCAGCAGGGTTGAGAATAACCAGCCTTTCATGTCTATTCATTGTATATAATTAAAGCCCTTCATCTGGCACCTATATTTTCAACTACTGCCTTGCTCCATGGCAATATTAGCTAAATTAAAGATACTCCTGTGGTGTGCTTTAGATTAACCACCGTTTTCAGAAATTTTGGAACTCAATAGAAATAATGTTGCGTGCAGAACATTGTGTTTTTGCTGAAGTGCGGGAGTGAGAGACATACCATGCAGAAAATAGGCAAGGTAGTTATTCGACTCCATTGGACAGCACTCAATCCCTAGCTGAAACATGGAGGTTTTATTTTCTATCTAACACCTTAAAGCAATTCAAGTCACACTAAAAAGAGGTAAGGTTTCCAGAACTGGACGTCTTCCATTCTAGACAGAAATATTAAGGAGATATGCGACCATCTGCATATCTTTTCGATGAGGCTTGCTTGGTTTTCATTGTTTTGAAGGAAACATTAGCTCTTCAAAACCTTTGCTTTTGACAAATAAAAATGGTCATTCATAGTGAGAGCAGAAAAAAAAAGTAGTAATTGACTTGAAGGTCTGTGAAGACAACAGAAATTATATCCCAGGGAATAATAATCATAATCTGAGATTCTAAACATGGACTAACCAAGTCTAAGTGTCAACTTCTTTTTCTAGAAGGAAAGGAAAAAAAAAAAAAATCTTCCTTTTGTCTTCTCTGCTATTTAGTTTAGCCCAGATCTGGGGAAAGAAAATATCTTTTCTTGTACAGGGCTTTCAGTCACAAACCAGTTTTTTATTCCCTTGTTTCTCTGTGAGAGCTCAGACACTGAAATGCTAATCAAGCCCAAAGTTTTGCATGTAGTTTTGCATGTAATGCATGCCAGCAGACCCTGCTGTTGGACTCTGCTGTTGCAAGTAAGGTGGAATGACTTTTCCCAACATAATCGTATTTATTTTATCTCTTGCTTTTACTCTACCTATTTTTCATCATTAGTATCTTCATGATTATAGCTTTCCTGAAATTCTCACATTCAAAAAAAGTAAACCAAGAATTGATTTGACTTATGAGAGAATATTGGTCAATGGCAAATTTGGCTCTTTGTGTGGATACATATATATAAAAATTGTCCTGCACTTGGACACTAGGCTTAAAGGAATCTCCTCCTCCAACAAAACCCAAAAGCAAACAAGACAAAACTTTTCATTTAGTTTTGTATGGAGAAATTCTATAGAGAAAGAGAATAAATCCAGACTGAAGTATATGAAGGCAAAGAAAGGGGGGGAAATGCCAGTCATGTTCATTCACTGCACATCAGAATTCTAAACTAATCTTTGAAACAACATTTGCTTTTATTCTTTCTGACTTGAGCTAATAGGATAAAATAGCTTCAGAAGATACCATTTCTTTTCCAATTTCACATAGGCACAAATCCTTTATTATACAGCCATGACTTTCAACATTCCAGTAAACTTTTAGCTCTTTTAATTTTACCTTACAGCCAATACTTTGTTTCATGTCACTCACCACTACATAGACCGTGATGATTAGCTTTTATTTGGTTAATGTACAGAATGGCAAACTTTGAAGCAAAACACTGCCTGGAAGAGGAGTTTTCAGTCTTCTTGGAAGAGGACTTTTGGTGTTCCATTACTTGTCATTCAGATACAATTCTTATTTGGAAAAATAGATCAGAAAGAGAGGTACAAATGATTAGAAAATATTACAAGGTGCTGGAGATAAATCTGCACCTTCTTCATATTATTAAGGTTTTTTTTTCCTAGTCTTCCAGTGTGTGGAACTGTTTCAGTTAGGTGACAACATATCCCAGTCTCCCACTGCTCTGGTTTGTCAAACAGCTTCTTCTAAGGCTGCTGCTTTCAGGTGGAACTTGAAAATAATGTCTTCCAAAACAAAGCCTTATTCTTTTGATTCAGGAGTAATATTCCAAACAGTAACCTAATGAGACTGAACACTGATTCCTTCAACACTTGCTCTGACACAAGCAGTGATGGCAATGAAGCCTGAGGCCATGCAAATGGACTGGAACCAGTATTTTTGTCTGTTTGAAATTCAACAGCAGGGAGTGAAATTTTCATGGTCTTTAAAAAGTAGAGTGTAGATGAAATATGGGTCAAAGGTGCAAACTTTTAGCACATACCCTTGGAATCTTCTAACCAACACCAAGCACTGCACAGAGAACAGCTTGTCACTAGGTCGTAGACCTCATTCCATCAGATCTAGATTGCAAATGGCCTTTTACAGCAGCAAGTCCAATCATTTAGCCTAACACTGATAAGTCCTCAACTAAACCATATCCCTAACACCAAATCTTAAATACCTTCATAGATGAGTACCCCACCACTTCCCCGGGCAAGCCATTCCAAAGCCTGTTTACCCTTTCAGTAGAGAAATTCTTCCTGATAGCCACCCTAAACTTCTCTTGGTGCAGCTTGAGGCTATTTCCTCTTGTTCTAGCACTTGTTATTTTGTTGAACAATCAATGTCGATGTGCTGATTCAATCAATATCTCATTTTGTGTCAAAGATCCCTTCCTCAAAGCATATGTGCATACAGCCCATGTAGGAAAAGGAAAGATACCTCTTACTGCTGTATTCTTGAAGTCTTTTCATTCACTGTGGACTCTTTTATTGCAGTCTGAATGCTACATTAGAAACAGATGGCATTCTGTGATCATTTATGGGTGTTTGCACATCTTTGTTTTATTTTCCAAGGAAAGCAGCTTTATACAAATATGCTGTCTGTGACTGTTGGCTTGTGTAACTCAAATCTAATAACTACTTCTGCTTTCAGCCAATTTATTTAAAAATATAAGTAGTAATAATAATAATAAAGGCAACTTGGGGACATTTCACAAAAGCAGAGGGAAAATGGCCAGTTGATTCTGAGGTAACTCCTCTAGTCCATTACTTTTGCACAACCAAATATTCAAAGGATTTAATCTCCCTCTGGTTATTGATTTTCACAGAATCCTAGGCATTTATGCATTTATTTTTAAATAGCTTTCTGTCACCCCTTATCATCCTTCCCTGCTCACTCTTTTTTATTTTCTTCATTTTGTGTGAATGTGATTTGTTCCTTTGTGCTTTGGCTCTGAGAATGTAAAGTAATGCCCTGGCATACTTTGAGTGAGAAGCTTTTATATCTGACCAGTAACTCAAAGATTAGAAAATCTGAGGAGATCATTGGTTTGTTGGTATTTTTTTTATACTCTGTTACCTCCCAAGAAAAAAAAATGACACATACTGTTTTAGCAGAAGAATTTTACTTCTACTTTATGTAGTGTCTTCTTTGAAGCAAAAAAAAAAAACCTCGGCCAATTCATGAGTCTTGCCACTTAATAAGTTTGTTGTTGTCTTTTCTGTTCTATCATGAAAACTTTGTGCGCAGAAGTGTGTCTAGAGTAACATTTGTTTTGATGGATTAATCAACATGTGTATGTTCTAGCATGTTAACTTTTGGTTGTGTTTTATGTAGTGTTAAGTTTTACCTTTCAGGTCTGTTTTGGTGTCGCCAAACAATGCAGTTTTCCCAATTTGTAACTTTAAACATGCCACTTCTCTGATGATAGACTCTACTCCAGTAAGGAGTGGTTAAAGATTTGTCCAGAACATGCCGCTCTGTCAGGAAATCCGATTCCGGCTCAAACTCCTGAGCCCTCATAAAGAAATGTGACATGCAAGGTAAATTTTTGACCCTACTGATTATTTTATCAGAATCAAAAGTTCATGACTAGTTTCATCATTTCTTATACTGGTGTCATATATATATCCAGACACTACCTTTACCTTCATTTGCTAAAATGAAAACAGAGTCTTCCACTGGTAATTGTTCAGTGAAGTGAGGAAAATGTACCAGCTTCTTAATGTTTGCTTTTCTTCTTACTAAAAGCACTGAGATGTGGCTTGCTTTTTATTGCCTGGAAGAGATATTTAAGGATGCATTGTGGATTTAGCTGAAGAATAGAGAGGAACAAAGTGGAAGTGATGACCCTGAGTTCATATATTTGGTCTAGAGGTTTGTTCATACCTCTCTCTCTCCAAATTATCTGTGAGGACAGTGCAGCTTAACATTACCACAGTAGGAGAAAGAGGATTGAAATGAAAGCAAGGGTCCAAATTTCTCAGTTGGAAAAAAACTGAATTTCAGATTGAGAAACATAAAATCAAGAACTTCAGGACTAGCAAGCTGTCTAAGGTGAAATCTCTCTACCATTCTTTTTCTTTATGTTCTACCAGGTCAGTAATGGTCTGTGATTTTAATTAAAAAACAAACAAACAACCTACCAAACAAACGAAAAACCAACTGCAAAACAAAACAGTGCCCAAATACTGTCTGTCTCCTGAACATTGAAGCCAGTAAGGAATATTTATGTTTTGTTACCACTCAGAAAATATGTCACAGTAGCTCCCTGTTATCGCTGAAATAT
This sequence comes from Tricholaema leucomelas, assembly GCA_013400475.1. Taxonomy (NCBI): domain Eukaryota; kingdom Metazoa; phylum Chordata; class Aves; order Piciformes; family Lybiidae; genus Tricholaema lacrymosa; species Tricholaema leucomelas. The sequence continues at coordinate 1,612,840 of WAAF01003013.1, forward strand.
TAAACGACAGCTTTAAAAGAAACCAACCAGGGTATGCAGCCAGTTCTCCAGGACTGTTTTTCCTTGATAAGCAAACAGGATTTTACTGTAAATTGCTGAATGCCTAATCCTTCCTATTATGCATTATACTCTCTGTGTTTGTTAGGGATGAAAGAGGAGAAATGCATCCTGTTTGGATTTGGAATACAGATTGAAATGCTTCATTAGTAAAGCTCAGTAATGCTGATTATCTTAAATAGCTGTCATAGAACAGAGTATGTAGTCATCTAAATCACTGGTGCCAGATTCTGGGTTGGTTTTTTTTGTGTTCTTCCAGGCAATATGACTATATGCAACCTATTCCAGCTGGGGAACCTTGTCAGCAAGTACTTGGAAGAGGAGTTATGCAGCATAAGGACATTATTTCAACAGTGTTAGAACATAAATACCCCTTCTGCTCTGTCTTGGATTTGTCCAGCTCCTTAGAAACTGAAAAGTTTTCTCAGACGTGACAGGGAACATATCCATTACATCCCAAAACTTTGGTGTGGTCCATTTTACTTGGACTTCTTTGGCTCAGAAAAAAAGAGGAGAGAGAATAGAAAAGACAACTAAAAAATACCAAAAAATCATCAGCTTTTAATAGTGGCTTTTGGCTGGAAAAGCCTTGAATTAATGATGACTTTTGTATTGATTTGTAGTCTTGACTTGCATTAAGAGTTTTTTCCAGTTCTAACAATCTTTTTGCCTGCTCTTTTATTCTGTCATCCCCATTGATTCTTCCCTTCCAACCCCCTCTAGTGTGCCTGGTTTAGGAGCAGGGTGTACACAGATGCTATATAGATGAGACAGAAGTAGGAAATGGTCAGCAAAGAAAGAACAAAATTGTTCTAGTGTTTCACTCAACAACAGCAGAAACAGCTCCCGGATAGATTGGACATGGCAGCGAGAGCTTATAGTGAAAAAAAAAAACAAACCAAAGGAAAGTTACTTCAGTAGTAGAGGATGTGCTCCCATTCACATTTTGAGGCTTGTGCCTGTTGTTGGATAAATCCCAGTTTGCTTGCTTCGTAGACTTCTGCAGATCCAACCGTAGGCACAACAGAGGAGCCAGCAGCAGATTCTTAGTGTTGCTTGTTTCTGAATGTGGGAGCATGTCTCACCATAATCTGGCATTGGGATACTGGATGTTTCATGTGATTCTGTGCAAATTTGTTTCTATGTTCCCTTGGAATGTCACTGAGAACAATTTCAAAAGTAGATAGTGAAAGATTAAAGTGAGTGCTAAATTCTATTGACTAGAGTGCTTTTCCGTCCTAAAAAAGAGAGCTCAATACACAAAAGAGGCCAAATTGTGCTTACTATTACAACAGCAATTTTTAAAGGTTTTTTAACCTTATCACTGACATGTTACACATCTTTCAGTAGTAGGTCTACACATAGAAAGATTAATATAATGGAAATCATGAACAGAGATGTCCCTCAGTGGTGTCACATGTATTTCAAATGGGCATCCCGTTCTTTATATACACAAAAGTTGTCTGAGGAGGGGGCAGGAAGAAGTTGGTAATAATCATGATTGTCATTCTTTAAAGCGTATGCTCAGTACCCTGTAAGCAGTGTGCTCAGCTGGAGAGTTGTAGGAATCCCGTAATGATTGATTGCTTTTGAAAGGGTTGAAATCAGTTATGCGTTGACAACACATTAGAAAGTCTGAATTCTTATTGTTTAAATTTCAAACAAACAAATCTGCTGCTGTTTGCATGCTAGTGAAAACAATCTGTGTTGTGGGATGTATGCATTTTGAATTTTTGTGGGATTTTTGTTCTCAAGGTATCTAGTTAATACTTTCTTTATTTCATACCACTAAAAGTGTGGAGTTTAAAGTTTTGAAATCATAAAGCAGTAGCTTTTATATGGTATCTGATTTAAAATGTTAATGTATTGTGCTGTACTACAATGCACTCTAGTTTTGTTTATAGCATTTGATTATTTTGTCAATTTACATCCAGGGTAGAAGAAATTGGCTGGGTGTCAAGCAATAAATTTTTATAGGTTCACCATCTGCATCATTTGGTATGGTATTCAGTGATTTTCATCCTGATGTGACATTCTTTAGGTGCTGTTGATCTTTAGTGTCACATGACTGTGATGGTTTGGGTGTTCCCTGCCCCCACACACTTTTAGAAATTACCCAGACTAGACTCAGCCGGCTCTGGAAATTTGAATGAAGCTTATATTTACAGCTGGCACAATTTACAAGCAGATATTTACAGTATATACAGTTATATACAGAAATATACAAGGGAAAAAAAGGTAATACAAACACAATTCCCCTCCCAGAAACCTGAGTCCTCAGGTGGGGCTCTCAACCACCCCTCATCTTCCCCCTACCCCTCTCAACCTTACCCCAGTCCTAAGGAAGAATGGAGGTTCAGCCAAGAGGGTTAAAAAGCAAGGTAAAGCAGCCAAGCAAATGGAGGGTGAGGTTAGAAAGCAAGATGGAGTCCAGCCAGCAGCCTCAGCTTCTCCCCAGCAGGCAAAGCTCCCCAGCGAAGAGAAGAAGCAAGTGCCGTAATCTGTGTTTTGCCTTTCTTCTTTATACATCCCAGCAAGACTGTCAGGGAAGTAGACACCATTGTTTTCATTTTACAGCCTATCATCTAGTTCTTCTCACCAAAACATGCTAGCTAGGCTCAAACTAGCACACATGACTAAACTAAATATACATTGGTCAGTCCCTGGTGCCTGCTCTATACATTGCAATAACATCTTAGAAGTAGCCATGATATAAAACACCAAACTGGCATATGTATACTCCACTAGAGCTACCATTTCCAAGATTTTTGCTATGTTCAGAATTTAATGGTAGAAAAGAACACCTTTTAAGAGCTAATTGTCTGGCCACCATTCATTAGGGAGACTCAGGGTTTTGGACAGGCTGAAAAATGTAGAGAGGTAATAGAAATTGTGTATTACAATCAACTGTCTTAAGTACATTTTAGCTCTTGCATCAGATTCTTCTCTGAACACTTTACCCTCAAGAACAACCACTCTTTATGATAGTTGAGTGAGGGGCAATCCTTGATGGGTGAATGTGGTCCAAAACCCCTGCCACTTTGCAGGCTGCCAGATCTCAAAGCCAGGGTTCATGAGACAACCTCATTAGTATTTTCTGAGACTGTGTCCATACTGGAGATATAAAAGATGTGCAGGATGCTTTTGTCTGTTATGTACCTCTCCTCATGATCTGGTCCACGCCTGTAGGCCTTCTGTGGTGTTTAAAATATGTTGATGCAGTAGTGTCCCTTCAATTTTCTGCATGGCTTATCAGGTAGCTCCATGTTCAAGTCTTGAAGATCATGTGTGAGGGCTAATACTAAGCAGCTAGTGTTTAGCTGGTTTGTCAGCTTCGTTTGAGATTACCACTGAAATCTGCTACAGCCTTCACCCTGTCCTGGATCAGCAGCAAAGCAGAATATGCTGCTCTGTGCCACATACTTGGAGAGCGTCAGAGCCAGAAAATAAATTTGTAAATCTGTAGTATCTTTTACCAAAGGATTGAGGAAGACAAAGCAAGCAGTACAGTCCGAATAAACCCAGCAACTTCATGCATTGCTCAACATGAATTTTCTCTTTCAGTTCCTACTCTTCCTTTTGCTACTTACAACATGATTTTTTCCCCTTTATTGCTATGAAGACAGACTTTCAAACTAGGTTCTTGTACTTGAAATGATATGCAAGCCTCTTGAAATGCAATGACCAATAGCAGTAAAAGAGAACTGGGAATTTCTGGTGTAGGAGATGTTTTATCCCTTGTATTTATATTCTTTCTCATGCTAAGACAAGTTAGAATTCAATACAGCCAGATAAACATACGTCACACAGCCTGCAAAGACTGACAGTGAATATGTAGAGGAGCAACTGTTAATTAAGAAAAGTTAGTGTGTTCTATATTAATAACTAATGGTTTGTTTCATGTTATGACTTTTATAGCTAAAGTAATTTCATTTGTCTGATTTTCATAGCAAAAAGAGGAAAGCAAGCAAGGAAAAATAACCAGATTGTAGTGATATATTGAAGAAGGACTACAGGAGTAATACACAAAATTGAGAATAAACAGAATACATAATCTTAGTATGCTGAGAATTTGACAATGTTTGCGCAGTATTTCAGATGAGAAAATGAGGGAAGGGAGAGAAATGAAAGGTTGATAGACCTTCATTGCCTGTAAGCAGCAAATTTCTATTTAAACAGTGCAGTGAGAGCTTAAGCGACTAGCAAGGAACGGAGCAAGCAGTCCAAGTGCACTATAATAACTGAGGGTTTTTTTGCCAGCCTCAACTGGTGGAAGAGGGAGAATCAATTTATCACTTCATTTTCAAATTATGGCTATCTACAGCTCATGGCCAGCTGTCACCTTGCAACTTTCCTTTGCTTCCTGTCAGAGGTTGAGTGGATAAACTCCTGGACAAATTTTCAATTCGTAAATAGCCTGAACTGTAAATCTATGTTTATCGAGATTTAAGCAGCTAATTTATTTCTCTTAGACAACCCAACACTGCAGATACAGATAATGTTTCCAAGTCATACGAATATATATATATATATAGTGCCTTTCTTTGTCCTTAAATAGTTCCTTCTAAATTCCAGCTGAGATGCAGTGAAAGGGTTAGGTTTTGATCTTGCAGTTCTGAAGGAAATCAAGTGTAAAGAATTTCACATGATTAATGCTGATGAATAATTTCCTTATGTTAATAGAGAATAATAAAAACGTGACTCATTCTCCTAGCAGATTTTTTAGAGTGGCATAGATGTATGCTAGCATCCAAAGAATCTGCACAAGTTGATGTTTACACACCAGGATCAGTGTTACCTGCTCTGTGGAGGTACCCAAGGAGGTGTGATTTAATTTTTCTGTTTGGTTAAACCTTTTTTAGTAAGAGGAAAAATAAAATTTTACTTAAACTTTTTCACACATAATCTGGCACCATTATGTGAAGAGCCAAATTCTACTAGCAGGTTACATCTATGAGCTTTACATGTTTCCCAGAGTTCTTGCAGGTTCTTCATAGAATCTATATGGTCCACTGTCGTCACAACACCTTGATTTCAAGTTCTTGATAACTACACCAGCTGAATGGGCCTAGTCCTATTAATGCCAAATATCTAGCAAAGGGATTTAATTACCTGCTAGATTTAAGATTCTAATCTCACCTTTTCTTCCCTGCTTTTTAATACTGTGCCTGAAAGGTATATTATGTAGTCATTGCTGTCATTTGCTCCGAGAGACAGAGGAGCGTTTAAAATCTAATATGGGCATAGCTACAATTTCTTGTCATTATGCTGATGACTATGACTGAGTTTCTCGTTTGCTTGTTCTCCTTGCTTTCATCTTAACTCCTTTGGTTTAGCTTTGAAACATGAATATGAGAGTGACAGAACACTAAAACAGGCTACCCAGGGGATTGTGGAGTCTCCCTCTCTGGAGATATTCAAGACCCAGCTGAATGCATTGCTGTATAGGTCTGATCCTGCTCTGGCAGGGGGATTGGACTGGATGATCTTTCAAGGTCCCTTCTGCCTCCCTGACCTTCTATGATTCTCATGTCAAAAAGATCTTACCAACATGTTCTCTAATATTAAAGAAATATTTTCCCATTTTTGTTAAGTATTGTGGAGGTTTTGGGTTTTTGTGGGGGTTTTTGTTTGTTGTTTGATGTGGGGGGTGTGTGTTTTTATTTTGCTTTTTAATGAGAAGACAGATGAGAGGGATGAGCTATTTTGTTTCTTTTGTTGAAGGTTTTGTAAAGAATAGAATCAGGTCAAGAAGCTAGCACATAATAACTACAGCATCTTCCCAAGAGGTATTCCTTCATCTGGGGGATGCTAAAGTGTTTATGAGGAGCAGCTGAGGGAACTGGGATTATTTAGCCTTGAGAAAAGGAGTCTGAGAGGAGGACTTACCACTTTCTTAACCTGAGAGAAGGTTATAGTGAGGTGATTGTTGGTCTCTTCTCCCAAATAACAAGCAATAGGACAAGAGGAAACAGCCCCATGTTGCACCAGGAAAAGCTTGGAGTGGATATTAGGAAAAACTTTGCCAGAAGAGTTGTCAAGCATTGGAACAAACTGCCAGGGAAATCGTGGTGTCACCATGCCTTGCAGGATTTGAAAGACAGGTAGATGTGGCACGTAAGGATGTGGTTTAGTGGTGATCTTAGCAGTGCTGGGTTAACAGTTAGACTTGATCTAAAAGGTGTATTTCAATCTCAATGATTCCATCATTCTAAATGAAACCTTGCTGATGAACTTACAGGCGGTTTGGGAGAGGGGGGAGCATTTGGGGTTTTTTTTCCCTTTTGATGGACTGCGAATGAGCAATATCTGCCAGCCAAGTGAAAATAGAATGGGCAAAGGCTAATACTACCAGCTCTAAAGAATCTCTGTGCTTCAGAAACAATGTTTGTTTTGTTTAGCTTGTTATAAAAGGGGAAAAAATGCAACTTGAGACAAATGACATGTGAAACTTTCATCCCACCTGTCCCAAAACCCTCCAAGCCTAGTACAATGTTCCCTTTGAGTCTACTGCTATGGTTTTAAGCTTCTACCATGTTCCAGGATGAGTGATTCACTGCATATTACCTCTTATTCTTGGAAACAGTCAGTATGGTGGAGAGAAGTGGCTTTGGTCACCTTGGTTTGCCAGACTTGAATATTGAGTTGATACTGAAGCAAAACATAAAAATAAACACTTAAGATCTGTAACATTTAGTGTGTTTTAAAAACATAATAAAAAGCCCACAGAAAATCAAAAGCCCAAGCAACCATTATTGGAAGTGGTGAAATCACAGCTTTGGAAATATCTCTTAAAATCTGTTTGTGCTGTTTGTTTCTAGTAAATGGTTACCACTTAACTTTCAGTGGTTGAAGGAAATGTCTTCTGCTTTTATTGTAATAACTCTGTCCCCTTTCAAAAATGGTGAACAATAACTTCAAGCATCCTGAAGGTGAGGGATCCTGATTTGTTGGGCTATAGAACCATCTGTAGAGCTCTACTGAATCAAAATGTTAAGAGTTCATACTTTTAGTTCTGTAAGCTTCTGACATAAGAGATCAGAATGACCATTTGATTTCAGAATTGTGTTGGGAATATCACAGCTATTAGATCAATATAATATGTCCTCCCCCTCTTCAGCAATGCTACCACCCATGACGACAGAACAAAATTAATTAAGTTTAAGCATTAGTGAAAAATGCTTTTGTGTTTCCAAACATGCATTTCCCTTAGAATTTTGTGTGGCTGAATGGTGCTTAATTGCAGAAAAGTGTTTCTCTCAGCGACAACTGCAACATTGTACATAAACTGGTTGCAGGTGACTGAAATAATGCTAAGGATGAATGTTGAGATAAGTGTTGGGAGGTTTTAGGTATTTTGTTTTGGGCTTTTGTTGTTGCTGGTTTGGCAGTTTGGTTTTGGTGTTTGGGTTTTTTTTGGTTGGTTGGGTTTTGTTGGTGTTTGTTTGGAATAAAATGCAGCTCATTTTCTTCTATGAAATTAATTTCATGTGTACCATAGTGACATATCTGAAGATTGTTCTGTGAACCATTTAAAGTTTGCGGCCAGACAAAATGAATAAGAAGTTAACAAGCATGGTTTAGAATGAACTACAGTTGAGGAAATCTGGCTGGATATTTTGCCTCTTTTTCTCCAAATATAAAGTTACAGGTTTTTTTATTTTTTAAAAGGCTATCAGATTAATAAATTGCAATCAATTGCAATGCCTAATTATCTCCTTAGGGGGGTTGAAGAGAAAGTAATGAATGAGGCATGCTTTTCTCTCAGCATGAGAGGAGCTGGCTAGAACAGCTTCATAACTTAAAATGAACAAACCTTCACCATAAGTGAAGAAAGGTGCAAAGTCTTAAATAACAAATGTGTATCTGATTTTATTTCTCTTGTTTAAATCAGATAAAGCTAAGAGTGTGATGTTTGCTGGCAGATAATTGAAGTGGCAGTTTAGAGATAAACCCCCTTAAAGTTCTCTCAGAATCCCAGTAGAGATTGCATTTCTGTACAGTATCTGAGAGGAAAAAACTGTGCAGTATTAGGAGACCTTGTTAGAAGTTTGACATATACAGTAAGTGGCTTATAGGTCCCAATGGTACAGATGGAATTGTTAAAGGAGTCTAAGGGCATAGTCCAAAAGAAAATGTCATCACATTTTCAAGGTCATTGTATGCTTACTTTATAGGAAAAATTATCAAAGTGTATCCCCTTTTATTAAATACAGCTGAATTTATCAAGAATTTATCTCCCTTTTTCTTCCTCTTAATATATGAAAAAGGGAATTTTTGAGGTCGAGAATAAAACCCCACTTCAACCATGTTGCCATGTCTTTCATTACAGTGGTGGATCCTGGGAACTACAGGACAATAATTTTCATGTTCAGTAAGATGGTACAGTCCATGCTAAAAAGGCACAGGATCTGTAGGGGGAACTCTATTTCACTAACTTGCTAAACTGCTGCGAAGTTGTCAATAGACAACGCAGTTAAAGAAGATCTTGACAGTTCAATGTATTTGTGTTTCAGAAAGCCTTTGACAAACTCCAAACTTTATTGAATAAATCATTATGATATTGAATTAGGTTTAATGTTCTGTTATGCATAGGAAAGCTGGTTAAAGGGTAGGAATTGACGAATGGGACAAAATTGTCCCCTCTTGTGATGGGGAAGTGTAAAAAGGCAGGGTAGGAGAAAAGAGCAAAATTCTGGATGTGGTCAGAGAAATAGGAAGAGAAGGCAATATTTTTTTACTAAATATAAGCCTGTGGTGCTTGTCTGTGGGAAATTTTGTTTTGCCCATTTCGAGAAAGAGGTGATGCAGTTAGAGAAAGTCAGAGAATGGCAACCAAAATTACTAAGAAATTGGACACTGACTTATAAGCAGAGAGACTAAAAAAATCTGGGAGTCCAGTCTGGAGAAGCAACATGAAGAAATATGACAGAGGTTTATAAAACTGTGATGATAAAATGAATGAAAAACACTTGTTCACCAAATCCTTTCAGTGTCAGAAGTAGCAGGTACTGACTGACATGGGTTGATTTAAAACAGAGGTTGTACTCCTCTATTAAGATGGTTTTGCACTTCTGGAATTTGTTGCCACAGGAGGTTGAGGTAACAGATGTGCACTATCAGCAAGTAGTAGAAGGAATTAGATACATTCATTTTGTAAAAGGAGTAAATTAGTGATTATTTATTAAAGAGAACCAGCAGTGATGTATGTTCTAGGACCACTAACACAGCAGGTATGGATACAAGGGAACGGTAGGAGAAGTGGACTATACAGAAGGGCAAAGCATATTTGTTCTCTTATTAGCTTCTTGTATGCCTCTATCCAGAGCAGAATATGAGGCTTGACTGAGCAATGTCTTACTCAACAGAGCATTTTTTATGTTTTTATAGAAGAAAATATGTTTTAACTTCTCATAAGAAAAAATAACTCTGAATTGTGGAGGCTTTCTTGCCTAGTTAACTTTGGATGAGTACACTGCTTGACATGTGTTGTCCTTTGCAGAGGAGTCTGGTTGCTGGATTTGTTTCATTATTGTATCTTTTTAGTGCAAGTAACTTATCTCCTCAATTTAAAAATCTAATAGAATAATTTTGGTTGTGTAATGTTCTTGAAGTCCACAAGTGTTCCTGGTGATTTTGCAATTATCTTACAGCAAGATGAACACTTCTGCCACTTTTAGTCCATACACTTCTTAGAGATAAACCCTGCATTTTAAAATGTATTAGATTATGCTTTTTCATTCTTACTAGAGCTCTCAAGTCTGTGCAAATAAGACTCCCATGCCCTGCTTCCTCTGCTAACAAAAGATGCCAAGGTGCCATTGTATGAGGAAAAACCCAAGACAACAATAAGCCAACCTAGGTTTCAAAAAAACCACCCTATTTCAAGGGAGTAAAGATGCTAATCATTATTTACTTTGAGCAGATGGAGCACATAAAATTGCTATTGCTGTTTCCCAGGCACAAACAGAAGGTAAAAAATACCAAACACCCCAGAGTCACAGATAGAAAGCGAAGAATGACAAGAGATAAAAGTTTTCCTTCCAAGTTCCTGAAAACAGTATTGATATCTCTGATAGACAATGAATTGCCTGTCTGTATTTCATCAGCTGAAAAGTTTTTGCTTTTGGTAAACAACTCCTCCTTGAACATTTTTCATTTACACAGAGAGCAGCCATTTAAACTCCAAGCCATTCATCAGGAGGTGTGCCATGTGTCACTTTATGAATGCCCAAGTACACTTATTATGGAACAAGAAAAATGCCTTGCGTAGAGTTCTGTTAACAGAAAAAAAAATTCCCTCAATAACACTCACTGCATTATCTTGTCAGACCAGCTTTATGCTCTTTTTGATAAGCTTCCTATTCAGAATACACAAAGGATCCTGGAAATCTATATATATCGCTTACCTTGCTGCTTTTCCTACCCTATTCTCTACCTCTTCTTAGAGGCTCCCTTTAAACCTTCTCCTTTACCTCTACTGCCACGTCTCAAACCTAAACTTTGAAAGGCAAAACTTTCCAGCTACAGAATTGATGGCTTTGCTCCCACTTGTCATCTAATCTTCCCTCCTCCTATGAGTTCTGTCCTCTGCTACAAGATCAAGCTTCTCCATGCTCCTCTGCTGTCTTGTAGCACTAGAGAAGGGAGACAGAGTGATTGTGAAGACTTCCTGGAAATAACTGCTCAATAAAGGTAGCTAAGTGCTAAATTTATAGAGGGAGGAGGAAGATTCAGATTTTATTGCTGCTTCTTAATAAAGGCAATGGTAGGTTTGAACTCCTTTTCCTTTTTTTTAAATAATAGATGAATGGAATGAAATGGATGAAGGGGCCAAAATGAGAGGTAGTGGCTTTTCACAGGCACTGATGTAACTGTGCGGGAATCTGCAGCATTTGGTGTTCCAAGTATAATAGACAGTGGGCTGAAAGGAGATAGAACAGGAGAGATTCACACTGAGCAAAGTTAAAACAGACTTTATGAACTTGCTTGTAACAAACTGCATTGAGGATGTTTAGGATGAAGACAAAGAATTGTCACCGAATCTAAGTTGTGATGAATGTGACTGTTATCCTAGCCAGTTCAGACAGGAGTAAAAGCTTGCTGATGCCTTGCAATGCTAGAGAGCTAAGAACCGTGGAAACAGACAGTAATGCTCAGGATTATGTGGGACTCTGAAAAATGATGACAAAAGATATTAAATGATCATTTAAGATGCTGAAGAGATCATTAAAAAGCAATAGAGATGCTAAATAGAACTTTGATTTCTGTCTCTCCCATTTCTCCCATACTCCAAAATGACAGAAGGCTTTTAAGGCCAGAAATTATGATGAACAGACATTTTTATAGATACTTTTGCCAAGATATTTAAAGAAATAGATCTTCCCTGTCTTAGTATGAAACACTCCATATCTACCCACGCTTCATAACTGATTAACCCTGCATCACTCCAAGCATCTTTCTCGTTCCAACTGCCCACGATTACAGCAGAATGTGGGGTGATGGGTGGTTGTTTTGGTGTTGTTTTGTGGCCTCTTGAGTTTTTTGTTTGTTTTAAAAAAATGTGTGGGGAGAAAAAGTATAAAGAGGGAATGTGGCATAAACTGTCATAACCTGTTGAAAAGATTGAATCTGAAATGAAAATACAGACAGCTCCTCTGCCATCTGTTATACCTGGAGATATCTGGCATACAGCTACAGCAGCGTCAGGTGGAAAAACTACAGGAGACCTTCTAAGGTCATAGATATGATAAAAACAGAAAGAAAGGATGCTGTGTAGGTGTTAGATGCCAAAAATGGTTTCCTGATAAATACAAGTTTGATGGGGGGGGGGGGGGGGGGGGGNGGGGGGGGTTGAATAAAGGGACTCCCATAATGCTAAAAGGAAATACAAATAGTTCTGAATAACCACAGTGGAGCTAAGGAAAAGTGAACTTAAGCATCTGGTATAGTCTGGGGACAGCTGCCAGCTAGCTGCCTGTATGTTGACAAGTGAGGAGGCTGATTCCTGCAAAATAGATTGATAATTCTAAACACCTTCCAGGAGCAGGAGGCTTTTGTAGGAATTTTTAAGTATATGAATCTCTAGGGGCTTGGGTTTGGAATCTACTCGTCAATGACACAGTCATAGCCCTGGGAGAAATTTGTCATCCTACCAATTAATTTAGCCACAGGACTGCCTGTTTAATCTTTTGTCATTGAGTGGGCATCCTTGAAAATATAGCAGTTCCCTTTCTTTCAGTCTGTTGCTGCACTGACCAAGTTTTGTGTTTGTTTAGAAAGTGCTGTATCAGACACTTAACGGCTTGCTTTAGATATGTGTATGGCTTTCTACAAACTTGTAATGTCAGATTCCTGCTTACAACCAAAGAATAAGCTCATCACTGTATATCTGACTATCAAAAAGGAAAAAAAAAAAAAACACTTTATTTTTACACTAAGTTCATTTAACATTAAAATCAACTATTTAAATTCAGTTGTAATAACAAACAAAGATGAATTCTGGAACACAAACTAGAGGAAAAATATTGTGAGGCAGACCTAGAAAAGAGAGAAGATGTCAAGAGAGAGAGATTCATTTAGCCAAGCATTTTTCTGACTGATAATTACTTCTGAAAGGCCAAAGAACATGTGCTCCTTATGGTCTCTGCGATTGGAGAGGATATGAAAGTATTTGGAGTTTGACTTGATGAGTTTAATTTCTAAATGCAAATCTGTAGTGGTAGAAGCTATCAAATTAGAGTAAGGTCAGCTGGGCTACACTAATTCACACCAACTGTGCACCACATTTAAATTAGTTTCCATCACTTGTGAACCTGGATCAAAGCTCATTTTACTGACAGAAATCTGTCTATGGAAAGGACTCACAAGTCAGCAGCAGAAAGGTAGTAAGAAAACTCGTTTTGTAAAAACTCATTTTGTTCATTTTGATCTAGCTGCAGCAAAATTCAAGGAATCTGAGCTTATTCCTGGTATGATGCATGTTTGGGAAATATCTAAGACTGAAGGTATGCTTTGACAAAGTTCATTCCAGTTTTTTTTGGACTGGTAGTTTGCTTATGCATCACCAAAAGTTTTTTAAAGCGATTTCTACTGTTACACTGAGACAAACAATACTTAGAGGCTGAGTTTCTAGCAGGAGGGAAAGTATGAAGGCCTTGATTATCTTTAGGATGTCTGTTGTCTCTTTCTGTCTCTCTCCATGCTGTTTTAGAAGACAATTGCAATCTAACTAGGATTCAAAAAAACATCATTAGAAGGTAGATAGGAATGCAAAGCTGTAGCACTCCATATTTATTGGTATTTCTGCCCTGTTAACAGATATATCAGAGAGCTCCAGTATTCCACTACCCTTCCTATTATGTACAAAGTTTAAGAAGGTCTGTGCAGAAGTAACAGATGATCAGTAGAAAAAACTCCTAAAGTGCTGATGGATAAAGCTGGACAAATATTATTTTAGTAATCAAGTGATTTTCTTAGGCTTGCTATGTTCTGTTCATTATACTATAGATAATTTCAGTATTTTTTCTGAAATCAAACTTTTTCCTTAAATCTGTTCATATATTTTAATTTATAGGTTTATAAACTCTATATAATACATAACCCTGTTCTAATCCTGAGCAGTTAATTATTCAGGTTGCTAAATTAATGGAAAAGTATTGCATTTCTGTAAAGCACATTAGCTGATTACTGCTTGACTTGAAATCAGTTGCCTGTTTCACATAAATACTGGCATGAATATAGAAGTAGACACTCATACTCTTATTGGCAATAAAAATTTATGGGGCTGTTTCTTGTGGAGTAAAATATCTTTAAGACCTAAAAAGTGATTTTGCAGCTCTGAAAAATTTTTGCAGCTCAAGAGTCAGGTAAGAATGACTAAAATACCCTTTCTAGTTGTTCATTTTCTGATTTGTTCAGATCGTATCTATGCTTCCTTTTGTTCTGGGCTAGAAAAACTTGTATCTCTTCACATAAATCTAAAAAGACTCTGTAGTATTGTCTAGCTCTTATCCTGTGGAGACACTGATTTCACTTAGAGAAGCAGGTCTTTTTCTAAGTAATCATGATGACAGTGGACAAATGCAGAGTTTGGGGAAGACTGTCTAATGGATGCACTTGCTAGTATTGACACTGAAGTGATTTGTAATTCAGCAATGACCTTATCATATTTCTGCAGATATTTTCAGCTGTGGCTCTATGGTTGTAACTGCATACTAGCAACAAGGGAACATGTATTAATTTTACATTCATTGGACACTGTTGAAAACAATTTATTATGTAATTGAGGATGATTATGCTGCACTGAAATAAATATCTTATCTCACATCAGTGAGTCAGCTGGAGCCCCACCCTTGATGCTCTGCTAACATTCCATGTAAGGAAGCTTGTATAGATAAGTGTTCATTGTATCTCAGGCATCATCTAATTGTGTGAGCAAGAAATTACCTACCTTCTTCTTCCAGATCTCCAAAAAGCTGCTATCTCTTGTTTCAATTGATTAGAACTAGGAGGAAGGCTCGGCATTGCTGGCATGAATGGAAACAGTCAGCTAGGGAAATAAGAGCAGTTGTTCCAACTTGTGGTTTGGAAGTATTTAGACAAGATTCATATTAAAGTCCACAAATAATCAAGAAGAAACTTCTGACTTTTTCACTCATAGGTGCTAAACCTGATTGCATACTTGGAGATTAAAGACATCTGCTCCAACTGTAAGGAAGGCTATCTAATACTTTTGCTTCATTGCCTTCTCCTATACTCAACTTTGTTATCGCACGCAGAAGAAAATCCCTGAAGTGCTTTTCATCAATAAAGGACAGTCAAAACAAATCACAACTGTAGTGCAAACAGTGTTTATTTAATTTGATTTCCATGTGCCCTTCATTGTCTACTTTCTTTTACAGTCTCATTTCCATCTGGAAGACTGGGAAGGCAGCTGGCTTCCCAGCAGACACCAACTCCACAATTAGGTAGCTGGCAGGCAGATACTGCTTTCCTGTTTGTGGAGACTGTCTGCCTTGCTGGACCTCATGGCAGACTTGCCCACTATAATCCATTTGCACTGGGAATCTGGCTGCACCTATTGGCCCTTGGTCAGGAATATAAAGGGTTCAATTGGCTCTGTAACAGCAATGACATTGTATACAGCCAGGCATTAGAAAACATACAGACCATAATGATTTGGAGACTGTTTGCTGGGTTATCTGTACTCTTCATTTACACCAGAATAAAAACTTTTGGGTATTTCTTTGGGGTACGTTTAGATGGTCTCATCAGGATAGAACAATCATGCTTCCCTTGTCCTGCTGACTACAAATCAGAAATGTGCTCCTGAAGCTCTTTCTTACATACTGTTCTGGCAGGATGTTTCACACAGCCTGTAACCTCTGAGAAGCACAAATCTTTGAGGCTATTTTTAAGTCTGTTCAGTTTGTCTTATCTTCTCTATGGCTTTAGGTTCCCGTAATTCAGAAATACTGTGAACTTCAGTTATTGCCAAAGATTGTTCTGATATTCAAAGCCCCTTCACAGCTTTACTGCATTATCCTTGCTTCTCTGAGAACCAGTAGAGCATGATCCATAGCTGCTTGCTTGTTCTGATTTTGGCTTGCTGACAGACTAAAGAAATACGGTTACTGTTCAAAATGTGGAGAGCTAGATTATTTGAAGACTAGATAAGGGGAGAAGGAAGAGAAGCAATAAGCTTATGTAACACACACATACCTGGAGTGATATGTATTACGTTACATATGATCTCTCTGTCCCCAAAAGTTTGCAGAAATTAATCACAGAATTATAGAATCATAGAATGGTTTAGGTTGGAAGGGACCTCGAAGATTGTCTAGTTCCAACCCCCCACCATAAGCAGGGACACCTCCCACTAGAACAGGTTGCTCAAGGCTTCATCCAACCTGGCCTTTAACACCTCGAGGGAGGGAGCATCCACAGGGAGGGAGACCTGTTCCAGTGTCTCACCACCCTCATTGTAAAGAACCCTTTTGTAACAGCTAGTTTGAATCTCTCTTCTTCCAGTTTAAAGCCATTACCCCCTTGTCCTGTCATTGCAAGACCTTGCAAATAGTCCCTCCCCAGCGTTCTTTTCGGCCCCCTTCAGATATTGAAAGGCTACTGTAAGGTCTCCTCGAAGGCTTCTCTTCTCCAGGCTGAAGAGCCCCAACTCTTGTAGCCTGTCCTCATAGCAGGGGTGCTCCAGCCCTCTGATCATCTTCGTGGCCCTCCTCTGGACTTGCTTTAACAGTTCGATGTCCTTCTTGAATTGAGGTTACTTTTGAACCGATAATTGTGGTTCTTGGTGTAAGTCCTGGTTCAGCAGTTTTATTTTTCTAGTATCTTCTGTCTTTTTCTCCTTCCACTTTCCTGTCATATCACAGAGCTGTTGAGTGCTCTGTCAAAGGCGTAGTATTAAGATTTTGGGACCTCTTTTACAGGCTGTGCCTCTCCTCTCCTCCAGCACCATGCATCCTTATAAAATACTGTGCAAACCTTGAGGTCTCAAAGTTACCACCAGCCATGCTTCTTTCTTTTTTTTAACAAGCTGTGATTCTACCAGTATTAACGAGCTCAAATAAAAAGATATGCCCGCACATTCAGAGACAGGTCATAGACAGTTCCATGCTCCTTCAAAGACTGAGCATTTCCTTAGCTCTAAAGATGAATCATGGTTGAATCTGCTAGTTAATATTGTTCAAAGTTAAAGGTTTTTTTGTTTTACTGTAGGCTTCTTTTGTGGTTACCTTTGGTTTGTTTGTTTGAGTTTTTTTAAATTTGTTTGTTTGTTCTCATTGTAGGTTAGTTTTGCAGAAGGGATTAGGAAGGCAAAAATCAGCAACAATTAAGAGTCTCATTCTTCTGTCTCCTAGGAAAAAATAAACCACAGTTTAGATTTTTTTTTTTTCTATCCTCATTTTCCAGATATGTACAACATTTATCTAAAGAGAGCATAACATTTTGTACACATCACTTTCTGACACGAGTTATTTTTATCTTTTGCTTTCTCCAGGAGACAAAAAGCCTTGTTATCTTCATTGTGCAGAAAGGAGCTTCAGGCAGGGGGAAAGATCACCTTATAAAATTCAGTAGGCACCAATATGCATCTTAAAACTATCCTATAACCAGATAGCATCTGAAGCAGGAATTTCATCTCCATCCTTCAGTGTTGTACCCTTTCTTGTTAATCACCCTTCTAGTTCTTTACTTTGCATCTTGTGTTTCTTTGTTGTACAAAGTAAAGGAAGAGTAAAAAAACCCAGGAGATAGTCTTCTTCTAGAATAAAATTCTAGTTGTTTTGAACACTGGTTGCTATTCCATCAAGCCCACCTCCTTCTTAGACACACATGTTTTCTTTATGTTATAACAGATGTCCTTCTGTGTTTAGTTTTCAGAGCATCAGATCTTTTGGTTTTGGTTCTGCAAAACTATTCCACAGGTGAAATCTTAAGAAAATAAATACTATTTCATTATGTAGTAGTGAACAAAACCAGAAACCATGAGTGTGAGTTCTGGAAAATGTTGTGGAACCTTACATATACTCAAATTATCATACACCTGATGACAGGTTTTTGCCAGCTTCTTTTCCTGCAATTTCTGGAGCAGAGTTCTTCAGCCACATTCCAGTGTGGTTTCATCTTTTTTGTCCAGAAGCTGATTTTTCCTCCCCTTCGCATGTCAAGAACACCCCAAGCTGGTTTGACACATTCTTTAGACAGAAATGCTGTGCATATTCTTACAAGTAGCATCCACCTGATGTTAGAATCACAATCTTTACGTTTCTGGCTGCTGCTGCTACCATTCTCCAGCTTTCGAAATTGCATCTGCCTAGCAAAAAAACCACTCCAGGTGTTACTTGGCTACAAGATTTTTCTCATCGTTCTGTTGCTAATTTGAATGTCTTGGCCAGATTCCAGTGCAAGTAATTACGTTCTGTCTGTCTAATTTTCCCTGCCATTTCCATTGCAGATGTTATTTGTCACCACTTGCAAGACTGCTGAGTGGCATTGGTCTTGAATTTCCAATGCATATTTGGGTAATGGAGAAGAAAAGTCTGCATGGAGTCTAAAAGGAGTTTATCTTCTTCCCTTTGAGATTAAATGTCATATCAATAATCAGTTTTTGAGGGGAAAACCTCAAAATTTAGGTCTAATGAGTTCGATGCTAAAATTGGCATAAACATTTGCTTAGCATTATGTTCCTTATATCAATTGTTTAATTACCTGAAACAAGATAGATGCAAAGCCATTACATTTGAACATTCATCATCTAAAGGTCCAGGATTTAAAAATCTCATCTCGTTTAAACTGTTAGGTCACATTTAATTGACCTTAATTCAATTGCGTTTATATAAAATAAGGTCCCAAACTTTCCAAGAATTTAGGTTCAGTTTTCATGATCTCTGTAATCAATGACCTTGAAGACCATAATCTCTAGTAATTAACTTTATTTCACTTAGTACAAAAGGATTGATGTCTGTGCTCCAGGAAACACTGAGGTTCTCTCACATTGCTACATACCTGGTTTCTGATGCAAGAAGTAATTCAGGAAAATCTATCTCAGAGCTAAACTGGAAAACCAGTAGGTACAAACCTTAACCGAAGTGAGTAGGGTTACCTTACTTACTTGTGGCTTGCTAACATTTACTATGATTACTATTATTGTGTCATAGTAATTTATTGTGACCTCATTGGATTAGTTTAATTTAGACGAATTAGATTAATTCTTCAGATTAATCTATAAGAATCACGAAAGTGGATGAATCAGAATGAACAGGCACCACCACAATTTAGTACTGCTTGATGTCAACTATCTGTGCTTTGCTAGAAACTTCAGAACCAAGGATTTCCTGTGAACTGAAAAGCATTAACCTCTTGCTTTTGACATGATTTATTTCTATGCTTTTGGGGTTTGTTTGTTTGTATGTTTTTAATTATACTAGCTCTCTAGATCAAGGCATAAACAGGTAAACCTAATTCTCTGTGTCAAAGAGGCCTGAACATTTTTTTTCCTCAATTCCTCCCTGAGGATGGACTGCTTGTGCTCTTTTACCATAAGAGCAGTTTCCAGCTCAGTGGTACAAGAACAGGTCAGCTGATTAACTGACCCTATAGTACATAAGGCCTGTGGGAGGAAAAGGCATGAAGAAATTGCTTTGGCATAGCACAAATTTTTCCGTTAGGTCAGTACTGTTTCTGATACAGTCAGAACTGCAAGCAGCACACAAATAAACACCAAGTTCTGCTCACACAGGATAACGAATACTATCTCATTGCAAAGGAGCAGAGGTAGAAATATCTGCAGTGCACTGAATACATCTACCTTTGCAAGTTCCAGTGCAGTGCAGCCTGGCAGCTTCAGGTGCTAGCACCAGTTCAGCTATGGCAGCAGGAATAAAAGATCCTGCCCAAACTGGAGCCCCACAAAAGGCATTTTTCAGTGGGTTTCTCTGATTGTGCCCATCCTGAGAAAAGTATTGCATTGCAGGTGAAGTTTTTTATGCAGCTTGTCTTGAAGGAGGGCAGGGAGTCCCAAATGAGAGATTTGGTTTCCCAGAGATGTTGGGATGATTTTGCTAGTAGTTGAGCACAGAGAGATTTTTAGCATTTAATCTCTATCTGCTAAGCAAAGTTAGGAGTACTTTGCCTCTTTATATATAATTTCTTATTTAGTGACTATTTTGGAGCACTTTAAGTTACCATTCTGTCCTTTTCCAATGCATTAAAGTGCAACCTAAATACTTGCAATACATTTTTTCAATAATATTAGTGTGGGGTTTTTTTTCAGTTGTGCCATTTCACTCTTTTTACTCATTTTGGGTTTTTCTTTTCACAAGTATTCAAAGATACAAGGAGTGTTCCTCCTTGTCCCCCTTAAAAAAATCGTAGAAAGTAAAGCCCTATGTATGTGTTTTCACTGAGAGTATGATTCTACATAATAATTTAAGGGAGATGGCACAATTTCATCTCTATGAGATTATAAAAACTCTAGTGATTAAATATTTTATCTGTACCACAAGACCGAGAAATAATTTTAGCACTGTTACAGAAAATACATTTGAGAAGTTAAGAGCAATTCGGATTAAACAGTTCTGGAGCACCTAACCTACTATAGTTACTGTGACTGTCTCCATTTAACAAACTGAGACCAAACAAATGAAAACACACCAAAAGCTTTATGTTTGATATCAGTGCCACTGCATTAGCTGGTACATACATAGAAATTTGCCCATTCTCTTCAGTGATCAAGGATATGACACCTTAAGAATGAAGAGCCTTTGCAAAAAGCTGATATAACTCACTGAGTTAATTGAAGTGTTATGGAATTCTGTGGTGGTGTGGGGGGGGGAATCTTTCAAACTACATAAAAATCAGTTGGGGATTGTTTTCTTGTTGTAACAGTCATATGCCTTAAAAATTTAGAATGCCAGGAAATTTTCTAAGAAATCTTTTCCTTTTTATTCCCCCCATCCCTCCCCCCCACCATTACACACAGTTTGCTTCCTTCTTTAAAAGGTATTCTTTAGCAATACAATGCCAAGTCTAGTGCTAACTACAGGGGGAAATGCCCAGTACATGAACTGTGATTGTCTTTTGCTTTACCTTCTGCCAGAGCAGATATTTCAGAGGAAAATACAGACCCAGTGGCTTAAAGGCTTACAGAATGAGTTGTGTAGTTCTTGCTTATGTAAGTACTTGGTAAGATGCTTGTTGTGATATAACTGTTCTGCTTCCCAAGGCATTAGTTTTGTTCTGCTAAAATTGTATTACATTGTGCCTTGAAACATTTCTAAATAGTAAAAGCAATATAATTTTGATCATCTTTTCTTGGATATCAGACTTCTCTTGAAGTATTGATTAGCACGCAAGAATGGAATCCAATTGGTTGTTCAAGCTGCCATCCTTCTCTGATTTAAGCCAGATTGTATATATCTGCAATTTAATTAAAATTTGTGTAAAATTAAATCCACCTGCCTTATTTTAATCCTGCACCTAGAAGCCCTTGTGAGAAATGCCTTAATTACAGAAGTAGCACCATGCCTTTTTTTTTCAGATACATTGGTTAGAACTTAAGTGCTGGCATGACACTCTGCTCTGTAAAGCACCAGATCTAGCACTGATCCCTGGGGGACTCCACCAGTTACAGCTCTCCAGCCAGAACTGGCACTATCGCTCACCACTCTTTGAACTCTATCTTGTAACCAGTTCCTAATCCACCTCACTGTCTGCTTTTCCATTCCACATTTCCTGAGCTTGCTCACTAGGATGTAATGGGAGACAGTGTCAAAGGCCTTGCTAAGATGGAGGTAGACTATTGATCTTCCTGAATCTACCCACTCAGTTATGTCATCATAGAATGCTATAAGCTTAGTCAAGCATGATTTCCCCTTGGTAGATCCATGCTGACAATTCCTAATGATCTTCTCTTCCAAGTGCCTTGAGATGCCCTCCAGAAAGAGTCGCTCCATTGTTTTTCCAGGGATGGAGTTGAGGCTGACTAGTTGATAGTTCCCTGGAACCTCTTTCTTGCTCTTTTTGAAGACTGGAGTGACAATGGCTCTTCTTCTGTCCTCAGGCACCTCTCCTGTCTGCCATGCTTTGACAGAAATGATGGAGAGTGGCAGAGTGATAACATCAGGCAGTTCTCTCAGCAGCTTTGGGTGCATCCCATCAGGGCCCATGGACTTGTGAATGTTCAGTTTGTGTCATTGATCTCTAACCCAGTCTCAACTGACCCATGGGGAACATTCTCTCCTCCAGTCTTCCTCTCCTTCATCCAAGGTCTGGAGTACATAGGAGAGTTCAGCCTTAGGTGTAAAGATCACAAATCTTTCTGTTCCACAATCTTCCCTTTTTAATGACATTAATAGTAAACTTTCCTTTTGTCATAGCGTATTTGCTATTTTACCTATTTCATCTTTAAAATTTGGAGATTTGCCGGATTTATTCTGGGGAAAAGATCACTGTGTTTTCCTGTAGGATGAAACAGGCAGGGTTTTTCCTTGCTATAGCTGCCATTGAACTTCATCAATTCTGTTTGTAGGTAACTCTGAAGATGTAAAGCAGAAATTTATAGAGAACAGCAAGGAACTGTCTGGGTTTTTTTACACTGTAGGAAATAAATTATGGAAATACTGTTCTCTGCTTATATTGCTGATGACAAATTTGTTGGGAATACTACTTTATCTAGCAGAACAACCATATTAACTATTGCCATTTGCTGTACCCTTAATTAAGAGTAAGTATTTTGGAATCTCTCTCATACGCCATAGCTTTCAAAATGTACCATATTAACACTGCTTCAAAACAAATAGCCTCAGTAATTATTTGTCCTTGTCTTGCTAGGTTTGTTAAATTGTGCAGCAGCCTGATTCTGGCAGAACAAAGGAAATGAAACACAAATGTAATCGTATACTTGTTCTGCAGGTTTGGCCACACTTCTGCACTTGTAGAAAATGTAATGTCCGTTAAAACATCCATCCTGATGCGTAAGCAAACAGCTGTGGTTCTTGTGTGATTCTAGATGTTTACCATGGCACTGTGAAATAGGCAAGAAAAAAACACTCAGAAAGTTCTGCTCTCTGGTCCTCTGCTTGTGTTCGGTCAATTTTCAAACTGCTCGGCTAATGTAGAGCAGTGGTTTTGACAATCATGATCTGTTTTAAAGGTAGAGTCAGTAAATTACTTTTTACAGAAAGATATGAAATCTGAAACTATGCAACATGCTGTCTCTGCTACAAGGGACTTTCATCTTTGTACACAGTATTCAAAGTGCACATCTAACTGGCTGATCCAAGCAGGCAGCCCTATTCACGTATAAACCATGCACATAAGATATCAGAACTCAGAGCATACTTTGGCTCTGTAATAGAAATACAGTTAAGAAATCTTGTTCAATTAATTAGTAAAGCAAAAAACTCTTCTGGCTCTTAAAATGAATAGTCTACAATAAGGGTGTCTTTACAAATCACCAACTTAAAATGATGAAAACTTAACAAATTTGATACAAAGTCACTAATTTTGAGGTCTTTATATTGCAGAGAGCTTTAGGATAGCCTTTGCCTCCTTTAGTTCTCTGTCTTTCCTTTTCCTTAGGGAAGTTAATAATGTAATACATTGTTCTCCAGGATTTTGAGTGGAGGCAAAGTGTGTATTTGTTCTTTCACACATACTACTTACCAATTCAGACTAACTGTACCTTCTCACTTTGATAAAAACAATGCAAAAACAAACACACACAAAAAAAAGGTCTTATCACAAGAGCAAAGTACATCTGTTACATATATTCTTAGTTTTAGGGATATCAGAACAGAACTTGTGGAGATTTTTTTCTTCTTTTTCTAAATACAACAGTAAGACTTTTCTCTAGCTTTTATCAGGGACCAGGAACTTGCTTGGTATTTACAATATTAACCATGTGTTAGTGTTAACACATTTCTCAAAGGTCTGTGCAGAGACTAAGCTCATGTGAGGAAGCTAACAATTGCCAAGGTGTTTGCTTCCACTCTCCAGTTTTGGACTGAAAATTCCAGTGTAGTACTGTGGTGATTTTCTGTTTGT
Source organism: Tricholaema leucomelas (assembly GCA_013400475.1). Taxonomy (NCBI): domain Eukaryota; kingdom Metazoa; phylum Chordata; class Aves; order Piciformes; family Lybiidae; genus Tricholaema lacrymosa; species Tricholaema leucomelas. The sequence goes on from WAAF01003013.1 coordinate 1,636,465, forward strand.
TTGTTTGTCTGTCGTGTTTTTTTCTAAAGCAAGCCTTTTAGTGCAACATTCCTGATGAAGCCCACACATTAACTGACTGTTCTCTGAGATGTGCAAGAGCACAGCTAGTCCTTTCCATAGGGCTTTATGTAGCCACTCAGTTCATCATCTCTTTCTTCCTTGCATTACTCTGGGCCAAGAGACGATAGAGTAAAGAGAATCCTTAGAGCTTGTCAAGGAGGGAATGGGGAATTCCAAGAAAGACTTTGTTTGTAGTCACAAAAAATAATTCTGTTCCTTTAGCAGCCTTGGATATCAAACTTCTCAACTCCTCCTTTTTCCCTTCTGGACATCACAAACTACTTTATAATCAAGGGGAACGCCTGCAAAATATATTAAGCTTTGTCTTTAGCCCAGTGGTTACTTCTGAGCCTCTCAGAGGAACAGAAGATCTCTTTCTCTCACCTTTTGAAGAACTAAGGATGCCCTCTCCAGTCCTACCCTCACCCCACATTCTAATAAATTCAACAAGGCAGGAATAACTTGTGCCTCTCAGTCTAACTTGCCTGCCCTCACCAGTTGTGGATCAAGGTTTCTTTTCTCTTCAAATAGGATCTTTTCTTCCAAGTGCATGCTCTAACAAGGTAAGAAATTTCTTATCCGTTTGTCCTAGTACATAACTATGAAAATGCCAGGGGGATGGGTCTGTGAAATATGTAGATTATTTCATGTCTGGAGAAGGGCTTCTTTTCAGGCTTCTTTAGTTGCTCCAGTGGAAGCCAGAAACTTGAGTATGGAGCTTTACTCTATATTGTCAAAATATTCTGGACTTCTTTTTACTGAAACTCAGTTAGTGCAGCTGCTTAATTAACTGTTTCCAAATTCTGAGAAACCATAAATCTTTATGCCAGTAGGAACTGCATTCAGATTAATATTCTCAAAGATGAAAGGCAAACGAGATAGTGTGTCACAGCATGATGCCCCTTGCTATAGGGATAGATATTCCACCTTATTCTTAGTAGTAATATTCTGTTGGAACTGGTATAAACAGACTTGTTTAGAAAGTGGAAGTGATGCTTTTGTTATCTGTCTCTGGTTTTTAAGTAGACCTTATGTATCACTTAGAAGATTTCTGCAGCACAAATTAAGTGACAGTGTCTCTGCTCCAACAGAATTATCATCTGAGAACAGGACCCAGTCAACAATATCTGCATAGTATCTGCATAGTATGTATGTTGGTTTGATTTTTTTTCATTCAAAAGATTACTAACACTTCTTCTCTAGGCATGTAAGTATTTGGACTGTTGACATAAAATAAGTCTTGAAGAAGACTTTAGCGATTATTTTGAAGCCCAAACAAAAGTACCTCAACAAGCTGAATTTGTGAGTCCTTCAAACAGTGTCTGGAATTCTGCACTTAGTTGTGTTCTTACATATGGCTCATATCACAAGAAGGCATTAAGGGCTGTATAAAAGTCAGCTGGCTGCTGCATTATGAACTTTTGTTTCAAACACTTGTGCTGTTCTCAGATGGAGTGTTGTCAAGAAGCAGGGACCGTGCCTGTAACTGCTAAATGTTTGTTTATATCAAGAGGAAGTTCAGGGAGAAGTAGTCATGTTCCATATAATTTCAGAAGTCAAGACAGACCTTTCCATAGTGTCTTATTTTGCAGAATAATTCTCTTATTATTCCTTTTGAAAGCACTTTTGAGTACACACACTTTTAGGTGTGCTAATAAGCATAAGTGCTTACTGCAAAAAAGTTATTAATGATACAGCACTGAAAGTCTACTTGGCACAATGTACTAGAGGGACTCGTTGAGGTTCATTTGGCCAGAATAATTTGACCTTAAAATAATTTCTAGAGAACAGCATTTTATCTTCACCACTCTTGAAACAGGTTTGCTTGAGTTTTAAATCGCACTAAGACTGGTCCTTTTCCTCCCCTCCTTACTTTTAAAGTAGTCACTGCATAGGATAAATTGTCACTGGGTGTAATCGACATGAAGCTTACTTTTGAGAACTTGTTTGTTAAGATATAGAAAGCTTCTTTCTATATATGAACCTGATGAGGGGCCTGGAGCACAAGCCCTGTGAGGAGAGGCTGAGGGAGCTGGGGGTGTTTAGCATGGAGAAGAGGAGGCTCAGGGCAGACCTTATTGCAGTCTACAACTACTTGAAGGGAGGCTGTAGCCAGATGGGGTTGGTCTCTTCTCCCAGGCAACCAGCAACAGAATAAGGGGATACAGTCTCCAGTTGTGCTGGGGAGGTATAGGCTAGATGTTAGGAGGAAGTTCTTCACAGAGGGAATGATTTGCCATTGGAATGGGCTGCCCAGGGAGGTGGTGGAGTCACCGTTCCTGAAGGTGTTCAAGAAAAGACTGGATGAGGCACTTAGTGCCATGGTCTAGTTGATTGGATAGGGCTGGGTGATAGGTTGGACTGGATGATCTTGGAGGTCTCTTCCAACCTGCTTGATTCTATGATATTTCTGTTTCTTTAAGGTAGCTGTTAGTGTGTATCTGAAGCATTATTTCATGGATGAATGATTTCTTCTAACTTACTTTGACGCCTACATTTATATCGATTCATTTGTTACAGAAACAATCACATCTCTGTGAAGATTTCATTGTCAGCATCTCACTAGTGTGTGAGAGATTCAATTTGTTTCCATTGCAGTTGAAATCACAATCAAACAGCAATTTGTTTTTCAGTATGTATACACAGCATAGACGCAGGAGCTGCAGAGTCGGAAGGGAAACACTGTGAGTGCTTGCAGCTCAGTCCCTGACAAAACTTTTCACACTGTGCTTATAGCCTCTATTTCCTGTACTTGAAGGTGCAGTTTTCCTGACTGTTTGACCCTAGCAATACCCAAGGTCTGTAAGACTGAGAAAATGAACATTTGCAGCAATGATCTTGTGTCAGGCTGAGTTAAACCACTGATGCATGCTTTTCTCAAGAACTGATTTTATAGACGGTATTCGCTGTGGTAGTTTGAGGGGTTCCCAGGTCCCCTTAAGAAAACTGTAGGGATGGAGGCCTGTCCCAGGGGGTGGACTTGGGTGTCCCAGGGTATTGTAATATTGTTCTGTTCCATTTTCCGGTACCCTGGTCTATAAGGTAGTGCCTGTCTGATATCCCTCCCCTCTCCTCCTTGCCTTTTCTCCCTTCACTTCTTTTCTTTGGGAAGAGTGCTCATCCCTTCTTCTCCCATGGTTTGTGTGGGGGAGATGGCTCCTAGCTGGCAGGGAATTTTGAGCTGTGTCATGTGGCTTGCTTAGGCCTAAGCTGGAGAGGGCAATTTCGGTCTGCCCTCAGGCCTGTTGAAGGTGTAAGGGGTAAAGTATTCTGGATGGATTTAATCTGATAGCTTGTGGATGTACTTATTCTACCTGATCGCTTTTTATCTATATGCCCCTGTAAACAGAATCTCTCTTTAAACTTCCAATCGGCATGCAGGGTCTTCATTCTTACCCCTCAGGAGTAAGAGCCATTTCTCTTCTCCAGTCCTGGGTTACTCATGGCCTCAAACTGGGCCAATAAGAAAACAAAAAATTAATGACAGATGCTGAAAGATGGTCAAACACCTTCTGATTCATTTTTTTTAATTTATCTTGAAAAGAACTTGTAAAATATCTGCAGGGATGGGCCCTCACCTACCTCCATGAGCAACCTGTTCCAGCGTTCCACCACTCTCATTATAGAGAACTTGTTCTAAATCTACTCCTCTCTAACTTGAAAACATTGTCTCTCATCTTCTCACTCCAGATCTTTGCAAACAGTCCCTCCATAGCCTTTTTGTGGACCCCCTTCAGGTACTGGAAGGTCGCTATTAGGTCTCCCCAGACTCTTCTCCAGACTGAACAACTCCATATCTTCCATTGATCTCATTGTACAAACTTTAAACGTGGACTTCTAGATCATAAAGAAAAAAAAAGAGTTTTCTTCTTTACCCTTATTGGCACTAGTGATTACCATGAAAAAAAAAAAATGCCTAAGGCAATCTGGGTACCTATTTCAGCTACTTGTCTTGAATTTTGAGATTTAAATTTTGAGACACACTTTCAAAGCATTTAAATGCACATGGTTTTGATAACTGTGTTTCCCTTTTTCAGTTACAGCAGAATTTAAAGTCTGTGCGGTTCATGCTTACAAATTCCCAGACTGTTATGTTTATTCCCATCGATTTAGCTGCTGCACCATGGAAGAGTAAAAAATGGTGGACTGTGCTCTTTTCAGAGATGCCTCCGAGAGATGTCATGATTAGAAGTACATCTTGATATTGAAAACCTCTCTGGAAAGTTAGAACCCAGTCCAAATATCAAGTCTTCATTAGACAGTGTTGTCTTTCAGGGAGAATCTAACCAAACTGTAGAATCCCACACTCATAAATGCCACTCCCCATCCTGCATTGATTCAGCACCCATGTGCATAGGATACACGTCATCGTTTATACATATAATCATAGAATAAACCAAGTTGGGAGAGACCTCATTAACTCTGCCAGGACTCTTGCATCTTGCCTATACTTCCTAACTTTCTGCATGTCCCTAGCTCTGATGCCCTTTCAACTGCCTTTCACCCAAGCTATGATAAGGTCCATGTTTTTCAGAGGTATGAGGACTTTTCTTATATTTGACAAGTCTCCAAAGAGGTCATGACCATAAGGGAAGACAAAAAACCTGGACCGCAGGACTCTTTCCAAAACCCTGCTGACTTGAAAACATCACTTATTCACTCTTCATCTTCATCCAAAATAGGCATTTTGTTTCATTTTGCAGAAAATGTCAGAATAATTTTATGAGTTCTATATAAGCTCTTTGTACAAAGAAACACACAGTAGAGTGCAAGGAAATTCTATCTGAATGCTGGAAACTGCTTTCTGTCCAAATTTTAGCACAATATGATTCTTTGTTTGAGGTATAATAATGCAGGTTTTTTGGTGGAACAGAGGTAGCTGAATGGAATTTGTTTTAGAAAGGGGAGAGTTATATTTGCTTCCACTAATTACATATTTCAGAGGAACAAGCAGCAACAGAAGGGAAGCTGGAAGTCAGTGGGTAACTTACCTTTATTCTGATTAGTATGTGGAACAGTATTTTTCTTTTGTGATTGGTTCTTTTGGTGATTTATTTTAGGTGGGGATTTTTTTTTTTGCTGTTGGTGTTTAGTGGAGGGGTTTTGTTTGTTTTCTTCATTAAAAATAAATGTGAAGTAGTGCTCTACTTTCATCAATTGCCTTTAAAAAATATTGGATTGAAATTCTTTTGCCCTCTGCTCCTTCAGGCACAAATTGTTTTGTCAAAGCAGACATCCTGGGAATGTCTTAGAGAATTGTTTCACAGAACAAGTTACTCTTTGTACTCTTCTATATTTGTAGACTGAAAAGGTGATGTTTTACTCTGACAGAATTGACAAGTCTGTTAGAGGGGTGATGAAATCTCCTCAGCAGCCTTCAGTGTAAATTGGTGTGTAAATTGTCTTCTTGAAAGAGGCAGGGCAAAAGTTAAACAAAAAGTTAAAATGAAACAACTTATCCTGTATTTACTCATTGGTTTTAATTGGCTTATTGACAGAAAGCTGTCTTTGTAATTATTGCAGTTGCTGTTTTATAATATATATATATACATGTTTGCTTATTAAAATACAAAAGATTGCTTAAGCAGCAAACTTTAGTATGACTTTAGAGAGTTTCCAAACTGCAGAAAAAATCAGAACCAAGCTATAGCCATGACAACATTTTTTTGGAGTATTTAAGCTTACAGGTTGCACAGGTGGTTGGATTTGACCCTAAAGTGGGTTTGAAACTGAGCTGTCTTTAATAAAACCCTGATCTGAAAGTTCAGATCCTTGGCTTCCATTTCCACTTTCTTTCACCAGTGAGTTGGCCATTGCTTTCTCTGGTTTCATTCTGCTATCAGATTCCTGGTAGCTTTCTAGAGTTTGCATGCATTTTGCTGTATACACTGATTTATATGACACTTATACCAGTAGTGCCAAAGTTTTGAGTTTGTGTAGTAGATATCAAAATTACAGTTTTAGTTGGATCCCTGAATTTGGCCTGTTTTCAGGTGCATGATGATCTCTGGGGTTTTCTCTTGTATTACTCTATGGAAGCCAAATGATTGTCTACACTCCTCAGATTAAGCATTGACCCAGATTATGAGACTGTTCCTATTATTATTTGATTACGTTATGCCAAAACACAGTTTATTAAAAGGAGATTGTAGTTCTATATATATGTGAGATAGAAAGGTATAAACTACATGGGGTTAGACTTCTGACATGAGATTAACTTTGTAAGTAGTTGGATTCTCAATTTCTGTTACCCTTTTAGAGACTGTAGCTCATTATATTTGTTTTAAATTGCTTCCTACATATTTTTGTTTAGCTGATACTGATACTGGATCTTGTAAATTAAAAAGCTGGTGATTTTCAACTAGAATTAAAAATAGATACCTTTTAAAGATTTGGACAACACAGAGAGTAGATTATATGTAACATTTTCAAGTTGTTTTTGTTTATACTTCGAGAGAGGTTGTTTTGGGTTTTTTGCAAATACCATTGTGAAAGTTATACTTTCAGTGTGCATATTGACAATCAATTTCAGTGATCAATAATTAATAAGTAAGCCTAGCCTGTTCAGTATTTCTAGTACTGCTTTGTTCAAGTTTGCATATTGAGAATATCCAAATCAAACTTTTGTTCCTGTCTCTTCTTTCCCATACCAATGTCTATCAGTGTAGTGATGTTTCTTATTATCATACTTGTTTGACTTCTGTATATTTAATTTAAAAAGCACTGCCAAGGAAATCTAAAGAGTGTTTAGAGGACTGGGGCAGGTCTGTTTGTTTCCATCTACTGATTGGTTCTGTCTTGTCAGCTTGCTTTATTTTCCCTGTATATTTGGCAGGGAGCAGCAATGAATACAACTGTGTTCTTTTGAACAGCCGCCACTGCCTCAAGCTGTTTCAGCAGCTCACCTTGCCAGAACAATTTTTCTTTCCAGTTTTGTCTCCTTGAACAAGGGAGGAGATTTGGGGCAGTGCTCATCACCTAAGAGTTGCTTTGAGACTAGCTGGGTTAGTATCACAAGGTGAAATATTTACATCATGCTGAAGCGTGGCAGAAAATGTTCAAAACTTAAAGGAAAAAAAAAAACAACCCAGCAACTTTATGCAAACATACAATAAACTTAACTGATGTTTGGTAGGTTTTAAAAAATATTTCTGCTGTGTCATCAGAATACCTTTTAAGTGAAATTATAAAGGGTTTGAAATTGATATTTATCACTGAGGTTAGGTCTACATCAAACTACACCATCTTTAGTTTATATTGTTTCAGCTTAGGCATAGCAGCTTATATTTCCTTGCTAATTGTTTCTATCTGAACATTTCTCAGAAACTTAAACAAAATAATGAGAACTATTCAAGCACCTCTAGTAGCTAGAATCCTTCCATATATTGCTAACTTTGCAACAATAAATACATAAATAACTCTTTATCACCTGTGACTGGCTTACACTTGTTTTGAAATCTTCTACTTATATATTATTAGTTTGCTTACAGGCCACAAAACCCTGTTTTTTAGTGAGAGGAAAGTTGTTTCATATAGGTTAAGATGTAAAACGTTTAAAAGTACAACAGAAAATCCACAGCTATTGGAAGCTGCAGAAGGATCTACTTCATGTGACAGAGCTTCTGACTTGCACTTCACCCACTCCATGCTGCATAGGCAGAGGTCTGCCCAAAGCAAGTCTGCTAGTAACCAGTGACAGTCTTGTTCCTCCTGCTCTGTGATTTTTAATGTGATGTCTGATGTGGCAGCTGCAGTTTAATGAGAATTCTGGTCATTAATTCAAACTAAACTGTTGAAAACGAACAATTGGTAAATAAGTGAATGTGATGTGATGACTAATTAATAGATGTAATAAATAGTCGGAGTGCAGTTCATTTTTTACAACAAATACTTGAATTGTTTGAGAAAATGTTCTGTAATACACACAATCATACTTTGTGCTTGTCTTTTTCAATTGCAGCCTCAGCTTACTAAAAAATTACTTTCAGTCTTTGTAAGAAGGCAGGTTTCAAGGTCAGACTTAATCAAAAGGTAGATTATGTCTATGACTAAGTGGTTACAGAGATAAAAACAGTCAACTTTTTTTTTTTTTTTTCTTCTCAGTTACTATGTAATTATTCAAAAGTTTACAGTGTATTCCGTATCCACAGCATGGAGTTGCAAGTCATTAACAGATTTCAGTTTTTCCTTGAAGTGAACCACCATGGATTTATTCAAAAGTTTAAGCATGTTCCCCCTCTTATTCCTGTTCCCATAATATTATCTTATACAAGGAAAATGTATTAATGAAGTCATGATTAACAGTCTGATTGTTAGCAAGCAGTATTTTAATGGTAGTCATAGAGCATAGTAGAAGGTATTGTTTGAAACCTTCTGCCTGCTGATCATGAACAGCACTTAATTAGAAATGTAGCCCTGGAGCAGGAGGTGAACCTTTTCTCTGAACTGCCTCTGTTGACAGTTCCTCCCTTAGGCAGCCTGGTGGCCAGGTGAGACACAGTGAGAACAGGGAAGGTGAGAGGTGCTGCTACTTTGGGCAGAACTGATCCTCCAGCCAGGGGATCCAGAACCTTCACTTGTTTGGTGTGACCTCGACAGTCCTCCTTCCTTCAACTCTAAGGTTCAAATACTATTCTGGTTCTCTGCCAAGCAAGGTCTGTAATGCAAGGGGAATTAGCTCAATTTATTTTTTTTTATTATCACTTAATTTTTCTTCACTGAAACAACAGTGATATTCTAGGGAAGAAAATAAGAGTCAGTGGCAGACTAAATTTTGCCTTTATTTAAATGAAATTATGGGGGTGTTCAGTGTGAAAATAGAGGTATGTTGAGCTCTCTTACGATAACTGTTCTCTAAACCCAGTGTTTTCCTCAAAAGAATTGAAGTACTAGGAAATTTTAAGCACAGACTAAAAGAAATCTCATCTTCTTGTAGGAAACAGTCCTTTGGAGAGTTGGTCTTTTTTTTTTTTTTAATCTTTCCCAAATATTCCCTGCAGCATAGCCTTACAAGTCGACTATAACATAAACTTCATGTGTGCGTTACGAGTGCTCATTTGAAAAGCAAGAATCATTAGAAATGTTCCTTTCTTACAGCTGGAGGATTTACTGACACTCTGAAGGGCAACCCCCAGCTCATAATGTGTTTCAGTTCCTCCTAGTTAGAGAGAAATGTTTTCAGGTGAATACAAAATAATATCACTTATCTAGACAGTAATCCTGGTTGATAGTAGGGATTTCAAAACAGGTGATTGCCTTTCTGCTAGCATACAGAACGTGTTTTCTGTTTAGATGTTCAGGCAAAAACTGTATTTGGCAGCAGCACAATTTTGGTTAACGTTGTAAGTGGGAAAGTTTTGAGTTGTGTCTCTTGAAGGAGAAGAAATAATTTGAAAGTGAAAGGGATAAATCATGAAGAATACTGCCTTAATTGTCAGACTTGGTTGTTTCATGGAGTGTGAAGTATCCATTTCATTGTTTTCTATTTCTATTGGTGTTATTGCAGAGAAACTACCATGTGGAGCTAATTGTTCTAATTAAATGATGATTCTGTTAAAATCTGACTCCACTTATAAAAAATTGAAGACCCGAATGGACCAGTGATCCCCTCAATCTGGCGATCTGCCTCTCTCTGGGACCAGTACTGCGCATTATAAAAGTAGGCTACAAAAGCGCTACACTGGCTGGTGTTTCACCCTGCCTAAAGAAAACCACCTGGAATCCTAGAACATGTTCTGCCTGAAACTGCAAAATGCACTAGAAACGTCCATTAGATGAGCTAGCTTTTTTTTTTAAGTCAGTAGGAAAAATCTACTTGGGAAGGGTTCATCTAATTAATTTGAAGGCTGTAAGTGTGGCAGGTTTGCTCAGTAAAGCTCTGAGCAGTTAGTTGTCATTCTGCTGGCTGGCCTCACTAACCCAGTTTGCACAGACTATCTTTTTTTTTTTTTTTCCAAATGCCTCTTTCAATTTCTCTCTCAGGTGACACTAATCCCTCTCAGTCAGTTTTGAATACTAAAAATATGAAATGCGTTAAGGAAACCAGGGAAACAGCCCCTGTTTCCTAGTTTGACTTTCCTTGCTCCTTCAGAGTTGTTTCTGCTTCTGTTGTAGAAGAGTGTATGGTCTGGGTGGCTCAGAGGGCCAGTCCCATGGGCAGGGTCCCTCTGCCCCTATAGCACAGAGTGCCTTCCATGTGATAAGCCTTGAGGTGCACTAAGCCTTACAGCGAGGGCTGCAGATGTCTGCAGTCATAAGCAGCAACTTGGCCACATGGATTCCCCTGCAGCCACTTGCTCTGGACACCAGTAGGTATTATTCAAATTCAGCAACTGCCAAAGGCAACTAGGAGCATTAGTTATCTGGGGAAGAGGCAAGACCATGGTATGGGAAGACAGCAGTTACAGCTATAATTTCTTTCTACATGAGATTGAAGTTGTATTGAAAAGAAATCCTACATCTGGAGAGAGAGAGAGGCTAAAGAAATATCTTGGAATAGTATGAACTTATTTCTCCTACTATCATATTTCTCTATAATAAGTGGACTTTTTCAGAAAGATACTTTTCAAAATTCTATACAGAATAGGTCCCTGAAATTGAGGAATCAGATTGTAGGATTTGAGTCTTTGTACAAGAAAAATGATCTCATAGAAGCGAGGATTGTGTGCAAGCCTTGTGCTAAATGTAAACCAAACTAATGAATATTTTCATGCTGCTGTCCAAAAGATGATCTGGACTTTGAATCTTTTTTCACAAAGAAGATGGCAGATGCACACTGCCATCAAAAGTTGCTTCCCACCTCTCCCATCCCTCCCAGTCCCCAAATTATTGAATTTTTCTCTTTTGTTTTATCAAGCCAGGCTGAAAAACTTGTGAGCTCAGGGTAGGTCAGCTTTTTTGTTATTTTTTCCTAGATTATTCCAATGCACTCTTGTTTTGGAGAATATATATGTCTGGTTTCTTTTTCAACAGTCCTGTGTGGTTGTGGGATCTTCCATCTTCAGTGTATCCCTGAAATCAGGTCAGAACTTTACTTATCTTGGGACTGAATCCCAGCCTCAGTCCTTGCTAGTGCTCGTGGTCACTGCCTCTTTCAAAAGGGGAGAAGAACTCCTATAATTTCCTCTGTCCCTGGGTATTTCTGGCTTTGCTAATGTTTTTGAAAAAATTTAAAGAAGTGTTCCATTTCTCATTTCTATAGATGATGTAAACAACTTCCCAATTTCTGTTGTTAAAAAAACAACCTTTCATAAAAGGGACGAGTCAATGTTAATGGTTTGAAAAGTAACATTTTGATAATGTTCTGTAATATGAAAATTCTTTCTTCTTTTTCCCTCTTGCCCTACAGAAGGAAAAAATAATAAATTAAGTTTAATGTTCATCAAATATGGCAGGCACATTGAGCTTAGTTTGTACTGTGAAATGTAGTTGGTTTCCAGCCATCTAGAGGGAAAAAAAAAAAAACAATTTTCAGCTGTCTTAGTCAATTCCTGTCTTTTTTCATTTGTGGGATTTTGTCATCTCCCTCTGGTGGCAAGTGTCTGAACTATCCGTCACATAACTGCTGTAGGAGAGAGCAAGGGAAAGGAAAAGAAACCTTTAAGTCTATTCCAAAGTGCACACTTGAAATCAGCACACTTTTGGTTACAAATATGCAAAGTATAACAGACCTAATCTCTGGAGTGTAGCTTTGACGTGAGGGAGAGTTGGCCTCCGAGCTGGGATTTGTGGTGTCTGGTTTGAAACCGTGCTAGAAACAAGCAGCTTTTGCCTCACAGTCTGAAGAACAGGTTTCCAAACTTCCAAGTGGCACAAGCCATTAGCCTGCAAATGCATTAGTCTTCAGCAAAATTAAATACAAATTGTCAGGGAGGAGAACTTTTGAGCATACAGAAATGAAGCATACCAAAGCATCATTTGCAGCATTCTAATTTTTTATAGGTGTAATATTGCACACTTTGTGTATTATATTAAATATATTATATTGATAAATACTTTGCTGGACCAGAACCTACCTAGTTTTGTAGTTTTTAAGACACAGTGATGAGAAATAGGAACCATTGCTTCCCACCCAGCAGAGTCTGTACTTGACCATTATTAGTTTTGTCTGTTTGTTAAATATTTTTAATGAAACTCTGCTCTTTTGGGGAGAATCACAGTTTCCTTTTTCCAGGCAGCTCACTCCCAACCCCTTTTCAAGTGTGTGCTAATATCAAAGTATTTCAAAATTATTTTACCCATTACAACTATATTGCAAACAGATAGAAACTGGGAAGGCCACCTTAAAAACTTGTGAGTGACTTTGGAATAAGTTATATATCTTCACTGTGGCTGTCCTGGCTAATTCAACAATTTATATGTTCTGGTTTTCAAAAAAATGTATCTTGAATCTTCTCCATATGGCTGCATCTTTTTTACCCCTGATATTGTGTGTATACATATATATATATTTATATATATATTTTATATATATGTGATTGTGTTCTTCTGTATCTGCATTAATGCTCCATTTAGTCATCAGTCTTTTGTGGGTTTACAGTTCAACTTTCAGTGTGTAGAATATAAGTAGGTTTTCTATATAAATAAATTCCCAAATGGGAACCAGATGCTGAACTTTATAGCTCACTAAACAGAACCACTGAAAGGTGATATAATATGTTTGGCATCTGTGAGTCAGCATCAAGATGTGCTCTAAATACTACTGCGAACAGTGACAGTTTCTGGATGTAAGGAACTCAATGTGTTCTCATTAGCGCTGTTGGAACCTGCTCCCAAGGGCTGTAGTTCTCACTCAATTCAGATCACTTATGTAATTTCAGACTATGAACTGTTTCAGGGAACAGCAGTGTTCACTGAATTTTGTACTGCTTGGTGAACTTTCTATTTAAAGGTTTCTCAGTGTTGGAGCCAAGGTGGTAAATTCAGTAACCTCTAAGAACTCCTGAAATGTTTGGATTAGAAAATATTAGTTGGAAGATGCCCCTTGCCCTGCTTAATGATCTGAATGGAAGAACAGGGACATAAACAGAGGCGGTAGGTTGGGTCAGGGCCTGGATTCACCTGTAACACTTATCTTCATTAATCTTGTGTTTACATTATTGAAAAAGTAAATGCTGCCTGTAAAGTGAGATAGCTTCATAGTCAAGTGTGATATCTGATTCTTGGTCTGCTTCTCGGTGGAATTTAAATGGGCTTCCTCTGTGCAAATGCGTGAGGCCTCGGTGATTAGAAAGTGGTTGATCAGTAGTGAATGCCTGCAAGTGCTGCTGCTATGCTCAGCTTACCTAATGAGCTTTTCACAGCCTTCCTTACACTGAGAATTTGTTTTCTCTACCAGTGAGCTTTACAGAGAGCTCATCCTGGACTGAATTTCCTTTCTAAAGGGAACTTTCGCATCAGTCCTGTTCTGTGTTTTCACTGTTACTAGCCACCACTGAGTCATGAAGCTAGTGATCTGCTGACAAGCCATTCCTTGCTACTTACAAATATACAAGACACTGAATGGGCAATCATTGAACTGAAGACAAATTTAGTAGGCAGGCTGGCCACAGACACACTGTTAAAACTTTGCCTTTTTTTCAGAAAAACTTCACGGAAGGCACAGAAGTTCCACCTGCTATGACTGGTTTTGGTTGGGGACAGAGGTGTTTGTTTTGTTTATCCTGTAGATGAGTAAAACAAAAAAATCTGGGTATACGCAGAGCTGCAATGGTGATATTATTAGGTATTCACCAATGTTTGAGAGTAACTGGCTGATTCTCTCCCTGAAGAGTGATTTGAAATCTCCCTAAGATACAGAAACATCAAACCCCTCATAGCGCTGTCCTTACCCTTTCAGTCCCCTAGTGGTTTTAAGGGCTCTTCTCTAGAGAAGGAAATTTCCACCGAGCCATGTAATGGATGGTTACAAATCCAGCAGTCATTTATCTGAACACGCCTTGAGCACTAAATGAATTAAACATTTGTAGGCTTAAGCCCTGATGTAAATTCTGAGCAAATATTCGGTTTATGCTGCTGCTCTATGCATGTTGAATAGCACACTACTCCATAATGGACTTCTCTGAAACAGATGGGTAACCATAAAATAAATATGTTTTAACGTAGTAAGGGTATTTGAATGTAGTTACTATGCTTATGGAGCACTTGCCAGTTTTTTTCAAGCAACTGGTCCTGAAATATGGGGGTCTGTGGCTTAGATTTGGGGCAGGTTAAGAGGTGCTGAGGTTTGAGGTTTTATTTGATATTTTGGTTGGCTGTTTCTTGGGGTGGGGGTGTCTGTTGATTGTGTTTGTTTTGTTTTTCGTGATTCAGGCAATAATAACTGAAGCATATAAAAACATGGTTTGATTTGCAATTTGTTAATCCACTTCTACACAGTATTGTTGAGATGTTTTGCAAGTAAAGATCTTTCTTGGACGATGTCTCATTTTATAATGCACGTTTTAAAGTACTTTGATTATTCTGTAATATAATGAAAATCAAAATGCAAGGAACACAGAGGTAAAAAATGGAATTTTTGCTGATTCTTTTATTTGAGCACAGTTTATGGGGAGGATGTGCCAGGCATAAGAAAATAAGGTAATATTTCACTCTTCTGACAGGAGAAGATAAAATACTAGCAAGGATTTGACAAGCGCTTTTCAACTGCAACCTTTTCAGTATTAGGAGAGCTTTGGACAGTGCACACTGCTCAGGCTAGCTGTGATGCTGGCTAGCACAGGAAGGCAAACAGGTGCTTTGGAAAAGCTTGGTGGGTAATTATGTGGGTGTGATAATGAGGTACTGGTTTAGTTTTGTGTTCTCTTTCTGACAGCAAACTGTTGAGATTCACATTTTGTTGATGGACAAAGATCTTGCAGGCAAAAAACAAAGGCATGTCCAAGTTTGCTGTAACTTGATTATGGTATGCTGCTGAGTTTTCAATGAGCAGTTTTGCTTTTCATTTAACTTCAAAGAGCACACTAGCTGAAACACCTTCATAACATCCAAGGGTTATTTTTCTCTTTCTAACCAAAGCCATTGGTCTGTGAAATTTATATCATGGCTTTGCATTTCCTGTCTCTGATTACAGCCAAGTACAGAGGGCTTTACTAATCTCTTTGCAGGGATTTATGAACTGTTTCTTTCTTGTTACAGGTTCCCAAGCCACATATTTGATTTCAATTTGGGATGTTCGGGTTAACCCAAAATATCAAAGCAAAAGACATCTAATTCAGCATGATCATCATGACTTTTAGCCAATGTTTTATAAGTTGGGAATTTCCACAGACACAGAAGGGACATAGCTTCCCAAATCTCTTTGACATTCAGAGGGTTTTGGACACACTTTAAGCTTCTTTCACAACCTATTCTGAAATGACACAGCTCTATTTTCTTTTTAAGTAAACATGCCCCTTTTTTTTCCCTTAGATTTTTTTAAACTCTTATTGATAATTCTCTATATTTAAGACTTGTACCTCCCTATGAGACATTCATCTTGCTTTGTGTAGATTCTGAGCTTAGTATGATTACACATGATAACAAATTACTTAAATCAACCAGTAGGTCATTTTCATATGACTCACGTTCTTTCAGAAAATGCAGGCAAGAGATGGGCATTGGAAGCATGACCAGAAAAATCTTAATTTTTGAGAAATGTTATCTACATTTATTTTTCTTTTGTGGTCATAATACAGTAGGCACCAAGGACAGAAATTTCCACCTTCTTAAGAAATTTTATCTTCAAGAATATACTGAAACTTTTTACTAAGGATTACCATTGTGAGCATTTTTACTGTCAGCATTTTAACTGAAGAGTGGAAAGAAAAATGCCTTCAAGCATAGCAACTTAGGTAAAAAAATACCTTAGACTTAGATATGTTTAAGACTGGAAATTGCATTTGCCCCTCTGGTAACCTTTGATATTCTCCCCAATATTCTCCTTTGTCAAATTTACTCAAATTTATGAGCTTGTTATTTTTCCTGTACTAATACATTTTTCCTATCATCTAATTAATCACTGCTTCTAACATACGATGGCACTCTCACATTTGCTCTGGCTTCTCTCACATTTCAATGCAGGTCTCCTGCTGCATTTGACAGAGTTGATGCTTTGATGCTACTCAAGCTGTCTTCTGATGTCTTTTTGCTATCTTCTACAAGTGTACCTGGTTCCAATTCAGCACTTAACTCATGGCAATAAGACCTGATCATCTTATCTTGGTCTTAGTGTTTGCACAAATGTGTTTGTTCAAAGCGAATGGCTTCTCAAGAATCATTTGAAGAGCCTGACCTGAACACACTGTCCTTCCTCTTAACATTGCACTCTATTGATGTATATACTCATTTCTTTCAATATGAATATTCTTTCAATAGAATATATCTCTATTCATATAATGAAAGTGGGGTCTGAAGTAGTCTCTGGCTAGAGATTCCAGTTGTCCTTACTTTCTTAACAGTAGACCTATTAACGTTCTTCACACTTTTAGTAACAGGAAGAGACACAGCTTCCTCTGGAATTTTCCTTTTGGAAGGCTGCAGGTATAACAGCATGCTTTCAGCAGTGACCTCTTATCATACCAGAGACGATAGTGTGAGGTTTGTTAATCTACTGTTGCGGTGCTTCAGGCAAATGTGATGTCTAGAGAGACAAGAAATCCATTCAGTAATGTCATCTCCTGCAGAAAAAACAAGATCACAGGGAAATGCTTTATTATCATTGCTCACAATCATTGCTTGCTGGTTTTCAAAATATCAACAATATGTCAAATGCTTTCAGGAGACCTGTAAGGAACAGCACTTTCCTCATGTAATTTACAGTCATGGCAGGCTGTCATCTGCTGGCGTGCATGTGTATTTTCCATTTCTTGTTGCCTTGTTTTCACACCGAGGCAAAAAAGAAAAACATCAAAATGTTCTCTGTTGTCAAATGAAGAGAAAATAAATGGGAGAGAAGAACTGCAACATGAGTTGGAAGTCATTATTTATTTGATTTGTTGAGGGGAAAGTTCAGATAATTATCCAGGATGTTGCAAAGCTTTGCCTGTCAGCCTTGATACATAATGAGAATTTGTTGGGAGACATCCAGAGGGAAAATTGCTTTGAAATTCTCGCACTGAATTTTACAGTGTGCTCTTTCTGATCAAGTGAATGGGTAGTGGTCCAACACATGCATTTGTGTTGAGCTGTAACCAAAACTTGTAGTGCTTGGGCAATGGGATGGCACCTCTCTCCTCTGCATATGTGCCCGTGTGGAGCTGTTGCAGTGTTAATGAGGCACCAGCCTGTCTTTTCGGTGATCCCTCTGAAAACAAATGTATTTCTTCCAACACAGCATGACACTTTTATCAGTTTTAAATATTGCAGTGCAGTCTTCCTGTTGCATATTTTAGGGGAAAAAAAAAAAAAAAAAGAAACCAAAGACCAAACTCCTCAGACCTCTTAAATAATTTAACTTGTTTATTTTACCAGAACTGGATTTCTTTGTCATGGGCTTTCAGCTGCCTCTATTCCAAAGCTTTACAGCTGTTTTTATTACAAATGATAGTGAATGACTACACTTTGTTTTGAAGCTTGGCCGTTTGTTAACACCACGTTTTAAAAAGAAGTTGGAGAACTTCAACTCTTACCTGAAGCTTTACTGATCATGTATCAGGATTCATTTTGCTAAACAATATAAAGTAGTTCTCACTGGGTGAATTTCAACAGTTCCTAATCTTTCCTTCTAATTTCTGTATTGATTTGAATTAATTGATATTCCAGGGATTGCAGGCTCTTTCCTATGATCATCTAATGACTTTTACCAATGCTCTATCACACTTGCTTTGAATGTTAATGATACAGGAGATGGGAAGTTTCAACAGCGACTACTGTCTAGAAAGGAAATTTGATTTAATTGGCTAAGAGTTATTGAACATGGTGTTCCTTTTAAACATTGAAGATCCACATACAGTGGAGGGTTACAAGGATGATTAGGGGACTGAAGGGCATGCCTTATCAGGAGAGGATGAAGGACCTGGGACTTTTTAGTCTGGAGAAGACTGAGAGGGGATTTAATAAATGTTTATAAACATCTGAGGGCTAATCAGGAGGGAGCGACAGGGCTCTGCTCGCTTGCTCCCTATGATAGAACAAGGAGCAATGGGTGTAAGTTGCAGAACAGGAGGCTCCACCTCAACACAAGGGGGAATTTCTTTACTGTAAGGGTCACAGAGCACTGGAACAGGCTCCCCAGAGAGGTTGTGGAGTCTCCATCTCTAGAGACTTTCAAGGCCTGTCTGGAGATGTTCCTCTGTGATCTGTGCTAGATTGTGTGGTCCTGCTCTGGCAGGGAGGTTGGACTGGCTGATCTCCTTGGGTCCCTTCCATCCCCTAACGTCCTGTGATCTGAATTCACTTACAATGTTTTGGTTTTTACACTTACTTTTGCAGTGTTTTTACCAAGTCACATTTCAACCTGAATAGTACTTTGAAGGATCTGAGAGATCCTTGTTAGAGTCAAGAAATTACGTGATTTACCTTACAACTTGCTTAATTTTTCTGGGTGTCTCTACATACATACCTTATATTTCCCTTTGCTATAGAATCCAGGTTTCGGCTTTCAGGCGAGGGCAAGATGTGACAAGTGGATGGCATTTATTTTCTCTCTTCCTACCTTATAGAATGCTCTTCCTACTTATGCTCTGTTGCCTGTATAACTTCACGTCTCTCAGAGGGTGAGGACATGACTTGCCATAGAATCATAGAAGGTTAGGGGTCAGATGAGACCTCTAGACACCATCTAGTCCAACCTCCTTACCAAAGTGGTTCACCTAGAGCAGTTCACACAGGAACACATCCAGGCAGATGTTGAAAGTCTTCAGAAAAGGAGACTTCACAATGTCTCTGGGCAGCCTGTTCCAGTGCTCCATCGCCCCCACAGTAAAGGAGTTTCTCCTCATGTTGAGGTGGAACCTCCTGTGTTCCAGCTTGTACACTTTGTCCCTCATGCTATCACTGGATACCACCAGAAAGAGACTGCCACCTTCATCCTGACACTGGGCCCTCAGATATTCATAGACAGCCCCAGTTTTTTCAGTCTTTCTTCACAAGAGAGATGTTCAAGTTTCTTAATTAGCCATAATAGGATCCTTGTTTTCTGAAGTCTATAATGTAGGAGAAATAAAACCTTTTTGCACCATGTAATTTCATTGTTCAGCCATATCTCCTTTAGACAAGATCTTTTTCCACTGGTAGATGAAACAGTGAAGTCAACAGCATGTGAATTCACAAGCAGCGAATTCAGCCATCGAGCTGCTTGTGTGGGCTGTGCCTCTGTTTCTGTTCGTAAAATGTGAGAATTCTTTCTCTAACACACTGAAAATTATGAGAGAAAGCAACAGAACATGGCAGGATCCTTTGACCAGTAGTGAAGTGTTCTCTTAATCACACTAGCAGTTTTACAAAGCACATAACTGAGGTATTCATTTCTATTTTATTTTTCTTGAGCATTATATTGATGTTTTATGGGGGCTAGAGGTCAAGCTCTGTTTAATCACATCAAACCACAGGCTAAGTAAAACCATATATTTCTTTCTCTTAATGAAGCAGATGAACAAAAGATGAAAAAAATAGGAAAGAAGGCAGGAAGAATGGAGAGAAAAATGTAAGAGAGAAAACACTGTTAGATCTGACACTAATTGGATTGGACACCAATTTATTGGAGACGAGTTTGGAAAGACTGGGGTGGATAACACCGTAGTTCTTCCAAGGCAGATTTACAGCTACTTACTGTGTTAAGTAATATTACATTTTGTCAAAATTCAGAATTTTAGCTAATCATCTTTGAATGTTAATTGCAAATGGAGTTTATCCTACAGCTTCAGGAAAAATGGGAACAGGGTTTAAGAAGTATGAAGCAGGTCTTTCTTCTGTTTCTGAGGCTTACTCAATCTGCTATTCACAGCAGAACGAAAAGTGCCTCCATACCTATCTTTCATGGGGAAAAATTCTTGACATAATTTTCAAAACCAGGGAGCGCAGTCATGAGCTATTCTTCATAGCAAGCTATAGATTTCTCTTGGGTGAAACGGATAATCTTGGTAAATTTTAAAGTCATTGTAATTTAAGAGTTTAGTTCCTAAGAGTATCAGAGGACAGCTGTTGTATGCATGATTAAAGGAGGATTGGGTAATTTTCCAGGTACATCTACTTTCATTTAGTGAATTTCGGTGACATTCTCATGCAGTCTTTTGATTAAGCTAATGTAATACTCTGATTTTTAGGACCAGTGATGAGATGATTTATGTACCAGTATTTCCCAGTGCTGCACTGCCATTGTGTTTGCTCTCGAGACACATGACTGATAGTTTAAAATGACTGAAAATGTTTCTTTCAATTCTGTGTGACAGTTCATTAATGAATTATACACAGAAACATCCTTAGTTACATACAAATCAGATTCATCTGCAAACACGTGAAACATGCATTTAATTCTATTTACTTGATGTCTACGAACAATACATAAAGATGATTTATTATTCCCACTTGCCTTATCTTGTATGATCAAACTGTAATCAATAAGACCTATTGTTCTTTCAAGTAAGAGATTTATAGACCTTGGTGTAATAGTCAACATGCACATAAAAATCAGTTCAAAAAGCCTTTAATTCTGTATTTGAGTGTCCTTGAGATACAGCTACTGGATTGGATTCCATATCATGAAACAAACTCAATTATAGTAGCCTTAAATCAAAGAAACCGGAGGGGGGAAAAGGGTGTGTCAGTCTAGTAACGGATTTCCTTTTCCACCCATATCATGTTGGAAACAGCTAGTCTACATTGTTATAACTATGTAAGCAAGGCAGGACTTTCAATATTTCACTTAGAACCTCTTGTTCTGTAGTATTTTAGTTCTTGCTCTGTAATGAGTCAAGATCCAAAAGGGGGGTTGAAGACCATATGCTCAGAAGATGATTCTGTAACTCCATGATGTATTCATCCTTCGACGCAGCAATTTGTTTATGTTACAATACCAGCTTGCAATTTGCCACCTGTGCAGGAACTTCTAAATTGTACTTTCCGAGACTTTAAAAGTTGTCTCACCTCAATTTAAATAAATGTGAAAAAGTTAAACTTCTTAATTTAATGCTGCCTGACTTCAGAGTCAAACCCTTAATGAAAAAATTGATTTTTCTTGGGGCTATTGTTTCAGCCAGTCTGCAGATTCAAGTTAATACTGTCAAATCCATTTACCCAATATTTATCTGCTAGCTGTTTTGATTATCTTAAAGGAATATACTTTCTGGATTCCCAGCTAATCCCTAACTCTTAATAGGTACAGTTCAGGAGAAACTCTTTTATAGTAACAGTTGAAAACAGATTCCTACAATCTCAGCTTCGGCCACAAAAATATTACCTGTGGCTTAGTATTGGCTCCTCAATTCAAGAGAGATGTTGAGATACTGGAATGTGTCCAGAGAAGAGTGATGAAGCTGGTGAGGGGACTGGAACAGAGTCATATGAGGAGAGGCTGAGGGAGCTGAGGTTGTTTAGCCTGGAGAAGAGGATGCTCAAAGGTGATCTCACTGCTGTCTACAACTACCTGAAGGAGGCTGTAGCCAGGTGGGGGTCAGTCTCTTCTCCCAGGCAACCAGCAACAGAACAAGGGGACACAGTCTCAAGTTGTGCCAGGGGAGATATAGGCTGGATGTTAGGAGGAAGTTCTTCACAGAGTGATTTGCCACTGGAATGGGCTGCCAGGGAGGTGGTGGAGTCGCCATCCCTGGAGGTGTTCAAGAAAAGCCTGGATGAGGCACTTAGTGCCATGGTCTAGTTGATTGGACAGGGCTCGGTGATAGGTTGGACTGGACGATCTTGGAGGTCTCTTCCAATCTGGTTGATTTGATGATTCTATGATTAAAGGAGCTTATCAAATCTGTAGTTTTTTCAAGATGCATAAGCCACCCGGGAGAAGAGCCATTCCTATGCTCTTAAATATAGTCTCATCCCAGAATTGTGCATTTTAATAAACTAAGGGTTCGTATGATGTGCCTGGAGTTTCTGCTTTTCTCCACACTGTGACAGGTCTGATGATATTATGACATATTCTGTTGAAGTTTCATTTTGACTCCTCCGGTGGGAGGCAAGTACACTGTGGGAGAATAACTGTAGCACTTCCTTTGTTTTTGACATTCTGTAGTAGACTGTTGGCAAACTGCTGCTACCTTAATCCTTCCACTCCAAATAGTAAATTAGGTTTACGATTGCATCTACACAACAGCAAACAAATTTCATTCTCTCTCGTGGCAGAGCATTGCATTGTGAGAACTTGTGTGGTTAAGGCTGTTAAGAAGTGCTAATTTATTTTCTAACATTATATACTTGGATCTATTTAAAGCTATTATTTGGCTTGTTGTTGTGATCTTAGAAGGAAGATTTCCCTCTGAAATTATATATGAACTTTTCTCAGGTAAGAGGAAGTTTTTCTGCAGATTAAAGGCTCTGCATTTAACCTTCCACTGTTTTCAAGTCGTAACATTGTAGCCATGACTAACAGGTGATTCTAGGTAATAAACAAATGAACTGCTATATGAAGACACTAATCAGGCAATATATATATATTTAATTGTCTCTGAGGATATTATAATTGCCCATAATATTGTATAGTGAATGTTTTATCTCATCTGAACTGACAACTTCTTTTTTCCTCTTTACATATATGAACTAATTTAAATTCTGCTTTTATTCTAATTTGTAAACGTTGCTTATTTTGCTCTCTGTTGTCCCATCAAAATGTGGTGATGAAAAGTATTTTCCCATTGATTTAGTATCCTTTGGGATTGTGAATATATGTCTTCATACTATGGGCCCACTGAACTGAATTTTAACATATAGAGGGAAAAGTTTTAAATCCCTACCCTCTCTTGCTTTCCACTTCCCATTCCTGTAACTACCACGGGGAGGTGCTGTAGCTTGTTCAGAGTTCTACAGAAAAGCATCTTTTCTGTTTCACCTGCACTGGAGGATGACACATGAAATACTGATTGGAGTAAAGGATGGCATCTAAGATACCATTCCTGTTTCAGTACCTGAAGAGAGATAAATTTGTCCTTTATAGGATTAGAATGCAGAGACTGGTTAGTGGTCTGACTTTAGTGCCTTTCTGGACTGGCTTAGAGTTGAGGCAACATTGCTTCCAAGCTGGTGAGCAATCACCTTATGTTCCCAAGAGCTGCAGCCTTTTTCTACAGTCAGTGATAGCACAAGCTAAACTCTCACTACTTCTCATCTGTCAAGGTTCCAGATGATTTACTGAAATTCCAGCACATGAAATAACTCAGTCAACACTTCTTTAAGAGCAGGTGAACAGCAACTTAGTTAAACAACTGAAGGTAATTGTTAACATTTATAGCCTGTGGTAATTTCTAGGTGGAGAGAAAGTAAGTTATATTAGATAAAGTACTGGTGTGTGTTAGGATGTAGTG
The DNA here is from genome assembly GCA_013400475.1 of Tricholaema leucomelas. Lineage (NCBI taxonomy): Eukaryota > Metazoa > Chordata > Aves > Piciformes > Lybiidae > Tricholaema lacrymosa > Tricholaema leucomelas. The sequence goes on from WAAF01003013.1 coordinate 1,659,966, forward strand.
ATAACCTGAGTATCTGTATCAACTGCTTCCCACCAGATGGGCTGTAAGTAGGTTGGAGTGCTGGCAGCACATATTTAGGACATGTAATCTGAGAACAGGAAAGCAAAAAGCAAGGGGAAGACTATGAGATGGAGTGGAAATAGAAAGAAATAAGCAGTGAAAATAGGAACTGTGATGCTGTTTTCCTGTAATACAACTGCAGTGCCTAAATTACTTTTCTGGCAAGTGTGCTTGTTTTGCAACAGTAGAGCAAGGTATAAAGGGAAATATTTTCAGTGGAGAGCCAGAGTAGTTCCACCTCAAAGGGCATCCTAGTGTGACAGACTCTCAGCTGACACCAATGTGAAAGCTAGCCAAAGCCCATGTCTGGAGTAACAGCTGTGTAAACCCAAATGCTTTCTGCAAGGGTAATACAAATTTCATATTATTAGTGTTTCATGTCCCGGTGACATGATGTGTGTGTCTTAAGGGGTTTGCTGTCTAGTGTACAGCTCTAATTCTTTCTTTGTTTTTATTAATTTGTTTGACAATACATGTTAAAATGGATTCTGTCATCTAATGTACTAAATCCTATGGAGCCTGGTGAAAAAGGGAATGTGTGAGATGCTCTGTTTCATGAATACAACTGACTTCTTCATATTCTCCAGAGATTATAGGGAGACAAGATTTCACTTTAGCATCTGTGTGTTGTTGCTGGCATCTGGCAGTCCACGTGCCCACTGCTGGTAATAAACAAGACACAAACATTCTGCCTCATTTGTAGACTACTCTTCCTAGTTAGCTTCAAGCTTACTCTTCTACCAGATGTCACTGAATTTAATAGTAATGATTTGTCCTAAATGGACTGGTGACTGCTACCTGCTACAGAAGAAGCTGGAAGAAATACAAGTATTCCCTTTGCTTTTTAATACATGTTTACCTTTCACTAATGTCTTTTCTGGGGTTAGAGGTGTGACTGACTCCTTACAGGACTGCATGGTCACAAATGAGGACTTTGTAGTTCTCAGCTGCAGCTATAGCCTGTCACTACTTTTTGGATACCATTTATTCCAATGTTTCCTACTCTCTTCAAGTATAAATGTGCATTAGCAGTGTCTCCTTGAGCATTTCTCTGCTTAAGAGCTAAAGCAGTTCTTTTCAGCAAATTTTCTTTTTCATGTTACCTTGTTTATGTTTCATTTCAGAAAGTCTATGGCCTTCTCTTTACTTGAGATGGACAGCAGTTTAGTTTGGCATATATAGAAATGATTAACAATTTCACTTACACATGGATTTCTGCCTATCTGGCAAAGCATGTACATTCAGCCAGGCTCCTTAGAATCCTATCTTCTTACTAAATCAATAATTATTAAGCCTTGAACCCGTTTTGTAGTGAGCTTCACAAGCACTCCATGAATCAGGAATCTGAAGGATTTCTAGTGTGTGTTTAGGGTTGTTTATAAAATTAGATACAAAACACAGAAGTATCACTGACATGCACAGGGTGGAAAAAACTTTACATGTCATCCCATGCACTCTGCGTAGCTTGTTGTCAGAAGAGGCTGGGGTTTCAGGGAGTTAATCCTTGGCCCCACTTGCTCCCCTAAGCAGTCTGTCTTGGAGCAGTCACCCTGCTGCATCTGCTTTGATGGGAGTCTGGAACAGTGACACAGGTGGTGCTTCTGCCTTCCTAAAATTTGCAACCCATAAGGTACTGCGTTTGAAAATGTCAGTATAAGATGTATGCTTTGGTGCTTCTTCATGTCATTACAGTTTGATCAGAGGTTAATTCATTCATACTTTAGCCCTATCCTTCACATTTAAGGCTGAGCTGATGCTATTGAACAATATGTCACCAGATTGTTTAGGACACAGATTTCTACTGTCTGGTATAAATAAATTCAGCAGACCAGATCTTTGTTGCAGCTTGTTTTCTTCTTGAATTGTTAGTACCTTTGCTGACAGCATGAAGACAGTCTTTTGTCTTCTACAACCAAGCAAATGTCACTTAATAGCTGAGCATTCTGAAAAATTCAATCAAACATGACTGCATCACTAGCGAATACATAGATTATAACCCTGCAGGAAGCACATGTATCACTGAGAGGGGAGGGAGAGTGTAGAAAGAAAGGGAGTTCCAACTGAAGCTGTGTGCAAAATCTCATTATGTATTGATTATTTTACATAAAGACACACTAAGCCTACGGGCAGTTATTCTTCCCTTCCAGTTGTTAGGTAGCTGTATAGGGACCTGAAGCAAAAGAGACATTTATCATTTGTACAAATGTTTTAGATGGGGTTTTGTCAATGCCATTTACATCTCATTATGGGAGGTTTTCTTTGGTCACGTCTGATGCAAAAGAGTAGATGTGGTAGTTTCAGGCTGTGGTACCGGTGACATATCTTTGTTTCCTTTGTTTTAGGGAGTCTGTTGGCATCTGATATGTCAAAAGGAAATATCCTTTTTAAATATAAAATTATATTAAAGTCTTTTCCATTGTCTATATTACAGTTGTAGGTGAAAGGGTATGTTTAACACAAGGATGTGCTTGTAAGTAGCCTACTTATAAAAGCAAATACGCAGTTCAAAGCAACTTTAAGAAATGGGAGAAGAGAAGCTGTGGTGCACATAAAGGAGCATACCCAACAATTCCAACTACTCCTGAACATGACCTAAAAAGCTAACTGTGAAACACATGAGTGCTCTGAGCTTACAATTTTTGTTTTGTACTAATAGGGCAAAATCCTTTAAGATATTACAGCTTTTTCTTATGCTGTCTTGCAAAATTTCAGTAGTCACTCCTGCTTAGGTTCATGATTCCACAAAGTCTCTGCAGTGTAGCTAAATGCTGCATGACTAATGATCTCTGTGATGACTGGTCTTGCAGCTAAGCAAGAACAGAGAATGACCATAGGAAACTGCCTTTAAGGGCACTGATGAAGGCCAAGGGATGAGCTATATGCCACCTGCTTATAAACAGTAGGTACAAAAGTGACACCCCAGAAAAATAACAAGTGGCCAACTCAATATATGTTTAACAGGTAGTGGATTCTTTGCTGGATTGTCATAGATCCATATGCAGTTACAAAAATAATTATTGGTTCTGACAAAAATATGATCTGTTCAAAGCATTACATGCAGGAAATAGATATTCATTCTTTCCATTCAAAAATAGAGTTTGTCAGAAAAACTGAAATTGTGGGCACTGGAATAGCCCAGTATCTATCGTTAAACCATGACAGGAAGTCTCCTTTCACCTCAGATTATCAGCTTGATGAAGTAATTACGTTTTTGTATTACATTCAAGATTTTAGAGTAAAACCTTTTAACCAAAAAAGTGGGCCAAATGAAGACTGCCTGCAAAAGGCACATCTTAGCTGTTGTAAATGGACAGATGGCAAATAGTGCTAATAAAAGGAGAAGACAGTACCTCACTGGAAGAGGTGAAAGAGATCCTCTGTCTGCATTACAAATCTCACCTCTGTAAGGATAAATTAAATGCCTTTGGTGATATGAGGAACAATGTGCAGATGCCAACCTTAGGCTGAGACAAAGACTAAGCACAGATGTCCAGCCTAGGGCTGAAACATCCCCTTCATTATAGTGCTTAAAAATAAGAGTTGAAACTACACCTTCTGTTACTGTAAATACCAAATTGTCACTATGCTTTACTGTAGTAAACAAGGACGTGGGAAGGGTGGGCTGCCAGGCAGTCACCATGATTTCCAGATGGACTGAGGTAGGTTAAGGGTTCTAGCCATGCCAGAGGCTTCTGCTGTGGCTTATGAACTCAACAGGAAATGGTGACTCCCCAGACATCATGGAAAGCCATTAGTAAAACCTCTGCAAAAAGTTCAAGGCTGAAATAAAACGTCACAAACCCTTCTGAAGCCAGAGCCACTGTTTCAAGTTCTCCAATGAAGTTTCAGTGTTAAGCTCCATTTTGCAACTTCCCATACAGCTCCCAACTCAAATTTTTAGGCTAAACTGTTGCTTTATTTCAGTAACACATGAACATGCAGATCATTACTAAAATTCCTACTTACAGAGCTTAACTAATAGAAAACTCCTACTGTGCTATGCATCATAAAGCAGATCATTTCTGCTAAGAAATCACAGGAGAAATAGGTAGCTATTAACTTTATTATAGAAAGAGAGGTGAGAATTTGTCCAAATCCCACAACTTCTGAAATGCTGACAGAAATCAAATCTACTTTGTCTAAAGACTGTTCTTGCATGCCCTTTAAGTATTTATAAACATTAGTGAGGTCACTCCTATGTATTCTCTTCTCCAAGCTAAAGAGACCCACCTTCCTCAGTCTTTCCCCATAAGGGAAATGTTCCACTCCCTTAACCATCTTTTGGCTCTGCACTGGGCTCTTTCAAGCAGTTCCCTGTCCTTCTTGAACTGAGGGGCCCAGAACCTGATAATGTCACAGAGATCTCATTGATTTGTATTTTCTCTCTTGTTGAACTGCTGAATGCAAATTGAAGGAGTACTAAATCCTTGGATTTGAGGGGATTCTGCATGCAAATTTTTAGAAGGAACAGAGAAAGATTTCTTATGCAACAGTTAAATTAAGGACACTATAGCTCGAAAAGTATATACCTTTTTTTTTTTCCCAGTATTTTCCCAGTATTTTCCTTGATCCAGTGAAATCTCCTTCTATCCAGTTTCCATTCCTCTTCAATCTAAAGCAATGTGATTGTGACTGCATTAAAAAGTCCAAAATGAGAGAGAAGAACAATTCCAGTTCAGTTTCATCCCTGTTCTTTTCTTCTGCCATTTCACTGTCAGATGTATTCCTCTTATTTCTCCAAAGATACTCCTAAGGTAGGAGGAAGGAGTTTACACTGCCTCCCAATGTAGGGGAACACTGTACTGAAAACACTTTTACACATGTTGATGCATTGGTTTTGTTAGGTTATTACTTCTACATCAGTTGACTTCCATATAAAACAGCAGTGACTGCACGGCTAGTTTCTTGTCAGCTGTTCTGAGAGAGGACTGACCTCAGTGTTTGGTAGTTTTGGGAACAATTTCCAGCATCTTTACATGTACATTTAGACTTGGTATTCTCGGAGAATCAGGGTGCTCTCTGAGACTGTAGAGATGATGTACAACTGAACAAGAGATGGCATATGTTCTGGTTACAATTCATAAGAGTTCTTACAGAGACTTTAAAAAGACATGAAGGTTGGCTGCATGCAGGCTCATTAAAAGTCTACGTGCTTCATATCACAGTGATTCTGGTAGAGGTTGGAGGCACACATTATGGGTAGTAGCTGGCCCTTAGGGCAAAATTCCTAACTTGAACTCTTCCTTGCAGAACACATCCCAAATGTGTCATGCCCTTGTTCCATGCATAGGACTTGGCATTACTCAGAGACCCTTGGTTGGTTGCTTGGTTTGTGACTTTATTTTATTTTTAGAAAAGTCTCACTCCCTGGACCAGTTACCAGGCATATCGGTTTGCAGCTGTGCTAAATGCTAGAATCTGTAACACCAGATGTTGAGTTCTAACATCCATGCTAGAGGAGAGGTGCAGAAGACACTAAATCTCTGAAATTTGTGAAGTTACTCTGTGCATAACTTGATGTCACCCAGAGCAGAATCTCTCTCAACATGTTAGAAAGAAATACATGATAAAACATTAATCTTTTACGTTAACCTCAGAGGAACTAGCTAGCGTGACTGCAGAAGCAACATTGCAGAACAGTGTGGCCAAGCTTTCTGGCTGTTTCTTTTGAAAACACAGCAACAGCCTTCATAGTGCACTGCATACAGCTTAATTCATGGATTCGAAGAAAAGTCTCTGCAAAAGTTCCACTTCACAGACTTCTGCTTAAGCTGAAAGCTGCAGCTAGCCAAGGGAGGACATAAGAGTGGATACAGGGGATAAAAACTAGCTAAAAAAAAAAGGAACAAGCAATTGCTTGTCAGAAAAGCTCTTCTAAATTGGAGAGAAGTATTAAGCAGGGCTCCCAAAGGGCTAGTCCTTGAACACAGACGATGTCTAATCTGTATACATGACTGACGGGGAAAGTGAACTAGTTAGTTGCTGATGAAACTAAATTCGGAGCAGCAGAGTCTGTGGAACAAACAATAAGGGAGACTTGAAAGGATTCCAGACTAAAGTATGAACCCTAGTGTATTAAATAAGCTTTAATACAGACAGATGTATACTAAGACAGAGCGAAAAGCAAAAGTGTACAAAATAGAAAAAGTTCACTTAAACTCTAAAAGAATGAAACTCAGGGACCATAACTTCTGCAGTCTAAGCAGCAGATGCAGAGAGCAAACAGAAAGCATGTCTTTGCTTCTAATGTTTCCTGTTGTCCTAATCAATTTCCTGAAGTAGCACCAGACTTTTTCTGTATTTACATACCTGATTACTTGGCTCACAGAGGATAATTCTCAGTCCTTTTCTTGAAACTATTTCAAAATACTGAAGAACTGGTTTGTGAGGCAATTCCATCCAAGGGTTTTCAAAGCAGTGAGACAAACTGAGGCAATTCTGTGATAAAAACTGTCTCGTATTCCATTTCCCCATTTGTAGGAGTCCAGTTACAGAGAAAAAAAAAACCAGTGAAATTTTGAACTATCAGATTCCAAGCAAAGGAATATTTTTTTCCAGGTACGAATGTTTTTCATTGGTGTTATGACTGTGCCTTCTGGCATTGTGCTGATACACACACAGAGTGCTTTGAAAAAGCATGTGTCATGCTATTGCTGGTGGTAGTGGTCCCCTTTTTAAAATCTCACTATCTTCAAATTCCATATAAAAAGGAAGTTTCATTCTCTTATACTAATACACTGTATCTCCATTGCTCATGTTTACGGATTTCCAAATGCTGTCCATCCAGTTGTAGACCCTTTGTTCAAAAAGCTTCAAAGTGAATAACAGGCCCATTTGTACCCAAGCTGATGGAAGTATAGAAGATATGAGTCTAGTCTGACCAGTCTCTACTGCCATACCAGATAGGTGGGCCCTTTTCATGGTCTGTGTCAGTGTTTCCCAGCTCTGGTCTCAGTCATGCATATGTAAGTGATTTACATACAACCTTATCCTTTCCTCCCATGGAAATGTATGAATAGTGTTCAGACCATTTTCAGAGACAACAGAAAACAGTTCAGGTATTGGGGCAGTATATATTGCCTGAAAAGTTCTTATCTATGTCTTGTGATGAAAAGACAACAGGGTAGATAGCTTCAGATAGCTTCCTGCTGTCCAAATCTAACCAACAGAAGATAACTGGGCCTGGCAATCCTTTGTGGTTGAGATGAAAACCTGTAAATCTAAGCTTCTTGTCCCTTTTCTTACAGATGACTTCTGTGAGTTACATGCCTCATTTTGCACTACTTCATTTTTACACAAGCCGTAGGAGCACTGCACAGTCATGTTAAGAATTTAGCCCATTTTTCATATGGTCTCCTTACAATCTCACAAAGAACTGCAGCAGTGCAGTGCTGCTGGCCAGGTGAGACTCCGAAGAAATCAGTGCAGTGAAGCAAATAATTTTTATTGCTGTTGGTAGTCTAGTTATATGTTATTGTCCTGTCTGTCTTGGCTGTCACCTTGGACAGCTTTTCTGGCTCTGGCTGATGTGGGTTAATCATTGTTACTGGGACAGACACAGGGTTGTGTATAAATTAATAGTTAGCTTGGAGAAGGGGAAAAAAATCAACAGGAGTTCCACAGATCTTTTTTTCGCATGTTTTTAAATGGACTGGCAAAAGTTTTGGGTAATGATTTAAATTGCATCTTGGAATTGCTTTTAATTATGATTAAGACAACTGCTAAATTCAACAAGATACAATTAAATATCAGTTTATTAAATTAGGATTTGTTGCTGATTAGCAGTTACGCATGATGTGCAGCTTTAATATTCCTTAATCTTGAATTAATGGTTTGGATAATCAATTAGTATTTAACATATTAATAATTTTTATCTCAAAATACAAATAAAAGCATACAGTGCCAAGTAGTGCACTATATCTGCCCCATCTGTTACAGACCTGAGCCCTAGCACTGTGCCACTTAAAGCAGCTCTACAACAATTGCAGGGGAAAACTTCAGAAACTCACTGAAATGGAGTTTAAAGGCTACTCCTTATCTTGGACATACAGATGTTTCAAAGAGAGCAGTGGCCAGTGAGAGAAAAGATGACTAACCTCTGTCCCGGTTTGGGCTGAACATAGCTCACTTTTGTTTCTTGTAGGGCAAAAAATTATTCTTTCTCATGCTAGGGAACCTGGACTTAGTAAAGACCTCATGGCACTGCTGCACTAGGAATAAATAACAAGTAATCAGATGGGAGAGAGTTATACCTCATGACTGCTCATAGAAATGTGCTTCTCAACTTTGTCTTCTTTAGCTAGTAGAGAGGGGATATATTACTCTAGTAATTTTGTAACTTCTTTGCAGTTCCAAGCCCAAGTTACTCTGACCACTTAGTATTCATCAGCCATACTTTGAATACCATATAATTTTAAAAGGAAAATTAGGCTGTCTTTTCTGTTTACTTCACTTCCTGACATGAGTTCTTTGTGGTTGTAGTTAAAGGAAATCAGTAAAAATATGAATGATCACAGAGCTTTTGGAAAGAGAGATGACAGATTAATTTGGCTGAGACAGGTTGAAAACAGCTGTGATTGGTTTCAGTGCTGCAGTTGTATTGTATCTCCTGCTGTGCTTCCCTCTTTTTAACCACACTGCCTAAAGTGTTTCCACTAGATAATTAGATTAACATCCAAGCATTTTTGTCCTCATGGTTTTGAAAAGTCATCAGCATAGCATCCCACCAGACAGATTGGATTTGATTAAGATTCTTAGGTTAGAGAGCAGCAAGCCATAAGACAAGAAAACTGGGAAGTTCAGGGTAAAATGTAAATCAGTATTCCTGGTCTCTTTCTGATATTATTTAACCTTGAGCCTTTTTTGCTAAGAAAATTATCTCTGATGTCAGAATCACTATAATGATCATTAACATCATTTAGTCACAGTACTAAGTTTGTTGGTACATTAAATCTATCTTGCACAGGTGACTTTATCAAAGCCTATGAAAGGAAAGACTACAGCTGGAAAGGAAAATGGTTTTATGGGTATTCTTCTTTTGGATGTTCTTTAAACAATATGATTCTCCCTGAATATAATGATAAGCAGAAGCATTTGCTGAAATAATAGAAACATTTCAGAATTCTATTTACCTGTGAAATTGGTGTAAGTTTTCCAACAAGAGTATGAGGGGATTACATGTTTAACACATCCAGGACAGCATAGAACAGTGTTTGATTGAGGTGGCATAGCCAGACCAGTAGATCTTAGTTTGCCTGGTCATCACTGTATTTAAAGATTGCTCATGTAAAGAGACAGATATTTAAAATTTTAACAATCTTTTGAACATTGAACTGTGGCAGGGGGTTGGAGCTGGATGATCCTTGAGGTCCCTTCCAACCTAAACCATTCTATGATTCTATGATTGTACAGGAAATTAAATTCACTAAAAGAATGCATTTCAGAAAGGGCAGATGAAATAGCCAGGGAAGGAGGAATGGAACTGGTCTCAGTGTTTTTGCCTGACCCTTGCCCTTAGTTGAAGGAAAGAGAAGGAGACAAAGTTGTTTCTGTTAGACTGGCAAAATAAAAAAAATTGCACTTTATCTCACATATTTTCTGTTATGTAGGTAGACAGACTCAACCCTAAAGTCTCTGTGATACAGGTTTAAAGACAGCCTTAGTAAGAAACTAGACTTTCTGCATATTATAAAGATGTGTTATCTCTCCTTCAAGTTTTTCTTACAATCATATCTCCCAGGAATAGCCCTAAAAATATTTCTTCTTTGCAATCATGTACGTTAGGTGTGTATATTGCTTTTCCTTACTAAAACAGACAATCCTCAAGACTGTAGTAAAATTTACATCTAAATTCCTAACAGGCAAGAGAAACCTGGAATCCTCAGCTGTCCCAATAGCTTTTACATACAGAAAGGAAGAATTTAGTAAGAGACTGTTAAATTTACAGTTCTTTAATTTCTTTCTTTAAAGCAGTGAAACTACATCATAAAATGTTTTGTTAAGAGACAGTAATAAAACTTTAAGGCCTTACTGAATGTTGTGCCCTTATCACAATATGTTCTTTCTTTCTTAATCTTCTACTTGATGAGTGTATCCAAATTATCTATAATTTGTGTTCTCAAATATTTTTTTTCCTGATTTTCCATTATTTTATATGGATCATTCACTAGGATTAAGATGTATGTTCTTACTTAGCCAGATCAAAGTCCTTTCTTGCTTTGTAACCCAAAAAGACAGGGGTTTCCTCTCTCAGCAGAACCTTTTTCAATCACATGACTAAATAAAATCTAACATTGCCATCTAGTGTCCAAATACTGGATTATATGCACTTTTTTAGTTCCATGGTATCAGACAGCCTTTCTGAATACCTTTTCTAACAGTGGGGTGCTCAGCTGATAGAAGCTTTGTTTGTTTCCAAGACTTCTATTTTAGTCTTTTTTTTTCCTCTGAAGAATAACTTCATACCTAACATCACAGTAACATCGTGCTTTATAATGGTGCTAAGAGTCTTTTGTACAGTTTCAGAAGGATTGTGATCAATATTGTGAGGAGTCAGCTGAGACAGGAAGCACAGAGAAAAACTCTGCTATCTGTGCTGTTCTTTTCACTGTTCAGCTAGAAGCTGTTTGAAGAGTTGACACAAATGAGCATTGTACCACATAGTCTGAGTCAAGTGGGGCAGGAAAAAAATCACCCAGTAGTTGTGTGAAAGGAATGGTCAAAATGACCTTAAGTGAAACAAGTAGAAAGGAAAACCATGCAAAAATAAACAGTTTATTAAAGTCTCTGGGTGTTCTAGAAATAATTTGTTCAGGACACTGATAGGGATAAACTTTTGCCTATATACACAGCTTCTGCTAGAAGACTGCAGTTGCATCACTGTGATGATGTAGGTGCATTGAAACACAAGTCACAGCTTTGCAAGAGTGAATTTGAAAATCATCTTGCAGCTCCAGCTACCCTCAGGGTGGGTTATGAATTCTTTTCAGAATACTGAGCATCATCACATCTTATTGGGAAAAGTCCATTTCTTAACGGTGATCTCAGGCAGCTTGAAGAAGGACTTGTCCACAGCTCCAAACATGCTGGGTGTGCCTAGTTTAGGTGCTTATAACATAACTTAAGCATATGTAATGACTAGAAGACATACTTCTGAGAGAAGCATTGATTTTAGGTCTGTTCACTTCCTAAGTAAAATGAACTGCTATGCTGAAAACCTCTTTCAGAATTGCAGCGTGATGTCCCCAAGCAGACTGTCAGACTGCATGTTTATCTACTGCTCCATTGCACCCCTGTGATTTATTCTCTTTTACACATTCCCAGTATTGATTTTTCTTTTCTGTCCTTCATCAAACACAAATATGAAGAATTTCCTTGTGAGCTGAGGTGCTTTAAGCACCTTTTGAAGAGCCCTTTTTTTAGAGTCTATCTTCTCATCCTGTGACAGACAGGAGCCTTTAGCTTAGCCTTCCTCCAGCTGCATACACCTGCACCATGGCTTCATCAGAGCTCAGCATGATGTTAAGTGCAGAGATCAGACCCAGCTATTACAGTGTTTCAGAGGAACTACAGAACACCCCACAGTCAAAATTTGTGCTGAGATCCTAAGTGACTGTCATAACTTGATTTTTCCTGGAGCTGAGCTGTGGGGAAAGGTGTTTTGCTTGTATTTTTAGACGTTTTTATTGCCATTTTCCCTTCACAAACATAGAAGATCAGGAGATGTCACAAAAAAGCTTCAGAGACCCCTCTTTATGAAAAGTTTGGCAGGTGGCTATTGTTTATGTTTAATACAATCTCAGTCTTTGAAATTTTATCGAGAACTTTAAAACTATTTGGCTGAGACATGAGGAAATAAATCAGGCAGGGTTGGTTAATATGCCTTTAGATGTAGTTAAAAGAAACTTCCCTTCTCTACAGTTCAAATACATTTACAAATTTCCCCAATTAATATTTTATGTTTAGTCTTGTCTATATAGTTCTCATGTGGTTTCTGTTTCTTGCTTATATTTTTGCCTAAGGAGATAACAAAAAACTCATATGTGCTGAATCTTATTGCAAACTTTGCTTGTATGCATGGCCAAAATAATTCTGGTTTGGTTTTGGAGGCTGGTTTTGTGGTTGGATTTTTTGGGGGGTTTTATATTGTATGTTTTCTTGTTATTCAGTTGAAAACCAATGAAACTTTTAAGCAAGAATCATTCTGTAGGTTCTCATTGCTATAATATTTTTATGTCTGACTGACACGTGTTGTTTAACTGTGTATACCTATGGCAGGATTGTAGACAACCAGGTTTTGCAAGTCTTCTATACAAGGAATATTATGTTTATCAAATGCAAAGTAAATGTGTTGAAGTGAATTTGAATTAACTTCTTTCTGTTGATATACAACATTTTATTATTGGCTTCCTTGTATTCATTAACAATATGCTTGCATTCCTCTAGACTAGGAGTTACTTCAAACACTCATATTTCTCTCATTTTAGCGGAAGACATTGGCACTAGAGAGATGAATTTATGTCTCCAGAAGTAAAAATCTTCCAAGTCCGTTCTGAATGTCAGACAATCTGATATCCCACTATAAGCTATAGGCTTGTGCTGCAAGCTCAGATAAATTGATCATCCATACAAAGATGTGACTGTTGTAGGTTTCTCCAGGACAGAAAGGCCAAATAGGACACCAGTTTGGATTTTAGGTGGAAAAAAAGCACTTGTAAGATGGGTGAAATCAACCAGCAAGTTTTCTATCAGATGTCAGAGAAACATGACAGCAAGAGAGTTCAACTGTGGAAATTGGAGAGCATCCATGGTTTCTCTTGTCTGTTCTGCAATGAGCTGTCTGGCTCAGACCTTACCTCATTCTGTTGTAGCTGAAAAGAAGCTTTCTTTGAGGTCAGTACTGCCCACTTTGAGAGTAACTAATTTCCAGGGAGACAAAGGAAAGAGCTGACCAACCATGCATGTATTCTGCCAGGCTCTTATTAACACAATTATTAAAATAGTCTTCTAAAGCCGGTGAGATTGATTTCCCTACAATATAACTAACAGGTGCTATCACAAGACTTGTAAATAATTCAGAAGCAATGTTGTCAGTAGCTCTGCTGAGTAGTGTGCGTAATACAGCTGGAGCAAGATTAGTCCTTCATATTTCGGTGCACTCCAAGTTGCAATAAATAACACACGAATTAGCCCTTCACCCCTTGAAGTAGCTACAGATTCTCATTCCAAACAAAATGATATTAGAATTGCAAATCGTTATGAATACCATCAAGCAATCAAAACCTAATATAGAAATATATGCAGAGATAAAGCAGATATAGAGTTCTCCAGGTTTAATGAAAATCTGTGTTGCTTTTCTAGTCCTGTTTTCATTTGGTCTATTTCTTGGGCTTCTTTGTGATGAAAAATCTGAGCACAGGGGTTCAAAAAAAGGCTATTTTCTGGCCATTGGCTTTCATAAATATCTGTTACAATTTTAAAACTGTTCCCAGAGTTGGGGAGGGGGGGCAGGAAATGGATGCTGGACTTACTTTTGTACAGTTTGTCTTGCAGAATTTAGACTTTCCAATTAAACAACTCAGAGTCCTTTTATTTTCTTTATACTTGCAATATTTCTGATATCACTCAAAAAAGCTTTCTATGCAACGTTGAAATGAAAATTTTTTCCCCCTTTTTCTGAAATGGAAAAAAGCACTCTAAAACAAGTAACATTGATAAGTTTCTAGGAAGAAAATGTTACTGTTGTTTGAGGAGTGAGCTGGCTATGTGTTAAAAGGAAGGCAGTTTAATACTTGTTATTTATTGTGGCTCATTATTGTATATAGTCATGTGAAAATTAGTACAACCTTTTTATCAGAGAATCATAGAATCACTCAGGTTGGAAAAGACCCTTGAGACCATCGCGTTCAGCTACTAACCCTATTCTACCAAGTTCACTACTAAACCATGTTGCAAAGTGTCATTTTTAAATGACCTTTATAAACACATCCAGTGTTTATAACATCTACCCTTGCATGACAAAAAAAATAAAATATGAAGGTTGACAGTGTATGTAACTAAAACTGAAAAACATTTCAGCAAAGTGAAACACTAGTAATTACCTGTTTCTGGAGGTGAGAAAGAAGGCTGTGAATATATGAGAGATCTCAACCATTCAACTAAACTCCGGGGCACAGTGTTTTCATCAGTTAATCTGTCCTATTCACATATGCCTTTATAAGTGATTTTTCATGGGTTAGATTCTTAACAATAACTTCCAAAGAAGTTTTTCTAATAGTTACATGCACCACTCAAAGCCAGAGTATTTGTTTTATAACAGCTACTGTCTCTTTTCACTTAACTTACAGTGAGGACATTTGCAGCCATAACAGCTTAATGGCAAACATTTCCAAATAGCACATTACATGCATTATCGAGTTAGTGCTCCTTTTACTACTTAAGAAAATCGTGCTCCCTTTACCCATAAATCACCACATTGCTATTTTCATGGTCATACAAGTCTTGCCTACTTTTTTGAATACTTCTGATGCCCTGTTTGCCAAGCAGCTAGATGGGGAGCAATGACTGAAAGATATTTGTTACACAAATAACAATGGGAATTAAATATCTGGTTTAGCTGGTGTGATCAGGGAAGTCCAAGGTAAAACATTAAGAAATTCTATGCCAGCCCTGTTTCACTGTAACACCTGACATGTAGCTGGGAAATGGTTCATCAGCTTAGATTAAAATGCACAGTTTTCAGAAAGAGGAATGCAGGAGATCTGCTCCTGAGGACCTGCACTTGTACTCTAGATTTCTGAAGAGCCTTATAATGTTGAACAAATAATTTTCTCACTGTTTGATTTTTTTTTTCTTTTCTTATTTCCTTGTTCTTTTCTTCAGTGAAATTCTGTATTCCTTCAAGTAGGAACTTTTTCGTATTGTGATAAGTTACATGTCTTGACACAAGAGAGATCTGCCTGTTGTAAAGCAGTTTTTTGAGGTCTTACAAAGAAACTGTAAGAGATATTGCAGTGACATCACATGCCATTGGGTCATTGAGTCTTGCACATTTACATTCTGCAAATCTATGGCAGAAGTGTCATCTAATCTGGCAGAGAACAACTCAAAGTCTTCTGGAAGAGAGGCAGGTGCAGAAGGTGTGTGTTCTGACCAATACAAATGTTGTTCAATACATTAAACATAAACTCACCAGGTAAGTTAATCTTAACCTTAACTAAAACCTGAAGAGGAGAGGAGTGAAAAAGAAAGGCACTGCTGACATTGGCAGATTGGTTTTCTTTGCCAGAACTTTAGTCTGCTCCAATCCAGTCAGAACACAGTGACAGTGATGTAGTTTGAGGCCAGTGAGTCAGGCTGGCCAAATATCTTTTCTCCCATAATAGCTGGAAGCCACAAGAAATCCTGTAGTGGCTAATTATGAAATTACTGTCTCTAAGGAAAATTTCTTCTTAACTGCATGAGCTGGCTTATTCCCTGAAGGAAGAATGTTTTATATTCCTCACATAATTATACAAGGGAGCTTAGAAAGTGCTGAAATAAATGTCTTTTTCTTTTTTTTTTTTCCCTCCAAATAAGTGGATATAAGAAAATTAGAAAATCCATTTTCAACTGAACTGACATGAAATCTGGAAGAGAAGATTTTTCCTTTGAAAAGTGAATATGGATTGAATATTACCTCTTTCAGAAGCAGTTAATGGGGGGATTTCATACTGACTGCTGAGGAGAACAGGGGAAATCAAGACTGGCATTGTGCAGCCTTCCCCATGCCTAGACCTAGACTTGCCAGGTCTAACCCACTATAGGACAAAAGCTGTTTTCAGCTAATCTCAGAGCTTGAAAAAAAAGTGACAAATTTCTTCTAGCTATAAAACCCCCATTAAGTTTGTAGACAGTAATATAAGTTAATTGAGCATTGCTGTCCCACAGAGACCATATAAAAGCATAACCAGAACTGACTCAAGACCTTCTGTAGTTTTTAGTCTATCAGTTTGCATAGCATGGTCCACACCCTGAGGGTGGGCTGAAGCTAATAACTGATCTAATTAATCACCTACTAAAACTGTGTGGCTATGGCACAGAGGAGAAGTATGCAGTAGGGGCACAAGCCACTGTTCACTGATCCTGATAGGTTCTGTTAATGCTAAAATAGGAAACCCTGCTTTGCTGGGCAGCACTGGTGAATCCCCAGAGAGTCCAAGTGCTTCTTGCCACACAAGTGAGCAGCAGATGTTGAAGAGTAAGACTTTCCAGTTGGTTTCATGCTCAACTTGAAGTTTCTTCTGTCATTTCTCTCCCCAACCCCTTCTATAAGGTAATGCTGGGGTAGAGTGAGTAGTTGAGTGCTGCCACAGGGCTGACCACATCAGTCTGGAGTGTTCAGCTGGGCCTTGGGCTAGAGCCAAGAGCTGATCTTGTCTTAAAGCCAAGGAAACCTGACTCATGAGCAGCACTACAGGACATAGGATTCACAAGCCTGTCATAGCTGGGAACACCAAAAGAACTTGATTGCTGCCTGCACTTGTCTGTAGTGGTATCGAATTACTTCTGATTGGTTTTCAGAGGCCTGGTGGTTGTCTACACAGTATTTTAAGGTGATGATTGAGTGGATTGACCTTTCACACAGAGTAGAATACTTCAACAGGCTGATGGAAGCCTGGGGAGTTGCTGGGCCCCGCCAGCCCACCTCAAAATATCGTTACAAGATAGAAAATAGTATATTATGTGCTATGGCTACACACCAAGAGCAGCACAGGCACATGCATTCAGAACTGCCTTGCACAAGCAGGTGAAAATGATTTATGCCTTTGGAAACACAAGCAGCAAACAGTCTATTGCTGACTAAAGACAGGATAATTATGATATGAAGGAGACACACAATGTTTAAAGCGATGAAGTACAACCCCCATGGCAGGAGGGTTGGTACTAGATGATCCTTGTGGTCCCTTCCAACCCTGACTGATTCTACTGATTCTATGTAAGAAATTTTAGACTGAAAAAAAACCCAGCACACTCTTAAATGTCATATATGCAGGCTGGAACAGCTTTCACAATGTTTAAGTTAGAACTATTCTGATAATTGAGTTTATAATGCAAAGAATGAAAGTCTCTTCACTAGGTTACAGCAGCTACAGGGCTATCAAAATGTTGCTTTGCAAAATGTTAAGTTGGCAGACATACATTATTTAAGTAATTTCTGAAAGCCAGATGTCTGCAAAGGTACTAAGGTTGCATATAAATTCTGAAATGCAAGGGATAGTGCAGGAGACAGGTACAGCACAGTGGAGCATAAAAAATTCAAACTGAATTGCATAGCATACAAGCAGTATTAAAGGAATGTATCTCAGCTTCTAGTCAGTGAACCCAAATATGTTGTATATTATGCAGACTGCTTAGCAATTTGCATAATTATAAACTCCCCTCGAAACAGTAAACATTACTGCAGAATTTGGTAATACAAAAAGCAACATTAATATGCACTACTGGTTTGTGGTTTTAATTTTTCCAGGTTCTTTAAAAGCACCCAGGTTTTGGAACAGGCCAAGTATAGACTTTTTCAGTAACAAGTGATCCATAATATTGGGAAGAAATGGAGCATAAAAATAAAAACTTTCAATTTTAATATAGAGTAGGTGTCTTGTTGACTTTTGAAGCTGTTCTGATAAAGTTTTATTTTACGCTTCAGATATATTCTTAAACTCCTCCAAAGAGTAATCCATTAAACCACAGACTGCCAATATGTGAGAAGGTTCAGAAAAGATTATCTTTATTGCTGCAGATAGCAGACAATGAGATTACGTTAGGGTAGTCTGCTGTGTGGCTGTGGAGCAGAGGAGCAGAATTAGCAGCAGAATACTAATACTGATAGTACTTCACGGAAGATTGCAGAGAGCTCCTTCCAGGGAGATTCAGGCAAGAAATACAGAAGTTTAAATATGAAAATGAAAGAGTTCTCAAGGAGACAAGAATAGAAAATTAATCCTTTTGTTAACAAAACAAGAGGAGAATACTGCATTGGGAATTTCTGTGAGCTTTACACTAGGTTCATATTTTAAAGAAAGACTGGTTTGGGAAGCAGTCAGGGAAAGAAGCCTATACAGTGCTGAAAACTGTTGTCCCCTTTATCCTAAGGTAACTTGTGTAATAGCTTTGGGTAGATTTGACATGTTATGTGGAAATGAGTTGCAGAGAAAGCGACCCAGCTAATACGAAGGCAGCAGAATGAATTCCCAGTATTAGGCACTAAGTCTAACTGGGAGGCGGACACAATAAAGGGCTGTATGGTGGTGGAGCAGAGAGCAGTATTTCTTAGAGTTGGAATACTGATTCTGTTTCAAGGACTGAGAGATGAATTAAGGGGAAAAAATACAAAGATGGACTGCTTGCAGAGTCTAAAATAAGAGTTCAAAAGGATGTGTGGCATGTTAGTAATGCTGATGCGTCAGTACTCTGCTGCGTGTTCCCTTGCCCTCAGCTATTTCATTGCAGGGCCATTGTGTGAACTTTGAGAAAAGCAGTGATGTGTTTGCATTTACTTCTGTGAGCATCTTGAGTCATCCTTCACTGTTCCTCATTCCAGAGGAATAATCTCTTTAATTCCAGTCTTTAAAAAAAAAGGCAAGCTTTTAGACATTAAATAAATAGCAGAATCAAGTGAATAAACAAGTATCAAGCAAACAAAACATAAACTCTAAGCTTCTATGCAAAAAGAGATAATTACCTCAGCAGAGAAAACTACCTCTATTTTTTTTCATCAAGAAAATTGACGTAACAATAAATAATATGCACTATTGCTTGCTTTCTGTTCTTAGCAAACAGAAAAGCTTCTAGCTCTGGCAAGCCACAATCCAGTTAATTTCCTATATCCTCAGGCCAATTAGACAAGTGAAAAAATCAGTCTCTGTCAGTCTTGTCCATGGGCATGGATTATGTGCTTGGGGAACAGTTGTGATGAGCAATCACATTTTTTTTCAGAAAGAACATTATTAATATCGTGTTTTGTCCATCTGTGCAATAATATTGTCATTAAGATTTCCAAAAGGTTAACTTTGAATACTTTCTTCGCAAAACTGTGGGAGACTCACATCTCCTTCTCATTATTTTTCTGTCTATTAGTAGTCTTCCTATTAGTGTAACCAGTAATGAGTTTTACCTGCAAGTGATCACTAACTGATTAAATCCACAGTGATGCTTTATTTATATGGTAATTCCAGGAGGATTAGGAGGCTGTGAACTAGGAACAAGTACCAATATTTGAATTCTGTTGTATTTCTGATGCTTAATTTGGACCAGTAGTTCAGCTGCTTGTTCTTCCCACCTTTTGTGGATAAAGTTGTGTGTAAATCTTGTATGAATTTAAGCTTCTGAGCTATTGAGTACTAGTTAATGCAGATAGTGTATCTGTGAGGGAGAAGATACCAAGCTTCCTGATGCTGAGAACCATTTTCTACATTATTTAATGTTGCTAATAGCCATACCCTTTTGTTGGTCTCTCTGCATCCCCTGTATTTGACAGACCAAGACCTTACACCCCATTGTCCCTATATACCCATCACTGTTCTGAAACAAAGCCAATTTTGGCAGCTTGCTGCTATTATAATGCATAATAGAGACCTCTGAGTTTTACTGAAGAGTAAGGTTTTATTTGCTTGTTAGTGAGCATGCATATTTATGGCCTTGTGCTATTTTCTGCTGAACAACTTTTTCTCCCTGTTTTAGAGATGCATCGACATTTAGATAATGTTGTTCTGGGAACTGCCTGTTCCCATTTCCTCAGCTTGTGCCAACCTCAGGTTCAACATCCTGTGCCTGCTCACCTGCCCTCGCGCACCTCTGACAACAAACACCCTGGAGTTATTTTGCACTTGGGCAGGTTTTTCTCCCGTGTGGTACTGCAGGCAGATCCCTCCAAGCAAGTGCCCTAATTTGACATTATCAAGTTTAAATGGTCTTGGTCATGCTGGCACCATGCTTTTAGTAGTTTCTCCCACAACTACAAAATTAAAACTAATCAAGCCTTCATTTTTATTACCAGTTTTACAAAAAATAGCAAAGGCAGGTGAAATTTTGTTGTCGCTCTACCCCTGTAAGTAAAGAGCACAACACTTAAATTCACAGAATGGTCCATTTTGGGTTGGGCTGTGTCACTTTGATTTCTGCCTTCAGTTCTGTGCAGCATCAGCCAAACAAACCAATCAACACTCTCTTTTCTCTCTTATTCTTATTTTGAGGATGCTTTTTAATTTTTGAGTAAATGTCTTGACTGAGCCCAGTTGTTCAGAGGTGCAGCCCTGCCCCTGCCTCTCTGTGTGCAGCTTGGGCTTGTGTGTATTCTCACAAAAAATCTTTGGAAAAGTTGAGTCTTCGCTGTCATCCAGAGTCTCCTTTTGGAATAAAGTTCATGTAATGAGTAAACCCAAGGCGGTTGTTTTCAGTAGTTTAATAGAGCCTATGTGCCTGGATCAAACAATGTAAGTAAGAAACAATTAAAGAAAAGCTTTCTTTTTTTTTCCTTCATTAGCATTCTCCAGGGTGCTGTCAACAAGCATATTTCACTGCCTGCAGTCTATCTGTTGCCAATTGTCACCACAGATCTTTCTTTTTTTATTTCTCTGCCCATTGTTTTATTTTGTTCGTGAATAAAGATAATCTAATTTGCTCAGTCTTAAAGCTACTGCATTTTTAAGTAATTGCAACTGATATGGGGCTACTAGAGCTTAGCATATTATAGTATGTATTAGTTGCTCCATGCAGCTCTTGTAAACAATCTCTTTCAGTAATATTTCATTTCTATGCAGCTGGAGGTTTGCCTGAGCATGCAGCATACATATTTTAGCCTAGAATAGTTAAAAGTATATTTGAAAAGCAGAAATTCAGAATTCAGTACCTGCATATACTGGGCAGTGTTAATGTTCCTGTCACAACTCTGCAGCCTCTTATGTAAAACTAATTTGTGGGTTTGAGTCTTGCAGAGAACTTGTAAATAGTCTGCTCTGGATTAGACAAACTGCCAGTATTTACTTGAAGAAGTGTTTGGGGAGCAGGCGAGGATACTGTCTTTCTGCCAGGCCATCCTTCCTACACTCCATGTCTCTGCCCCTCTTCCTCATGTGCACAATCAAACTCTTCTTTCTAATCCTCTGAAAGATGATACATTGCTGTCCTCAGAATTGGCTTTTCTATAGTAGGTGTGCAGCTCTCTGCTTGTGGAGTAAAACATGGATGGATGCTCTTTATTACTACTTTTTATTAATTCATTGTTTTATTTTTGCCAAAAAGCTGGTAGTTGTGCAAGCAATTACTTATCAAACCCCAGCACAGGATGCAGAGAGCCAATTCAGTAATTTTCTACCTTGTCTGGAATTTCACTAGCCAGAGAGAGGTTCAGGGAGCTCCAAGGGCTTTTTGTGCAATGTGGCCAGTATCATGCAGACCTCTCTGTGTGTGTGTATGCTTTAAGGCCAAACTCTCCTCTCATTTCAGTCTAGTCAGATTTTTTTTTTTCTGATTATAGACAGGAGTTGGCAGGTTTAGCCAACATTAAAGCCTGTTACATGCACATACCTCTCTTCTCTTAATTAGCCTGTTGGCTCATTAAGTAAGCTTTCGTCGAAGCATTTGAGGACATGGATCACTGTTTTCCAGCATATTTGAGGAACATCCATAGTACTCACAGCTGGAAATTTGACCTTAAGTAGTTCTTGAAGTACATAAACCATATAAATAAAAAAACTGCAGACGTTGCTGTAGGTTTCCAGGCTCGTAGATTGTAGTAGATCACAGACTTACCATTGTTCATGTAATCTTTGTGCTACATGATGTCTTGTCAGAAGCTCTCATTCATTTCTAACATTAATTAAAATCTTTACCTTTTGCAAAGTACATGTAGATACCATGCATGCTTCAAAATTACTCCTCTCTGGTGTATTTTCCAATTGTATCTTTTCTTTGTTTCTTGTGTCAGACCTGCCCAGAATAGAAACCAGCATGCGAAGGTCTTCACTCCTATGGTCTCTTCTCCTTTACTCTCCCCCTGCATTACATCTACTGTGGCTGACTGGCAGCTGGCATAGCCATCATTTTCCTCAGACCTCAGAAAAAATGTAGGTGATGTGACAGCTATGTTACTCCCACCAGTGGTGTGATGGTGCCAAGAAATTAAATAAGTTGATGTAGACACAAAAAGTGAGAGTACAAGAAAAGTAATGATATTGATATAAGAGGAAAGTGCTGTCAAAGTAAAAACCACTTGGGAAAAGAGGCATGTTTTGCCTCTCTTGTCTCTTTGTACTATGATAATCTCAGGAGACACAGGATCTGTAAGAGGAAATTGCATGTTTTGACTGTATTTTTGAGGAAAAGAGGTATTGCAGCAGTATACTAATCCTGATCTTTCATCGATGATTATTGTCTGTGAGTTCTTGAGAATGACAAAAGCAAAACTAGGTAAAATGACCAATTTAATCATTTTAAAAGCCTTTGGTAATGTAATCTTGACCCAAAGGGGTTTTGGAAGGTTTGACTTTACCAAGAAAGCACCCTTCATGTCTCGAGCTTGATAGGCTATACTGTTCATAAGTTGTTTAGTAGTTTTGCATACCTCCAGGACTAAAACAGCAAACAATTGAAGTTCTTATACAGTATGTTTTCTTTGCTTTGCTCTTTTGGACAGCAGCACTTCACTCATGTCCTTTCCTGACAATGGGAGAGAAGCCCTAACTTTTTTAACTGTACTGCCTTCTGCCTTAAGAGAACATAAGTTTTGATGCTACTACGGTTTGTTTACAAGGGCTCCCAATGATGAGGTGGGTTGAAACAGTGCCTCTGTTGTCCTTACTGTTGTTTTACTGTTTCCAACATGGTGAAGTAGTCAACAAAAGGAAAGACAAGAGAATTTCATATAAAGGCAGCTTGTCAGAGGATAAGAAACTGTACTGGAAACATTCTCTCTAGCAGGTTTTTGGCCTTAAGTGAGGTAAGTGTCCATTGAGAAATTTGTAGGGTCTAGCATTTTATATGTCCAGTAAAAGCCATGAAATAAGAGTTTCCTGTAAAAATGCTTTAAACTACCTCCCTGGAGTTTAGATTTTTTTTTCTATGTTATAGTTCACAGTTAGAACTGCCATAAAATTGGCTCAATGAAATTAGAACAGATTTTTTTTTTCCCAGTTCACGTAGTGCCAAAAGACAGAATATGACTCCTAAATGAAGTTTGATGAGATACTACTGCTCTAAAACTGATTTGTGGATTTTCACCTTAAAATCTACTATAGTCTCAAAATAAACATTTTGAGACTATAGTACAATGAAGAGTGGGAAATGCCTTCTTTGATAAGAAAGAGAGATAAAGTATTCTTAAAATCAGTTCAACTCTTATTAAAACTTTCTTTAATACAAAAGATACTTTACTCTCTCATCCTGCACCACAGTATCCAAATGCAACTAATTAACAAAACCAAAAGAAGCAGAAGGGAGTACAGTAAGCTGCCCAGGACTCCTGCAGTATCATTGATCCTTCACAAGCTGTTGAAGACAGTAATGCAATCTGCCACCAGCTCCCATTTTATGATGGAGCTGCATGCAGATTCTGTGTGCCAAGCTTTGGTGTCTCTGTAACTGACGTTCACAGGAGCTGAAGCATTCATATTTGACCTGAAATCAGGTTTTTCAGTCCAGACTCTCCATTGTGTTTATCTTTTCTGTGATCACACCTGTGAGTGTGCAGGTTTCTGATGGTCCAGTTCCTGAGCAGTGTAGAATTCTCAGTGCTGTCCGCAACAACCAGGTGATCTGGAGAGAATTTAAACCCACAGCCATTTATCACAGTATCACAGTATCACCAAGGTTGGAAGAGACCTCACAGATCATCAAGTCCAACCCTTTACCACAGAGCTCAAGGCTAGACCATGGCACCAAGTGCCACGTCCAATCTTGCCTTGAACAGCTCCAGGGACGGCGACTCCACCACCTCCCTGGGCAGCCCATTCCAGTAGCCAATGACTCTCTCAGTGAAGAACTTTCTCCTCACCTCGAGCCTAAACTTCCCCCGGCGCAGCCTGAGGCTGTGCCCTCTCGTTCTGGTGCTGGCCACCTGAGAGAAGAGAGCAACCTCCTCCTGGCTACAACCACCCCTCAGGTAGTTGTAGACAGCAATAAGGTCACCCCTGAGCCTCCTCTTCTCCAGGCTTTGCAGTATCTCTTCATAGGTGAGTGTAAGTCTTGTTAACAGCAGTTCTGGAAGTTGCTAGCCTGAGCTCTGGGTCATTGTTGCATAGAGGAATCAGCAGGAAGGTTGTGCTAGTTTGAAGCTAGGTAGAATGTTTTGGTGAGAAGAACTAGATTACAGGCTGTGAAAGAGAAGCAATGGTGATGTCTACTTCACTCATAGGCTTGCTCAGAGGTATAAGAGCAAGAATCCAAACATAGATAAGGTCGTCGCTCTCTCTCTGAGCTGTGGGCTGCATCTTTTTTCTCTCTCTAACCTAACCTGATTAATCCACCTGCTTCATAACCCCACTGGCCCACCTGCCATTCTTCCATGGGCGCAAGGCAACGTCTGGGGTAAGGTAGAGGGGTGGGAGAAGGTGGAAGGGCAGTTAGGAGCCCCTCCTGGGGACTCAGGTTTCTGGGAGGGCTGTTGTGTTTCTGTATTACCTTTTACCTTATATATTTCTGTATATAACTGTGTATATATAGTAAATATCTACTTGTATATTATGCTAATCTGTAAATATAAGCTTCATTCAATTTCCAGAGCTGGCTGAGTCTTGTCTGGGTGATTTACAAAGTGTGGGGGGGCAGGCAACACCCAAACCATCACAAAGGTTCATAGTTGGTGTCTCAGAGCAGTATCCTGGTTGAGCTAAGAGTCTATACCCTGAAGAGCTACAGGTTTGTTCTCAGGCATGTGTTCAGTCATGAGGTGTAACCTCTGGCAGAGGAGCCAGGCAGAGAGCTCAGGTACACAACCTGCTGAATTGCTACTGCAGGATTTGTCAGGTGGTTTTGGTCAGTCCTGAGCTAGGATATGCAAGCTGAATTATCAAAAGTACCTGTGTGATTTGGGAGTTTACTTCTGTATGAAACCAGTGGCTCAGGCTCGTAAGGGAAAGCTGAGATGCCTTTGCTAGCAGACTTTGCTCCACCTACTCAACACCAGTGCCTTCTGAGGCAGAGCCTGCACTGCAGCTGTATTATCAGGCACTGAGTCCAAGCCAGTGTGTCTCGAAGGGGCTCATTAGCTTGGGCTCAGCACTTTTAATCACAAATCAACAACTTTCTACTTTGGAGTTGATTCACATCTGATGAGCTCAAAATATGGGTTGAGAGAACTCCAGAGCTGGAGACAAAATTAGTAGTAGATAAACCACAGAGTCATAGTGGGTCTGCTGACTTCAGTGAGAAAAAAGTGAAAGTATACAATCAAGATCATACTCTTGTAAAAGGAATATTTTTGAAATGAAAATAAATTACCACATGAATGGGAGAAGTTGCCATAATCCAAATTATCTGATAATTCACTGCTGCTATCTACCCATCCAGAAGTTAATTCTAAAAGTCAAAGACTATTTCAGGAGTATTTCCTTGTATCTCCTAGCACTAGGAGTACATAAATCACACTAGAGAACAAAAACTGATGCATCTTGGCATTTTACCCAGAAAACTGTTCCCAAAATACTGGTTGTCTGAGACCACAGTAATAAGATCCCAACCAGGAAAGCTTAAAGATTCAAACTTTTTTCGTGTCTTTTTACAACTTTTTTCATCCCTTCTCCAGTATTACTGGAGGGAGTAGAATACTACTTAGAAGCTTAACAGTGGTATTTCTTTTCTTAGAAAACCTTGTGTTTTCACTCTTGAGTTCATTGTCCTTTTTATTTCTCTGGGCATATCCATGAGCAGTACACTAAGAGATGTTTTGCTTTTTAAGGATATAGAAAGTTAATACTTTCAGTGTTTGTCAGTGGTCTCAGCAGGGGAAAATCAGCTACAGATTGTATTGCTTCTGGACCGATGACGACTGTGAATGCTTATAAAATACAGTTTTCGTTTGGTATTTAGCTTCTCTAAATAAAACCAGTTATTTTAAATATCTCTGTTACTCTATGATTAACTTTAATTTATCAAAACTTTTTCCTTGAAGAGAAACAAATTGATTTTATGAAAGAAACATTTCTGGATCAGTGATCTAATCTTTTAAAGTAAAAATCTGTTGCAATGATTATTTCACAGAATCACAGAATTAACCAGGTTGGAAGAGACCTCAAGAATCATCGAGTCCAACCTATCACCTAACTCTTCCAATTAACTAAACCATGGCACTAAGTGCCTCATCCACTTAAACATCCTTAAACACTTCCAGGGATGGTGACTCCACCACCTCCCTGGGCAGCCCATTCCAATGCCAGTCACTCCTTCCATGAAGAATTTCTTTCCTAATGTTCAGCCTAAACCTGCCCTGGCACAGTTTGAAACTGTGTCCTCTTGTTCTGTCACTGGGTGTCTGGAAGAAGAGACCAACCGCTGCCTGACTACAACCTCCTTTCAAGTAGTTGTAGACAGCAATAAGGTCTCCCCTGAGCCTTCTCTGCTGAATACTCCCAGCTCCCTCAGCTGCTCCTCATTGTCTTTTTCAGCATGGATTGAGGTAGGATAAAGGGAATAGACAAGTCTGTGAATTGTAAATTATGTTGCGATGTCTTAATTTAAAATAATTAACTGGGTAGAACTTGGACCATTTTGATTGAAGGCATTTAGAATGGTGATTTTGAAAAAACTTGGTAATATCAAATATGTTAAAACTGTCATAATTTAAAAGTAGTTTAATATATTACAGAAAAGAGTAAAATGGTGATGCTGACCACTAAACACACCAAAAATTGGGAAGACCTGAGGCAAACTGAAAGACATCTATGTCTAGCCTAGTCCCTCAAAACTATTTCATAGCATTCTCAATATTCTATTTTAATAAATAATTCTGTTTACAGAAAGTGATGACACAGGACTGATACAGGGGTTTAGGAAAATGCAAAGTACATTTTGATCATCACTCGGCAGTGAAGAGACGTTTAGCACAGTATAAAACAGAATAGCTCGAGTCTGTGAGAGACACCCCAGGGCATGTCCTTGGGTAAGAGGAGAGTAGTCATGTTGTCATGTTGACATGATAAAAGCTAAAAGAGGGCAAAGAAATTACTGAAAAGCTGCAAGCAAAGATTGATTTACAAAAGGTTACAAAGAAAGGAAGTTCAAGACTTTTGTAGGTAGTGTAAGTGGTAGAACCATTATCATAGAAAGGAAGAAACACAAGTTTGCATAGAAGTTCAGATAAAGACTGCAGAATCCTTATTACTATCACACATTCCTGGAGTGTTTTGCAGTCAGGTACACAGTACTTCAGTAACGCACACAAGTGCCATGAAATAATAACGAGGTAAAACAAATGTGAAGTTCTCTACACAGAGAATGTGGAACTTTTCCTCTTTCAAATAACTTCCTTGGCAATATTATCTTGAATGTCATAGCTGAATTACATGACCACAGATCAGTGCATAACAAAATCATTTCTAGTTGACAATGTTTCTTCCATTTTCCAAACTTAAATTAGGGAAATACATAATCTAGTTTGTCCTTCATGGCTTATTGCCTTGGTTGACTAGTTGGGTAGCATCATGTTTAGCACAGAAAGTTTAATGACCCATGATTCTAATTTATAAGCAAGAAATTAGGTTTTTAAAATGACTGTCTGCAGAGCACTCTTTAGATTTGCTTGCCTAGACCTTCTGCCAGTTAAATCGCAGTGGCATGTTCTGATACCACTTGTCACTATTTATTTGTTTATGTACTAGAAATAAAATTTCTAGAATTATTGCCCTTATGAACAAGACTGCAGAAATGTTTGTACTTGTTTTTGGCTGATGTGAAATCTGTCCTTTAGTTACGTATGTGTGTTTTCCAAGGGGAAAAAAGGAAGACTTCTCAAATGCTCATTGACCCAATACTTGATGTGTAAATAGGGGATGGAATGTTCCATTCCTGTGAAAGAGAGCAAAAAATATCTATATTATTATTATTATTATTATTGTTCCCATGGGCTTCGTTGTTGTTTATGGTGGCAAGTAGCAAGATTCTATTCTAAGTCATCATATTGACTTTTGATTAATTGCTTTTAATCTTACTATTAAACAGTCTTGATGCTAAAATTGTGTTTACTGCAAAATGGAGCATCTGCTGTACAAAACTTCACACCATAACTATATTTTGTATTGAAGCTGTTTCACTGGGGTTTCTTTTCTTCTTTTGCCTAATCAAATTTTTAACAGACTCTTCCTCACAAAAACAAAGGGCTTTGGTGCTTGTCATTTCCTTCACCTAACTAACACATTCCAGTTTTATAATGATAATAATTTCTTGTTATTTCATAGAATAGATCATAGAATGGTTTAGGTTGGAAGGAACCTCAAGGATCATCCAGCTCCAACCCCCTGCCATAGGCAGGGACACCTCCCACTAGAGCAGGTTGCTCAAGGCCTCATCCAGCCTGGCCTTAAACGCCTCCAGGGAGGAAGCATCCACAACCTCCCTGGGCAACCTGTTCCAGTGTCTCACCACCCTCACTGTAAAGAACTTCCTCCTAACATCCAGTCAGAATCTCCCCTCTTCCAGCTCAGCCATTGTCACCATGCATTGAATAGGGGATCATTAAAGTACTTCTATCATTCCTTAAATAAGAGAAAATCTACACAACTTTGTATATAATCTCTTCTCTGATAGCAGGATGCAAGGTCATTTCGTGGCAGCCTCTGGGGATAGAGGAGGGCTCTTCGTAACAAACCTGACAAGGAGTCTGCTTCCTTGTCTGATTCCCAGACCTCAGCACAACCTGAGAGTGGACCAAGCACTACCCCATTACAATGCTGTTCCACTGCATGACCCCTCATGATCGACAATAAACAACTCACAATTTGTGGGGCTTAGTTTTGGTTGGTTGTTTTTTTGTCTTTTTTTAACCTGGAACTACACAGATTTGGGAAATGTTTTTTAAATATTTGTTCCCCATACTACACTTCAGGACAAACTTCTAAGATGAAAACAGCATTTCTCCTTGCCAAATGGAACCTGTAAAGGTGTTGGTACGGGTAGGAAAGAAATGTTTCTGTAAGCCATGTCCTCCTCACTTTGAATACAAACATATAAGTCTTAGGCTATGACAGAGTTCTGAAACAAAGGCAAAATTTTCTAACTCTAAACTAATTGAAACATTTCCCAGTCTTTGCATTGTTTTATCTACTTGTTTTAATAAATCTCTATAGCTAGTTAAAAATAAAAGAGGAAATAGCAAATCTCAAATCTGGAATTTCTAAAGAAGCAGAAAAAGTAGACTACCCAGCCCCTCAGGTCCTATTGTTTTATGAAGTAGCTGCTCTTCAGCACCCTCAATGCTTAACCTACATTCAATAAGTGTATCTGTCAGTTGCTTATGAAGCAGGATCTTCGATATAGTAGTGTCTTTGATATCCATGTTGACACTTGAGACTGTAGCCCTCCCCTGATATCTAGATGAAAATTTAATTAACATGTAGAGAACAAGAGCTTGCTTCTTTAAGATGAAAAAAGAGGGATATTTCTGTTTTAAAGAAAGCCCAACTTGTGTATCTGCATGCTATTAGACATTTCAGTGTTCAACACTTTCTCAGAGACTTTTCTTTTTCTAAGCTTCTTCATAAAGAAGTTGCAATTGGAATCTAGAACGTTACCTTAGGGGTGAATGTGACTACATTACCACTATTAAGAATGGAGAGGAAAGCTCTTCTAGTAGGCCCCTGTATTTCCTGGGTTTGTCAAAATGTTTGTTCATTAATTGTCTAGAATATAATTAGCAGTGACTGTCCTGTTCTGAGGTAATCAATGCTGTATTAAAACAACCTCCTCCTCTAAAAACTCTTATATTTGGGATATCATGATTTTAATCACTGGAATTTTCATAAATCTTCATTTACAAGCAGTTCTGTTGGACCAGTGCCTCAGAAGTGGAATATCCAGCCTGATGCAGCTTCTTGTCCCACCATCCATGATAACAGTCATCCTCTTCTGTGTATGAGGTAAGTACTTATTAGTCTTGAATTTCTCATGAGAGAATAGACAAAAAAAACCAAACCAATTTTAGATCTTTTGTGTACTTGGGAAAGTAGTGGCAACCTTTTTGTATCTAATGGAATGCTTTTGTTATCCTTCTACATAGGGATTTGTTTGTTTGTTTGTTTGTTAGTAATTTAATTGAATGTTTCACCAGTTCCTGTCAATGTGTCCCCATACTGATATTGACAAGAAGCAATGTGCTGTATAGAAAATTATGATTTTCAGATAGCATCAAGACCACACACTTTAAAATGATGCATTTTAATTAGACATTCACATCTGGTTTGAGCTAAGAATGTTTATTTGCACACCTGCAGGCTATTTGATATGAAGACACCCAAAGTATCTGGAGAATTTGTCTGCAGATGGAGTTCAGTGATTCAATTTATCATAGTGATTGGGCAGAATGTATAGAATTTGTCAGTATTGTAAAATTTGTGTGCCACATAGGTTTGATGCACTTACAAGCTCTTCATCACATAACACTTTTCCATTCTGTTGATTTTCATAATTGATTGAAAGGTGAAGGGATAATCTAGACAGTATTAAAATCTTTGAGAGTGGAAAAGGCTTCACTGAAACCTGCCTTGATTTATAATAGCATTTAAGACTTAACCAAGGACCGAAATGGTTATCCATGAAGAAAACACATTGTACGGCAAGCTCATTTTGGTTGAGGTGTATGTGAGGAATTTCACATCAGAGGACAGTGAAATTCACTCAATATTCATAATTGCTGTAATGACCTTGCTTGTTCTGGGGTTTAGTTTTATTCACAGAGTTTAAATTGAATGTGTTCCCATGCCTTTGTATAATAACTATTTTGTCCTATCTATAAGTACTTAATGAGAACACTGCAGAGTCTTGACGTTAAAGATCACATTAACAATTTGTCATGGCAATGCCTAAATTTTGTGTTTCAGGATGTGTAATTCACTGGCATTCTGTACTGCTCTCCCTTCCTTATTGGTAAAACTGTCTCAAAAAAAAAAAGACTGTACTGGCAACAAGACCTACACTTTGAGTTTAATGGCTTCTCCTGCCTAAAGTTACGTGTCCTCATTTTCCAAATTCTTTTGTTGCTTTCAAGTAGGAACAAGGGCTGAACGAAATAAATATGAGAGAGAACTTAATTAATATGGGGAAGCAGAATAAAGAGTTACTTTATTCCCAGTAATGCTACATGCTCTGCCTCTTAAAGTATGCATCCCTTTTAAGGTACTGATTGTCCTTGCAAAGGATAGCTTCTTTTTTCTATCCACTAATCTCAAGGACAAAGCATGAAGTCACTGGCACCTCCTCTCTGCTACTCTAGCAGAACACATGAGAAAGGGATTCATCTGTGGAAGCTGCAACAGATGTTGGAGCTCTCTCAGTTTTATTGCAAAACTCTTCCCCTTCTGGTATGCAGAAGCCAACACACTGCTGTCGGGAGGAAGGAAGCCTTATTAGAGTCTTATTTAGGTCTTGATATTGCATCTGAAGTGCAAATGTTTGTTTACTCACATGCAGACATATAATACAAGGACTTGCAGGGCACCAAAATGTGTGCCTCGAGATGTATAACCTCTTTTATAGCTTTGTATCATCTGGAGGAAATTGTACCTTGTGATTTACGTTTAGTTCCTAGTCATCTTGCTGTCAGTATCTCCATCAGGAAAAATCCACTCTGCTCACATTTGTTGGCATGAAAGGGACCTCAAACAGCACACACACTCCAGTATTGTCAAGTTTGTCACTCCTGCAAAAAATATGGCCAGGCAAATGAGGTGATTCAAAAAAACAGAGCTACCATCAGTATATACAAAGAAATAGGAGTGGAATTGGATTAGGAGAACAAGCTTTACAGGAAGAACATCACTTCCATTCAAATGGCAGAGAATACCTTACTGAAGAACTGCCATCCCACTAGCTATGATCTGCTTTTACAGCTGGTCAAAAGCAGTGACTCTAAAGCTTGCTTCTTAATTGCTCAGTTGGAAACACTGTGACTGTGAGATGTTGTACAGCCTCTCACTATAACAGTTAATCACACATAAATGCTACATCATTAGTGCCTGCTAATAGGGAAATCCTGCCATCCTGTTTGACCACCAGGCATGACTGAGTGACACTGCATTCACTCTGCTAATTTTCTTTGGCTACAGAAGAGTCTAACAGCAGAAGAGAGGGTTTATATCAGATGATTTTTTTCAAAGGTGCGTGGCAGTGGTGGTTGGCCTCTGTGCAATCTCTGAAATCCTACACAATTTCTGGATAGTAAATATTCATTTTCAGTTATTAGCTATTTTGTCAAGAGGATGAGAGACTGGGATTATTCTGAACGTAATAATTACTGTGCCAAGTTCAGGCTTTCTCATTGGCCTCAAAAACTCAAACACCACCAGAGCAGGTGCAGTAACAGTGTGAAGGAGTCTTACTTGTCTGATGTGATGAGAGACTTTGCTGTAGTGTGTTCTGTAAGTTCACTCTGTTCTGTTGCCTTTGTAGAGCTGTTGTCAAAGGAATTCAACTTATCTGAGTTTGGTCACTTCTCCTGATCCAAAGTATGTTGCTATTATTTCTGTATTTTCACTATTTTTCCCTTTACTACCTTGAAGTTGGACTTACATGTCCTTAAGGATAATAATGGAAAACAAATATAAATGGTTTTGTTTTCCTAGAAGGTGCTACCATCTGGCAAATAGGCCTTTTAAGCATACTGATGAAAAATGTATGATTTTGTTAGCGGAAAAAGATGAAAAAATATTTGCTATGAGCTCGGGTTTTGTTACCTTGTTTCCCAGTTAATGTAGTTTATAAGAGCATCAGAAAGAAGTCTCGGCCTTTCTTCTTTGAGAAGCCTCATCTATAGCAAAATAAAACATTACCTTGTTAAAGTTTCCTATATCTACAAGAAGTAGGAGTAACAGGATTAGAAACTTAAGTCTGTTCTCATGAGTAGAATGATCCTCCCCACTCCTAGCAGAGTCCCTGACAGCTCCCTCCCCAGAGTATCACTCTTTTTCACTTTCTTCAATATTGTGTCATTCTTTCAGCTAATTGGGCAGTTTTAACTAGGTCACTCAACTCATTCTCTGGATCTGTCTGGCAAGAGCAAAGGTAGATGTAAGAGTACAAACTGAAATATGTCTGATTCTCTTGGCTTTAGCTCTTGATTTATAGTCTGTTATTACACAGTTGGGCTTCAGTTTCTGTCAAACCAAGTGTTATAAGCCAGAGCCACATGTGGACAAGTGAAAAGAAGTATTTCAAAGCCAGTTGTGTAAGTTTTGTCCATCTTTCAGTTGAAGATGTTGCTGTTGATTTTTTTGGAGTTTTTGTATTTGTTTGGTTGGAGTTTTTAAGTTTCCTATTCCCAACTATCAGTCCCGATCAGCAACTTTATTGACACGTTTAACACTTCATTTCAAAGGCTAGGCTTGTACCTTCTCTGTCACTATGCCTTCCCTGAGGGAGTCTGCCTTTCCCAGACTAAATGCAGACTTGTAGCTAGTGTCAGCTTCAGCATCACTAGCAGCTTTGATGGTCTCTGGTTTCCTTCAGCTCTGGTAAAGCTGCACTTCTTTCACCCTCAGGGTTAGCCGCAGCTCTGAAAAGTCATGGTTGCTCTAAACCAACTAGTAAACCTGCTGGATGTTGCGGGGACAATGAATTCTCCACAGGAGCATTGACCTATACTGCATGCTAATGGGAGAACATGAAACATGACTACCAATTATAAAAAGTTAATGTATGTCATGGGCCAGCAAAACATACTTTATGCAGCTCTAAACCTGAATTTAACTTGGTGTTCATGGTGCTTTTACTACTGAAATTCATTTTGCTTGATGTTCATGTTCTACATCTGAGTATTATTAAGGATGTACTTGTGTATCTGCAAGTTTGTGCTTTGGACAGAAGATGCTTAACAGTGACAATGTTTAACTCTTTCTCCTCTGAAAGCTTGTTTTATAATCCTGGTTAGATGGCAAATGAAACCTAGCTTAACCGACCCTACCCTCACTAAGGCTTGTTTTAAAGTCCTGGTTAGATGGCAAATGAAAATGAAACTTAGCTTAACTGACCCTACCCTCACTAAGGCTTGTTTTAAAATCCTGGTTAGATGGCAAATGAAACCTAGCTTAACCAACCCTACCCTCACTAAGCAGCTCAAGGTTTCCAGCTGTTTGGACAGAATTTGGCAGATACATGACCCTCACAATGAATGTCTTTCTAGGTCCTGCACAAAGCTGGATGCAGCTCTGTGGGAGGGGAGAAAGTAGGAGGCAGCAAAACCTTCTGTATTGCTTGCTATGCTGTCTATTCAATGAGTAAACCTACTCCAGCTTTCTAGCCGGTTCACCCTTTCCATGAGTTATTATTCTGTGCCACTGAGTGATATTTCAGGAACCAAGTCAAACATGTTAAAAATAACAATTTCCTATCATTTATTTTTAAGAATTTGTATTATTTTGGGCAGCAATTACTGGCTGACTCAGTGGCTGTCAATTGAAAAGTGTCATTTTAAGTAGCTCAGGCCAAGATTTAAATAAGAATGAGACTATTTGATAAGATGTCAACAAATGAAGGTTGTAGCCTTGTCAGTGATGATATTACAAGTTCTATCGTGTCCTGTGCAAACTGTCATAACCTTTAAACAGGGGCTTCAACAAGACGAATTGCTTATGTCAAATAAAGCAATGGGTCAGAGCTAGACTGGAATAAATGAAAAGTTCAGTAGGCTTTTACTTTCTGGGATGCTAAATCAATTCAGAGATTTATTAAATAAATATTCCATAAAGATTGTAGCACAGCTTCATTGGCTAAAGAACCTGACTTTGGGATTTAAGAGACATAAAGACAGACTTTTAAGGCTTCTGTGTATTTTGCAGCCTGTCTTTAAAAGCACAAAAATCCTAGATGCCAGAGCAATTGGATGTCTGTTTCTGGACTAATTAAATGTAAAGTAAGATTATTACTATATTACTGCAGAACAGATAATGCTGTATACAGTTCTGAATGCAGATTCTTTCCATGCGTCAGTTTTTGAACTGAAGCAAACATCTTTACACTACAAAACCCTTCTGCTGTTGAAATAATTTCTCAGCCTAGTACACTTTTCTGTGTAGAACTGGAAAAAAATAAATAACTCTGTGTGTCAATTGTTTTTTTCCACACAGAGTAAAAAATCCAGATTTGGGACAGCAATATTCTGGAGGATAGTAGGCTGGATAGCTAAAGCTCCCTCAAAAGTGAATGGAATTGGCCTATGAGTGAGTGCACCCAGCACACCAAAAGGAAAGTAAAAGTACAAACCAGTTTTTCCTAGAACTGTAGTGCTCTCTGAATCCTCCCTGAATCGTGAATCTCAGAACCAAGTATTTACTCAGAGATGTTCTGTGCAAATATAATCGATGGGACTAACATCAAATTAAAAACCATTGAGAAGCTGATGGAAAAGAGGTGACAATAATAAGGAAGTGTGCAAGGTTTAGCTAGTGCACAGTAGTGTTTCAGCTATTCATTTGTAGCTGTTCATATCTGTACAGATGGTAACAGCTTCTTATTATTTCTTTCTTAGCAACTGGGAGCCTTTCATCTTCCTCCTGCAGAGTGAACCATTCTTTTCTAACTCTGGATGTGTATGGTTTAATAACTTCTGCTTCACTCGGACAGTAGAATGGCATCTGATGTGTTTTATAAAGCATCCTCTTTGCAAAGCTTTTAAAACCTATTTTTATATTGTTTCTTTGATGTAAGACTATTTTTTTTTCCACCTAGCTCATAGTAAATGAAAGGTAAAAAGATATAGGTGCAATAATAATTGCCAGCTGGGAACACTGGACTGGAAATGACAATAAAAGAACACAACAGGTTTTATACAGATTTATTCTAATCTCTTTGAAGAATCTGATCTTGTATTAAAGACTTTATTTCTATTTAAAATTTTACAGTCAGATGGTTTAAAAGATCCTCATCATCCCCCTATGCCAAATAATTAAAGAGCTTTGGGTTTTATTTGTTAAGATACTTCATTAAAATGTCCACTGTCATGAATTTCCTAGAAGGAAGTGTCTGTAGTCAAGACAATAGTGACCAGCTTCTGTGACAATCACTCCAGATGACAGACAAAAAATGGAGAATTGGCTGGCAGTGCCTCAGCTAACACTCCCTGCAGCTATTATTCATTTTTTTCTGTTGTACCTATTCTTTATATATGCATTGACTTATTGTCATCTTATCTCTTGAGGTATCTTTTTTATCCCCTCCAAATGGTAAAAATCCAATCTTGTCGTTATTTTTGGACCATCCAAAAATAGCTTTGATATCTTTCAATGTCACTGTCTCTCAAGATTCATCTAAAGAATGATTTTGTGTTCATAGATCATATTTAGCCTTAGTATTTATTGCTTCTTTTTATGGCAGGGGAGCTGAAATAGCTTATCAAGACATAACTTCCAAAAAATCTTTTCTAATTACTGATATCCATTCTTTTCATAGCAGTATCCTTTAAGTCATAGAAGTAGTCCTCAACAGTGCAGCACTGCCATAATATGGCACAATAGTGGAGGCTCCTTGTTTGTCTTTTCCCTTGGTGAGATTTTGCATGTGAGGTTATCCAGCCAGGGCAATAATCTGGAAATCCATATGTGCTTTCCCAAAATGCTGTATTTTTATTGAAACTCATCTACAGTAATATATAATGTAGCTTTTTTTTTTTTTTCTTTTTCTACCCCAGCGATAAACAAAGACCTGAAAAAAATGCAAAGACTCAAATTTTCTTGTTAAAGCCAAGTAGTACTGGAATTCAGCAGGGAATTTATAGCGGCTAGTCATAAAGATTAAGTGCATCCTAAAGCCCAAGGGGACAGAGAAAGGATCATCTCACTTCTGAACACTTTCCTACAGTGCTTAGCTAACCTTGATCTAAGTTAGATGCATGCCCTAGGTCTTCACAGCTATACCATGAATCTTTATGAATTCAGCTTCATTAGCCCTAGTGTTCTAAGTAATTAATTTCAAATGTTACAAGCTGCAGCACAACTGTTACACTTACATTCAAAGTGTAATTTTTGCCTTTACATTTGGGGCTGCTTCTAGCTAATTCCAGAAGGTCTCTTATTCTTCCATCTGCATATTGCAAATAGTGAGAGAAAATGTCTTTAACTGATTTACTTCGGAAATGCCAAAGCAGATCCTTCAAGGCTGAGGGAAAAGCAGAGATGCTTGTGGTGCAGCTGAGGTGGATAGGTAAGAATGCTAATAGTAGGGCCTGAGTCCAGACCCTAAAGATCCTGAGGGGAGCTCCTGAGTGGTGATTTATTCCAGTGCCATTTTGTTCCAGTTCAAACATTGCATATTGAATCTGACAGTATGACCTAGACGGCTTTATTTGTCTTTCCCAAAACAAATGTATAGATAAGATTTTTCACAGTATCACCAAGGTTGGAAGAGACCTCATAGATCATCCAGTCCAACCTATTACCACAGAGCTCAAGGCTAGACCATGGCACCAAGTGCCACGTCCAATCCTGCCTTGAACAGCTCCAGGGACAGCGACTCCACCACCTCCCTGGGCAGCCCATTCCAGTAGCCAATGACTCTCTCAGTGCAGAACTTTCTCCTCACCTCAAGCCTGAATTTCCCCTGGCGTAGCTTGAGGCTGTGTCCTCTTGTTCTGGTGCTGGCTACCTGAGAGAAGAGAGCAACTTCCTCCTGGCTACAACCACCCCTCAGGTATTTTGGGGTGTATGAATTCATCACTGTTTCATCTTCCAGCGAATACACTAATTGGTTAATCACTACTGAAAAACACCATCCAGTGTGTATTACACATAACAGAAACACCTTTTCAGCTGTTCCACACTGAAAGATTCTCTCATCAACATGATGCCATCTCTCCTGAGAAGAACTGATTCCCACTCTTCTGTATTCTTTGCTATCTTTAACACATTCCTTTGGATCTGTAACCAGCTCCAGAGAGCACTACTATTGGCAGTGTGTTTTCCTGCTTGTCTTTTCAGGTCTTCATTTAGTTACAATCTTCAAAAGACATCAGGTATTTTCACTGCTCTGGAAGAGCTCTTCCCTCATTTCAGATTGGCATTGAGAGAGGGACAGGCTGTGTTGTGTGTCAGCATGTCCAGGTGGCTGAACAGTGTCCTGGAGCTGCAGCAACCAAGGGATTTCTGACTTGCTGCTGACAGTATCAGGAAGCTGTGCTAAACATTCAGTCTTAACTCCTTTGCCTCAAGTTCCAGTCCTACTGCTGGTGGCTCAGCAGAGCCGTTTGCAGGAGATGAGCCATTTTAAACTCAGCCTGCTTAACTGGGGCACTATTTTTGGATTCCTGCATGGAAGAGGAAGTTTTAGGGGAAAGCAGAGGAGGCAGGTTGCTGAGAGCAGCAAAATACCATTCCAGTCTGAAGGCCGAAGAGAGCTTCTGCGGGGGTGGCGGCCAGGGGTGAAGGTGAGCAGTACTTCAGGCCAGGCAGTCTTCCAGCTGCAGATGAAATCTGCTCTTGCTATTACCAGAACTGGTCCCTGCACAGTAGTAACAAGATGGGAGAGACATATTCTCATATAGCCTTGCTAAAAGACAGACTACAGCATCTACTCCACTTTAAATGTCTCAGGGTTCAGAACATCAAATACATTTTCTGTCTGAAAACACATAGAATTTTTCCTTCACAGTTACCAATGTATTGTGCGTTATATGTGGTTTTAAACTGGCAGAGGGGAGATTCAAACTAGATGTTAGGAAAGGGTTCTTTACAGTGAGGATGATGAGACACTGGCACAGGTTGCCCAGGGAGACTGTGGCTGCTTCTTCCCTGGATGTGTTCATGGCCAGGTTGGATGAGGCCTTGAGTGACCTGTTCTAGTGAGAGGTGTCCTTGCCTATGGTGGGGGGTTGGAGCTGGAAGATCTTTAAGGTCCCTTCCAACCTAAACCAGTCTATGATTCTATATCCACTGACTGTCCCATTATGTTTGTAGAGTACTCCTTCTCAAAATGCTATTCAGGTGGGGGTGTCCAGACCATTTAACTAGTTGTTTAATCTCTGGAGATCTTTGATTGCAGCTCCCAGTTGTAGGGGTGATGATCCCTTCCCCATTCCAATACAAACATTTCTCAGATGTTGCTGAATATATACAGCAGTGTGCTTGCAGAAACGAAGCTCAAAAGAAGAGCCCCTTGCATCATAACTCCTACCCTCCCTACCCCCCTACCCTGCCTTCCTAGTGCATGCTCCAACCTGTCTTGCTTTCTGTGAAAAGCTGCAGGCAAGTGAAATCCCAGGAGATCAGGCTGCCCAGGTTGAGGTAATACTGACTGCCTACTTTGCCAAATTAGCCTGTAATACATTCTTAAACTGGTCCATTTTCATGGTTAATTTGGCTGGCAGAAAACGAAGAAGCTATTTCTGTAGCATATATACACACCATATGAATATAATTACGTGGAAGCACTGTGGACTTCAGGATTGAATGCTTTGTAAAAAACATTTCTAATGAGCATGAGCAGCCTTGCTGTTTGCAGTTGCCTGGGTAACTGGGATCAGACCTCTACCTGGCTCCTTCTGTTGCAAATGGAGGAATAGACACTAATTCTGATATTTGGGCTCTACCCTGAAGTATTTATGGCAAGAGAAAAAGTCAAAAAATATCTTTAATCCTGCCCCTACTGAAAAAAATTCAAGCAAGTGATCCTTTAAGCAGGAGAGCTGTGCATGACTGGAAGAGAAAGGAGCCTGGCTCCCTTTGCTTCTGCATCTAATTGCAAACTCTGTCCTGTGATGGCAGGCACGAGCACAGCGTTCTGAGTGTCCGCACTGAGTCTGATTGGACTTTTAGAAATGGTTCTGAACCCCAAGCATGGGGATTGCAAAATTTTTTTTTTCCCATCTGCACAGTCAAGAGACCTGCAGGACTCCACTGCAGGAACCCAGGCTTTTGTGCCCCCAGCCTGCATCACTGAAGAGGGCTGATTCTGCAGAGCAGCACTCAGACATTTCAGTTAATGCAGACAATGTCTATCTGCTTTCACAGCGTCGCTTCCTGCAGGGAACATATCTTCTCTGTTCAATTCAATGAGCTGCTTGAAATTTCCAAATTACTTGTGTCCCAGTAACCTTGGAGACTACATTCTTCCTACTGCTACAACAAAATTCTCGGAACTAAAGTTCAGTGGCCTTTGGAGCACACCACAAGGCTGATTTATCTGGATGTTTAATAAACGGAGGAGATTTGAAGGTGAAAATGGCAGGGTATATTGACACCTCATAGGCATGGTAAAGGGGAAAGGCAATCCAGCACCTGGTGGTGAGATGGATTATGCTCCATATGGCTTGTACAAGCACAGGAGAGAGAGACTAGACCATGCAGGGGAAGGACTATTGAAAAATGCCACTTTTTACTAGGAGGGAGAAAGGATTGATGACCATTTTAAGACATGTCAATTTGAATTGTACTTTAGCTTATTCTGACTGAATTTGGCATTTTTGACTCAAGAAAGGCTAGAGTATAATTAACTGTAAGCATACTAGGGTTTTCTGGGGAATAGTTGAAGGAAATCATTAGGCAATAGTTATGGCAAAACAGGCTGTGCTGCTAGAGCTCTACTGGTAAATCTCGCTCTATTGACAAGTTCATCAGCTGCCAAATAGAGAGACACTGAAGTTATTGCTGCCTCTTTTTTGTTTTGTTTTGGTGGTGGTTTTTTTTTTTTGGGGGGGGGGGGTGTTTGCTGCAGGATGTTTTCACAGATGAGGACTGACAGTATGAGGTGGATTCTAAAATGTTTAACTCTTTTAAGTGGAAAGTGGGGAACACAGAGCCTGAATGTTTTTTCTGATTCAAACCACAAGATTTCAGTCTGCTACTTAAAAAAGCAATCTCTATTCTTTAAGCAAATCAAGAGAATTGTAACTGTGAAACATCCTTATCTATAGCTTCTCCAAAATGCTTGATCTGCCATTTAACCTGGCATTTTTAAGCACCGTTTTCCAGCTGTATCTGTGAAATTGTGATTGTGTTTTTCAAGTTCTTTCAGTCAGAGAGCTTGAGGATAGTCATACTGGACAACATGAAAAAAAGAGAGAAGGAGTATCAGTAGAGTGTCCAGATATGACATAAATCCACTGAGACACAAACCTTCATGACACTGCTGTCATCTTCCCTTTTATCCAGACATGTGCAATGGACTTTTTGCTTTAAAGGGCCATTACTGAGCCTTTTGTTAACACATTTCAGAGCAGAAAAAGTTCTCTGCAGCAGAATAGCACAGATAAACACACTGACAGATGCCCAGCAAAATGACGTGGCAGCAGCTTGTAAGATAACTCACTTGCAAGTTTCACTTTCATTGTTCAGAAACACCTTCTTCCTCTGATCTTCTGCATCTGGAGAGTTTGAGAACTAAAAAGGATATTGGGGAGCACAGGTTTTATAGAGAAAACAGGAAAAGGTCAGAAAAGCTCCCGTTGCCATTCTGTATCTTAGTTCCTCATATCTATTCAGCTTTCTGTTCTCTTTGGAGAAAGCAGAAGGGACTTTATTCTGAGTAATCCCCAAGAGGTCGTCAGTTTTCTCCTACGTATTACCTAAACATTGCTGAAAACTCAACCTCTTTCCTTAAACTTTCTTCTAGCACTATTTGAGCTGATGAGAGGTGAATGATGGTGACCAACTAAGGTATGATGGATTTCTTCAGAAAATGTTTGTTTCTTGGGAAGGTAGCAGATTGTCTGGAACTTGCTTGAGACTCAGTTCTGAGCTCTGCTGCAAATCTGCCCAGGAGTTTCTCTGCAAGAGCAACATACTGCCAAGAAAACCTGGAGATATGGCTTCAGTTACAGCTTCTTAATTTCCTGAAAATGCCTGGAGGTAAGCTCTGTTGAGACATGATTCACCACAACCTGTGTAGCAGCCAGACAGCCCTGTCAGTGCCATGTGAACCTCCTGTGCAGCTGAGGCTGACCTGTAACATTGAAGCTCGTCCCCAGCACAGATTGCCAACCATGCCAAATGCTGCTGCCATTTTATGGCAAAGATTCCTGTTCCCTGGGCAATTAAACAAGAACTTGGGTCCAACCATGTTCCCTGAGTGACTTAAGTAGGATTTGACCTCTAGGGCTCTGGATAGCAAGTGCTAATGTAGTGCTTCAGCCGAGATTTTTTTCTTGTAGTGCCACTAGCAATCTTTTGTTCAAATGTGTTGCTTGGCTACAAGTCCTTCTTTCCATTTGAAAGCCCACATAAAAATCAAAAATGTTTCAACTGATTTCTCTGGCAGTGTTGGCTGCTGAAAGAACATAGAATCATAGAATCATAGAATGGTTTAGGTTGGAAGGGACCTCAAGGATCATACAGCTCCAACTCCCCGCCATAGGCAGGGACACCTCCCACTAGAGCAGACTGCTCAAGGCCTCATCCAGCCTGGCTTTAAAAGCCTCCAGGGAGGAAGCATCCACAACCTCCCTGGGCAACCCATTCCAGTGTCTCACCACCCTCACTGTAAAGAACTTCCTCCTAACATCCAGTCGGAATCTCCTCTCTTCCAGCTTAAACCCATTCCCCCTCATCCTAACATTACTAGACCGTGTAAATAGTCCCTCCCCAGCTTTCCTGTAGGCTCCCTTCAGATACTGGAAAGCCACTATAAGGTCTCCTCGAAGCCTTCTCTTCTCCAGACTGAAGAGCCCCAACTCTCTCAGCCTGTCCTCATAGCAGAGCTGCTGCAGCCCTCTGATCATCTTCGTGGCTCTCCTCTGGACTGGTTCCAGCAGTTCCATGTCCTTCTTGTATTGGGGGCTCCAGAACTGCACACAGTACTCCAGGTGGGGTCTGACGAGAGCAGAGTAAAACATATTGCTTTGCAATCAGGAGCTTGAAAATG
Organism: Tricholaema leucomelas; assembly: GCA_013400475.1. Taxonomy (NCBI): domain Eukaryota; kingdom Metazoa; phylum Chordata; class Aves; order Piciformes; family Lybiidae; genus Tricholaema lacrymosa; species Tricholaema leucomelas. The sequence goes on from WAAF01003013.1 coordinate 1,703,043, forward strand.
AAAATATCCTATAATGCTTTGCTTCCTTAGCCTTTTCAAAACTCGTGCTATCCTTTAAATAAAACCCAATAATAAGCCTCACGTTGAATAATTGACGCAGATCACACAGCATAGCATTCTGCCATTCAGTGGCATGGACAGTGTTAGTTTTAGTGGACTCAGTGGCGGTTCTTCCAAGTAAAAGATGTAACACAGCTGTGTTACTGTGTTTCTGCCCTCCCCAATCTAACACTGCCATCACAGGTTTTAAACGTGGCCTCTCTTAAAATATTGATTCATTTCCATCAGTGATATGGTGGGCAGTGATGGGGCAAAGCACAGAATGCACTGAGATAGCTGCATCTGGTTTCTGCTTGACTAGCTGAGGCTGTTCAAGGAGCAGGGGAAAAGTTTTCTGCCAGGAAATGATGAGTTGCATTGCTGTAGTTTGAATAATTTATCCAATGTGTCTGAGTGTAGCTGTGGTTCTTGTTTGCTGACAATCAAATAACAGCTTTTAAAAAAAACCTCAAACTATTTATTTGACACTTACTGGGGTGAGGGATGAGGTAGCTTCACTCTTTATCCTTGTCATTGCTACCCAAAATGCAGGAACAGCTCACTGCCTGTAATGCAGTTTAAAAACCTTGTTATGTGCTAAGCTTATTTTGGAGCTTTAGTGTCTCTATTGCAACACATGCTCTGTTCTCTACTAAGGATGGACTGAGGTGATCTGGCTGGATCTCTTGCAGTCTTCTCTCATCAGGTGAGAGGTCATCAACCCTCACTACAGCACCACAGAAATGATACAGTAGAATATGATTCAACTTCAAAGACGTTGTAGAGAGATTTCAAATATCTGCTATGGCTTTAATGAAAAAAAAAAATATCACAGTTCTGATTTTGCTAAGCATTTTTTGTCAGTTTTGTCCGACCTGAAGCCTACACCAAGTTGATTCGGAGCATATCCTGACCAGACTACAAAATTTCAGATTTGTTGTGTGCATTACTCATAATTAAAAACTAAAGTAGTCTGCTTCAAAATACGCTGGGTTTAGACAAACATGATGCAAATGTTGTTGTCAGAGGAGCTGCATTAAAGGCGTTGTTGCAGGTAATTTCCTGAACGAAAATAAGTATCATAATTTCCAGAATGATAAATCATGACTGAGTAAATCCTTGAATCCAATAAAACTGAGCTGAATCATTCTACTATATCTTGACTAGGTGTTCCACTTCTGATGTAGTAGCTAATTAAAGGCATTCTGTCATGGTTAACAGCCCTAAAACATATATTGAACTGATAATTAAAAATAAGGCCATGCTAACTATAACAAACTAGACTCACATTTCAATCTGACTGCAGAAAAGTTTGGCCTTCAATATGTACCTGTCTGGAGCATGAATGAATTTTGCAGTGCAGAAAGAAAAGTGCCTGATTTCTTCTAATCTTTTTCTACTACTTTTCTACTACCAATTCCAAATGACTCTCATAAAGCAGTTATTTAAAAAGCTAATTTACTTGACTAAAAGACTGTTGCTTTCAGGTCATGCCCACCTCTCCCAAATCAACTCTATTTTGCAGTTTATCTTGTCTGTGACTAGTCTGACTGTCTTGAAGCAAAGTCAATATAACATTGGGGAGATTTCGGACTATGTTCATCAGTGTCATCTCCGGACAGCCATAGTGCTACATTAATAGTTAATGGAGATGTTTTTCTTAGGTATTCTGACATTTAGGATGTCATTTGTTGGACATTTACATCCCCTAAATGTAGATATTTAATCTAAGGCATTGAGATAGTAGCTGTCCTTGGACAAATCCAGAATTTGTGTGGATGAGGCCCTGAGTAACTTGACCTAACTGAAGTTGGCCCTGCTCTTGCTTGGAGTTTGGATCTCTAATCTAAATTGTTCTGTGATGCTAAACCCAACTGCTCAGAGTATAATCTTGCGAGAGTTTCCTTTTAATTTCTCAGTTCAGGACAAGATCATCACCTGAAGCAGAAAATGAGGAAAATCCATAAATCTTATCTATTTATAAATGATACAAGTATTGCTCGAACCTTGATAGTAAGAAACATGCTCCCAGTGTATCATGTATTCTCCTGTATGAATTTCTGAGGTTTGCTGCTACTCTTTGAGATCTAACCAGTGCTTGAAAGGCAAGGTGCTGAGGAGAACCACCAAAAATCACTTGTGCTCTGTCTAATAAATCAGTAGGGAATAGAGGTCAGGATCTGGGCAGGCAGCTACTTACTCTGTCTACTACATTGCTTCCAAATGGGGCTTGAACACATAGGATGAAAATAGCCTCATAGATTACAGCACTAACTAGCTGAAGTGATCTGCATGGACTCTCAGGGCTTCTTTCCACCTTCTGTTGCTAACATGGGTAATATGTTTGTCTTGTCCAATGAATAGCACAGCATGGAGAATGCTGGAAAAGGGAAGAATAGCGTGTCCCCAGAGGGTTGTAGATGACCATTTAAGTGCAGAGAACATAGCTTTGAGTGTGTCTTGTTGAAGAGACCTCATTCAGTTGCCACTTGTTTCCAGCTTCAGCAGCAAGTCTGGAAACAGAAAGCTACTGTGAGCCAAAGCACAGATACAGGCAAAGGAGACCAGAGAGGGGAAAGTACCCTCCTGCTGGAGCTGTCAGCAATGTGTGAGGTTCCCCAGGGGCTGTATAAATAAAGGAGCTGTCTGGGCGGGAGGTTTGAAAGAAAGCCAGATGGCTGTAGTTGCTTGCAAGAAGGTTGATATGCTAAATAACCTATTTCTACTCTAACGTGTGAAAAAAAGGATTGCCCTAAGTGAAAAGTAGCAGAATTTGCCTGATACTTTTCTGGCTTTTTTTCCTCCCAGACATCAGAGTTTGCTACATTCATCCTGCAAGTAACTCATGAGGTATCCAGTGCTTAATCTGTGCAATCTGCCTTGCAAGCCTGCCACTGCAATTCGTGGAGATGCAACTCGGTGTTACTGGCAATAAATGCAGAGTTGTGTGTGCCTGGCTGAATTGCAAATGGATAATTACATTCTGCTTACCTGAAATTCCCCTTATGGCTTTTAGAAGTCTCTTGCTCAAAGCCATTATCATAATATCACTATCTGGTCTTAATTGGTAACTACCTTTCACTCCACGAGAGACCACATTTCAGTGACAAGTGAGGTGACCTGGTATATATTGTGGTGTCTCCCACTGCAAATTCATCTTAAAAAAAAAAAAAAAAGAATTAGTTTTTCATGCATGCCTCATCCCAGATGTTCTGTCCCAAATGATACATTTCTGAAAAGAGTACTTGTAGTCACCTCTAATTTGCACAGAAATATCCATTTTTCAAACTTCTTCTATCATAAATTTGCTTTTTTGCTGTTTCAGCAATAACTCTTTGTTACTTCTTCTTTGGTTTTTATCATTTGCTTTTCATTATATGCAAGGTATCACTTGTTGGTGTCCCCTGTCGTTAAAGAAACTTAAAACTCAGTGATGAGAAGAAATTATTTCAGAGCCAGAGACCTCCTGCAGAAGCATCCTCACATCCAGAATTTGGTTGTAATGATGAGTCATAACATCTAATCAGACCTAATGAAGTAGTACAGAAGTAGGTAGATTAGTAACAGCACGTTCAGTGTTGCAGGGGATTTTGTCAGCCCACTGGTTGGACCATTCATACTGTGTGAATCCCATTTCCAGGTCCATTTGAAAGCTGATGCTCAGAGTGTTTATTTCACAAAGCTCTGATGTGGGTAGTGCCAGGTGCAGGTATTGAAGGCTGAAATTATACACATTCTCCTATATTTAACTGTAATTAAGCAGACACTCAAGTGTCCTTTCATGTGGTTTGTGCTTTTTTAGGCTTTCCACCATTCAGTAAACAGATCATTTTCACTTTATTCCTCACATAAGGTATATGCATGGAAGCGATTAAAAATGTTAAGCCGTGCAAGGTAGACTTCACATTATTCTTGCAGAAAATGTGTTTCGATGCCATTTGCATCTTGTCTCCCATGGCCTCCTCTTAAAAAAGAAGGAGGAAAAGAAGTATTTCAGTTTAAGAGAATATGTTGCTCACTGGCAAAGAAAAGAAAGCGGAAGGAACAAAGCCTGTGGAGCACATTGGAGAGTTGCAAACTTAGTTTCTGAAAACAACACCATAATGAGCTTCCCACTTAAAAATCTGTAGTAAGAAAAATGAATTGGTAATGTTCCTGCTAATAACACCACATTTCTATAACCCAGATAATACCCTCATAGTGTTTATGCTCTGCAGGCTTTGTGAAAACAAACAAATAGTTGCTTGAGCAGTACAGTTTCTAGAGCCTGGTTTAAGGGAGGAATTAGTCTCCTGCGTGTATCAGCCGCTACAAAATAGCACAACTGCGCTTTAACCGCAGCACTTCATTCCACGGGAGGCTACCTCGGGCCTCTTTCCATAGTCGGGTTGTTTTCACAAAAGTTATGGAGTGCTAATGTCTTTGGACTTGGACTTAGGCTATTCAAAAATTCTTGCTGGGGAAAGAAAAAGGGAATGATTAATAGATTGATACCATAACTTCACATGCTTCCCATTGCATCCAGGATGAAAAGAAACATGCTGCCTACAGCATAATCTTGCCAAGCCGAGCGGCAGTCCTGGTTTAGTTCCCTTCTGTGCTTGTTATGAGGAGTCTCTGCCCCTGGCCCCCTGACAACACAGTTTAGTTAAAAGGCACAGCTGGCTTTCCTTTAATAGTGACAAATATTGGAGGCATTTAATGGACACTTAAGTCATTCTCTTTAATTGATTCACCTTCAGTTGGAGTGTGGTATAGTCTTCATTTTTCTTTAGACAAACTAGAGAGGCACTGGCAGTTCTCTCCCTGGCACCTGACACAACACCTCGTGTCCATCATTTCATATCTGCAAAATACACACTCTCCCATAGATGCAAGGGCTTGGTCTTTCAGCTCTGCTGTTAGGACCTTGGTACATCTATGAAGAGATTTATTGAATGTGGAGCAGGTCCAGAAAAGGACAGTGAAGTTGGTGAGGGGTCTGGAGAATAGGTCTTGTGAGAAGCAGCCAGGGGAACTGAGGTTGTTTAGTCTGGAGGAAAAGAGGCTGGAAAGAGATAGATGTTGGTGTCTTCTCAGTAACCAGAGACAAATCTAAAAGAAATGGCCTCAATTTGCACAAGAGGAGGTTTAGATTGGATATTAGGAAAAAACAACTTCACTGGAAGGCTTCTGAAATACTGGAACAAGCTCCCCAGGGAAGTGATTGAATTCCCTGGAGATGTTTAGAAGACACAGAGATGTGGTGCTGAGAGACATGGTTTAGTGCCAGATTTGGTAGAGTTAGGTAATCACTAGACTTGATGATCTTAAAGGTCTTTTCCAAACAAAATGATTCTAGGGTTCAGCTAATTTTCCCTAGTGATTAAACTATTGCACTGATGCCAGTTCAGATACAAGCAAACAACCATCAGTTTGATCTGCCTGTAGTTCACATAATACTTAGAGCATCTGGTGGGTTTAATGTATTTATCGTTTTAATGAGGCTACATTTGTGGGATGGCAAATATTGTCACCAAGATACAAACAGGGAAAATCATCCAGCAAGAAAGGAAACATATATGCTAAGCTGCCCATTCAGTCAATATGTTATCAAGGTCTGCATCCTGGTCCAGTGCTCCAACACTGCTGTCATTTAATTGTAGTCCACTCTGCTTTAGGTTTCTTTCAGGTTATGGTTGTGTTTTTTTTCACTATTTGTTTATCCCACTGCCTTGCTTCATGGCCATTGGAGTTTGCCTGAGCGTGGATAGAAGTGTTGTTGTTCAAGCTTCCCTGTTACTTACTTGTTCTTTGAGAGCATATTTCTGCCAGCAGGCAGTCCTGTAAACCAGAATACCCCATTTAATATTTTACAGGACCTGTAATAATGAAGCTAGTAAAACTGGCCCAAATGGTGCCATCTTCCATTTTGACCAGTAGGTGAAGGTAAGATTTATTGGCTAGAAATACTGCCAAGGTTTGGGATAGTGCTGTGTGGTGATTTCTTCATGTGAATTTATGAGGATGTTCGGAGAGAGTCGTTTGTCTTCACCTGGTTCCCTTTTCCTCGGAGTGAAAGATGATTGTGGCACTGCTGGTTGCAAGGCGAGTAGAGAGCAAACAGTTCATAAATGTAACTGCCTCCAGGAGAGCTCTTCATGTGTACAGCAAAGTGCTCTAATAGAGGAAGCAGGCAGGCAAGGTGGGCAGGTCGTAAAATAAATATATTGCTACTTAAAGAGTTGACTTTGTTCTGTGTATACCTCACTTGCTGCTTGATACAAACAGAGTGGAAATTTTTCAGTAGAGGCATCTCTGAGCCTTTTGATAGGCAGTTCTTCTGCTCATCTTCAGTGTGCCATGTTGATCTCATCTACTGCCTTTGTGCCTGTCACCCTATGAATCTCTGCAGTGCTGCATAATCAAAGGGGAAAAAAGGCTGTGAGCAACTAATAAACTTATAGAAGATGTATCTAATTCTATGTCTATTCTTACACATTGTATAAAAGGAAAGATTCTTACTGTTTTTTTTCCTTTGTGTCTTAAATCTTAACACCATATGGCTCAGACAGGAAAATTGCTTAGTTTCTGCAGCTCAGGAAGGCTTCTTCCAGGTTTCATTAATAAACAAATAAGGGGGGGGGGGGGGGGGGTTGNTACATTTACATTCAGAATCTAAGGAAGGAGAGAAGTGTCTTTTTTATACTAAAATCTGTAGATTACCCTTAGGAGAAATAAGACAAATGGAAATATCTGTTTGCACCAAAACATTCATTTGTTTTTTGTGTATGGCACTGACCTACTTTAATGCTGTTGCTTGTGTAATTATGGGCAAAAATAATGTGTTAATCTTTATTTAAACACGGGAGTGGACTTCAAAGTTAAAACATGTAAAGTACAGTCCTGAATCCACATTCTCTGCCTGCTGTTTAGCTTTCAAGTATTGTGTCTCTTAAAAATAGTCAATTGGCCAGACTCTGTGACTTAACCAGCAGATGTGGGTTAACCACAATTCTGCGTTTATACAGGCAATTGCTTTGTATCTCTCTGTATGCTGAAATCCTGTTGGGAGGGAGCATAAGGCTGAGACAGTTGTTCCTGAATTTTTGTCCTTGCTGTGACACTAACAGCCATTTTCTTCTTTGCACAGTGGGTGGTTCATTTACAACATCAAATCTTTACAATGGCTACCTAGTTAATGATTGCAAAACAGACATGGTGAACTATTTCTTATTCTGTTCTTATGTCAATCAGAGAGAGAATCCATTACCTAATGGCATCATTTCGTATTTGAACACTCTGCCTGTTTATTGAAGCTGTCACTAGCCAGCAGTTCAGTTGGGAACCTTATTTTTTTTTTTAAGCTGTAATCCAGCAATGAGGTTCCAGGGGTTTCAACTGAGCAAAGATAGCCAAAAGCTCTTCCTAGCTGCAAGGTCTGATAGCAAAGCAGACTTGACTGTACATTGTGGCTTCTGTCAGAAGAAAATCTAGTCAAGGGAACACGGATGTAGCCAAGATGTAGTTAGATACGTCCAGGGTCTGGGCAACCAAGGAACCATGTCTGCAAACCCTCTCCCAGGTGTGACAGAGGAAGGTCCTTGATGATTGTCTAAGCTTCTACAAAACCCTTGTCATCCCTCACCACTGAAAAATCACTAAAACACATTTCTTTTTTGATTCTAGCATCTGTGCTGCTATTCTTTGGGTAGCCATCTATATACAGCTCAACGTGTGACAGATTTCTTGAGAGCTGCCTAGTGTGGCACCACAAATCCTGACAAACCGTCACCACCAGCTGGCAGCACTCTCCGTTTGTTATAAGGAAAAGGTGAAACTTCTATACACTAGTGTGGAAATTATACATGTTCCTTTCAGATTACTGTTGGAAATCACCCTGATAGCCCTATTTTGTGAAATTAAGGGAAATATGTTGTAGGAGAGACCCCCTATTTTAGTTCTTGGTATTAACAAATCAGTAATTCCATCCCACACAGACTTCTACTAAATAGAAGAGTAATTTGACAAAATAATTGGCCTGTGTTAATAGGAAATCAGATGATACAATATTATGTCCCAGACAGCTGCAAAACTAGGAATCCTGACACTTCAGTTATAAAAAAAAGCTCTCTTTTCTTTAATCAGTGGAAATACAGCCCCTTGGTAAAGGCTGCACCATTAGCTCTTGTGAACAACGTTTCCAGGGTGTATACATTGTTTTTCATAGTATGGTTCCCTGAAAAAGGCCCTCAGATACTACAGATTAGTTAGACTGTCGTGTAATGGCAACATTGGCCAATGTGACCTAGGGATTTTGTCCAAGAGGAACTTACTCCTGAAAATAATTTCTTTTACGGAATTCACATAATATAACAAACTATGTCTTAAGGTGCTGCAGTGTACTGATGAATAAAAGGGTATTTTAGCTAAGAAATGAATTATTTTGTTAATTAACAAAAAAAAAAATGTCTTGTAACTGCTAGGGAAAACAGTAAAATTGCTGTGCACTAAATTCCGCTTTAGACCAGTAACAGTAACTGCAGATTGCAGTAGTTATGTTATAGCCTTCACCCACTCAAGCGATAGTGCTGGTTAAAGTTATTACAGGCAGTCTGCAAATGTAGCACTTTTTTTTCCAGGAGGTGTAACTCCCAGCACCCAGTGACATTTATAACTTCACTATAGGCTAATGTGATGAGAAAGAGCAGCAGGATCAACACCCAGGACACTCAAGGTAAAGAAAATATTGAAGAAATAGGAAAGAAGAAACACAATGTAAGAGTTTGAATCTATCTCTCTGGATTTAGAAGGAAAGAATTTCCACTCTTTTCAGCAGGTCAGCCAGGTTTAGATAATAAATGAGTAAAACTCCAGGAAGTTAGACTGACTACTTCAAAGGCTCATAGCATCGCCAGTTGAAAACAAAGCAGTTAAACAATTATGGTTCCCATCATCCACTTCAGGGCTATAGTTAAACCTAGCAGAGTTAATAACCAGTGAAGATGAATGAGTCAAGTACCACGTGTAATAGCAGGTCGTAATTAACTTCGGAGTGAAGATATAAATTGCAATCAGGTGCTTGAAGGCAGCTTAAAATCACTGTGACAATGAGCAGGTAGAGTGCTGGGACAGAAGAACAATCTGGATGCGGTGGTAGAGAAGCTGTTTTGCACACTCTGTAGGATCAGTTGTAGCTCTTCAGATTTTGTTGGGAGGTGTTGGCTGCAAGTCTCTCTCTGTTTAACAGTATGGGCAAGGAGAGGAGAATGTGTTTTTTTTCTCTTTTGACTCAAAGAGGCTCATGACCTAATACAATTTCAGTGGGAACTATTGTATGTAAAAAGCCTAGAAGTGAAATCTTTCATACATCAGACTCAAACAGCATTTATGCTTACTAACACTTTTTGTTGTGTTTGACTTTGACTGTCATCTGCTTTGTGTTCTAACGAAATTAATGGGAGTACTTTGAATAACGAGTCTTTAAATTTGCATCAGAAATCAGCCTCGGTCATTCTTTAATGGCAAGCAAAAAATATTTGCCTTTTTTGTCGAAACAAGCCTTGGCTACAAATGATTAGAGTGACAATATACTAAATGTTCTGCTTTTTAATTACCTAGTGATTAAAACCCAAATTTTGTGCAATATTTATAATATTAATAAAGTTCAATCAAAGAGCCCTCAGGATGGGTAACAAAACAGCTTTTTGTTTGTTAGAATTAAGGTTCTTAAACGGTTTCTTGGATATTTTAGAAATTAAAACAGTGATAGCATAAAAGTGGAATTTTTTTTGTCATTTAAGGCAGTTTTTCAGAATGTTTCCAGTCTGATACTTACTCTGCTTTAAAGGTATGTTTTAGACTTGATTAATCTCCAGCAGAATAAAAAATCTCTCATTTCCATTGATTAGGTAGTAATTAACAACACAGGTAATCATCGTAAAGTCTCAGAAATTTTAACCAATAGCAAATGAAACTCGGGATTGGAATTAAAATTCTTTAAGTCCTTTGGATTTCAAGCTTAATTCTTGATGGTCTGTTATCACTTGTATGCCATTCTGCCTCTCATGTTTTGGAATCAGTCAACTGATAGCTTATTATCATGATGATTTTGCATTCTTGTAAATGACTGCACAAGAGGCAAAGCAGCAAAAATGCATGCCTAGGGAATCTTCAGAATGACAGCTGTGTGTTTGCTTTCTGCCTTGAGGTTTCAGGCCATAAATATGAATTTGCAAAAGGTTATTGTTCATTCCTTATAAAAGATATTGTGTTAAATGTTGTTAGAAACACAGAGCTTGAACACAGATTGGGAGATCAGTTTTAACTCTGTGTCTGTGCTCCTATAAGATTCTGGCAAGGAACTATCTGTACCACAGGAAGATGAGAAGAGATACTCAGTTAGGATAACTGTCTCTGTGAGGTCCAAAATAGTCTGGGCATGGAACAGTACAGCTTTCTGCTTCCCATCAGCCCATTTCTCTTGGCAAGTCTTTGCCTTGCGTAATTTTATAAAAAGAACTTCCCCACAGAATAACAAAGAGGTGCCTCATCAGGTCTAACCCATTTCTGCTTACTAGTGCTGATACTTAAATATAATCACCATTTTCTCTGCATGCAGCCTGAGTAAATAGAGTAAAATTAATTTCTCTGAAAATTTTCTGAAGTCTCTGCTTGTGCTACCTCAATATAACACATCTGATGTTCTGTAAATACATCATTTCTGAAGTGGCTGGGTTAATTCCTCTTGCTTTGAGTGTGTATGGTTCTGCAGAAATAAGACATGAAGTTCCCAAAGACTACTTAGTAATCACAGTTCTCTTACAAAGGTTTGGCTTGAGTGACCTCTCTGTAAAAACGTAATCTTCCTTTCTCTCTGTGGAACGTTGACTCTAGGCCACAGCACCCTGATTTCTTGCTGTAGAGCAAGCCAGGACAGTTTTACTAGTTTTAGGCACCTGTAATAATTTTCACTGTGAGTGGAGCAGCATTTCCCCCTACTCTTGTTCTCTCCCACCTTCCCCCTACCACTACTGCCCGACCTGCCCACTTGTCGAGTGACTCACTTTCCCTGGGACAAGGTAGCATTTACTAAGGTTAATGTTATATCTCTGTGATTAGATAGGTGGAGGAAAGAGAGAAAATTGCAGAGGAAATGAGATATAGATTGAAGTAGCTAGATACTTTTCCAGGAAAACTAGCCTTGACTAGACATATTGTAACTTTTGGTCTTTTAGGTTTTATTAACATGGGGTTGGGAGGACTTACCCTCCCACCAAGTGAACTTTTCTACCACACTTTTTTTGTGTTTCTGTTGTATTATTTGTCTAGCTTAATTAAACACAAAAGTGTGCATTCCAGTTACCTTAGCCTGGGGAAGGATGAAGGTCTATAAGGAAAACCCAAACAAACACACAAACCCCCCCAAAAAACCCCATGGTTGAAAGGACTCTTATTCCCAGTTTTTAAAAGTAATTAATGTTCACAAGTTGCTTTTCACATGTATGTGGCACTGTGCATTTTATGCCTAGATTCTTATATGGAAATCTGTGATGCTCTTGAAGGTGAGGAAACCTGTGGCTGAGAAGGAGGAAGAGATTAGCTTCCTGCATCTTGACTTAGCTCCACCTTCCACTAGCTGACATGACCTCAGTTCTGATTCTCTCTCAATGTGTTGCACTACCACCCGGCTTAGCTTTCTGGTCTGAAGGCAATTTCAAGTAATCCTTTCAAAAAGGCCTTTAAAGCATTGCTCCTGATGGAACCAGAAGAGCTGTAGCCTGTCTACACACCTGGTTCACCAACCCAGGTGTTATTGGGCACTTCAGCAATAGTGTGTGATTAGAGCCTGATTAAGCTTTCCCTTGATCTTGTATTGACGTGGAGCTGTGCCCTGCTGAATTGGCAGTTGGTTTAGCCATTCTCTTTTTTCTTTCCATTTCACATAAATAAGTAACTATTCTCTTTGAGGCACTTTAGTTTAATATTCAGATTTGGAGAACAGAAATTGGAGTCAGCACATTCTGACAAAAAACATAGTTGCATAAAAGGTTTTTACATATAAAGGATCTTCTGGTCACTTTCCAATTTATTTTCACATTTTCTGCTTCCTTTTGGACTTTTTCAGTATTGCTGAGTTCCTGCATGAACATCTGCAACATAATTTTGATCATAAGTGCTTTATAATCATACATGCTATAAATATTAGATTGTCTTTTAAAGGCCACTTCACTTGGATTTTGAATATTAAGTGGAACAAACAAACAAAAAATTATTATTCAGACAATTGCTTTAATTTTGGTGTCCTCATTTCTGGGCTAAAATGCAACTAAATTCTGCCATTGGCCAGAGTTTTAAATACATGGTCTTCTAATTAAGTAGCATGCAGGATCACTCAAAAGAGCTAAAGTGGCACATATTGGATTGAAACAGATATTGGCCTCTTTTGCAATATGAAACCAAAAGATTTCTGAATAGTCAGAAAGAAAGTACAATGGAAAATTCCCCCAACCTGCAGCAATGGGAATGCTTCTTGTGATATAATCAGAAAAACAAGAGACAGCTGTGGAAAAAGCCTCCCCAGACATGGATGCTGGGCTGGATGTGTATATTTGCAGTTTACTAAGTAAACCTCTTGTGATTAAATGAGCTTCCAGTACAGTGGGTCTACAATTGCTTCACTTTGCCCTACTCTAACCTCAACTTGCCTCTCTGACCTGGCATACCTGCTTCTCTGTGTGTGCTTGCTTGCTTTCCAGGATCTGGGTGGAGATGACTTAGCAAACCATATGCTGGATTTAGCGAACCGTATTGCCACCTGGGTTGTGTGTGTCATGGAAGTTTATCTGCTCAAGCAGAGTTTCTGTAGTCCTGCTTAACTAATGTTTTGGAGATCTTATTGCAGCCTATTACTCAATTGCTGATTCTGGATGGATTGGTTTGGGCCCATCAAGAAAGTTAATAACTGGACCCAAAATTCTTTAACCTTTTTTAAGCCTTAAAGATGGAATTTTCCCCCACCATGGAAGGATATGGGAACTGTAGAACCTGGTGATGCAGTTCACTTCTGCTATCTCTGATTACTGGTGCCTTAAATGCTTTATAGATGGAAAAGGCCAAGTCCTGAGATGAAGAACTTGCTGCCTACCAAAAAGCAGAGGTGAGCTGGAGATATATGACACATCAAATGAAGTAGTGACAGGCAGCTTAGCATATGCAGAAATTCTTTTCTTTCGCTTCTTTATCTAAGTTTTCATTTCTGATAACCAGGCTATGGATAGAAAGGAGATACAGTTTTCTGGAGCTCATCTGAATGGGGCAATTGTAGTTAGTGTTGGAAGGTGGGAAAGATGGAGAAGCTACCTCTGCCTACATTCATGAAAAGTGCAGTGGGCCCAAAGGTAATAAGTATTACTTACATCACTGTAGTATTTGGGCACACGGGCAGCAATGATACTCATTGCAGCTAGACAGATAATTTCAGTCTAGCTCTGTTTAAATGAGCATTTAATATGGGAGAGCAGAGCAAGCTCCTTATTCACAAAATGAAGATCAACACAGCATCCAGCATTACTGTTTGCAAGTTGGAAACTTCCTTCTTGAATGATCTCTAATAATCATCCTTGTCTGTATGACCCAGATGTCAGCCTATGCTGAGAGCACATCTATTTTGAAACTAGTCTTAATAACACAGCTGCAGTCCTGCAGAAGATTGTGCTGCCTAAACATGTCTCCACACAGCTCAAGCTAAAGGAAAGTTCTGCATCAGGCGCTGAAATGCAGTCAGTCCTTGGAAAAGAGTCTTATAATTAATCTATTACTCCAAGATTTTGGGATTTATTGCCTGAGGAAAGAGAATCTAGTTGAGACATGAAAAATGTGTCAAACTGATAATAATAGAACAGTGAAATCCTGTAGTCTAATGACACATTGAACTTATGAAAAGCTCTTTTCTGTTTATCACACACAAACACAAACTTGCACTCAAAAACCTTATATAATTGTTAATCCATAATACATTTCTCTTGTCAGCTGAGTGACAACAGCCTGCAGTGACCAGCTTTGCTTAACAAAGACATTCTTTGGAGCTCTACTTTGACTTCTAGCAACTGCAAGTGTAATTTCTCTAACATAAAATGTTACTGTATCATTTTAGGCTGTAGACACTATCCTGCTAATCGATGTAATTATCTTCTTCATTCTTCCCAATCTCTTTTCCTTTTCCATTAGTCTTAACCACCAAATATTTCCTCTAAACTGATGAGGCTGAGGAGGAGTTTCTGTACAGTATCACCAAAACCTGAAAGAGCTTCCTGACAGAGAGTTGCAAAGCACATAAAGTTTTGAACCGAGATTTCTGCCATACTCAACTCATTTGATAATGTTTACCTCCCTAGCCAAATCTTCCCCAGAATGGATCTTGACCTGGATCAGGAACAGTGTGGCCAGTAGGACAAGAGAGGTTATTCTGCCCCTGTATTCAGCACTGGTCAGGCCACACTTTTGAGTACTGTGTCCAGTCCTGGGCTCCTCAGTTCAAGAGAGATGTTGAGATACTGGAACATGTCTAGAGAAGAATGACTGGAACACAGCCCTGTGAGGAGAGGCTGAGGGAGCTGGGGGTGTGCAGCCTGGAGAAGAGAAGGCTCAGGGGTGACCTCATTGCTGTTTATGACTACCTGAAGGGAGGTTGTAGCCAGGTGGGGTTGGTCTCTTCTCCCAGGCAACCAGCAACAGAACATGGGGACACAGTCTCCAGTTGTGCTGGGGGAGGTATAGGCTGGATGTTAGGAGGAAGTTGTTGCCAGAGAGAGTGATTTGCCATTGGAATGGGCTGCCCAGGGAGGTGGTGGATTTGCTGTCCCTGGAGGTGTTCAAGCAAAGCCTGGATGAGGCACTTATGGTCTGGTTGACTGGATGGGGCTGGGTGTTAGTTTGAACTGGATGATCTTGGAGGTCTCTTCCAACCTGGTTGATTCTATGATTTTTGAGTGGACACCATATTGTACATCAAGCAGAAAAATTGCTGCTGCTTTCAATTAGGAATGAAGTATTTGAGGGCACTCGTGTTATTTAAGGTTTTCTTTCTTTTTGGCCAGTGTAGAAATGTATGTATCAGGTGAAAACCTGAAAGGGCATTTTCTTAGTTGTAGCTCTTGATAATGCACACATCTGCACTTAAGTGTTACTGCTGCATTTTCTCACAGTAGTGATTTTCAGAAGTAAGCTCCACCTTGTCTGAAATTTTGCCCTGAGGTCAGATTTTTCAGAAATAGCCAACCAGCTTTTGAAAATCAGCTAGACACCTTGTCTTTCTTTGATAGCTCTGAAAGTTCCTTCTTTGTTTTGCTAGCTTCTGAAGTTGTTTCTGCATATGTCTATGAGCAGGATTATTTTTCTTTTAATGTGGTTCTATCAGCTCCTTTCATAAGCAACACACGAGGCAGGATTGTGTAGAATTTTTTTGTGGCTGTGCAGGAGAGGCAGGAATCCTCTCTCCAGCTTCTGAAATCTGGCATGCAGAGATCTGCAGCTGATTCTGGAATTTGGCAGAAATGAGACCATCTCAAAACAAAAAAGCTGTTTTCATATTGTTGAACTTCTGATGAGTTTTCTCTTACAGTCGACAACACCTTCTGAATCTTCAAAAAGGAGACAGCACTTAAAAAGAGTACGTCTACAGTATGTCACATGTAATCCTTCCTTGTTAATAGCATTGACATGGCTCTCTAATGCAGTCTGTGTCTTTCATATGAAAGGAAAGTTTTCTTCAGTGTTGAATGAGATTAAGCAATCACAGGGAGGGTGTTAATATGAGTAGTGGTGAATGGTGCCACATCGAGTTGGCAGCCAGTCACTAGTGGTGTCCCCAAGGGATCAGTGCTGGGCCCGATCCTGTTCAATATCTTTACTGATGAGCTGGACGAGGGGATTGAGTCCATCATCAGTGGGTTTGTAGATGACACCAAGTTAGGAGAAGGTATTGATCTGTTGGAGGGCAGGAGGGCCCTGCAGAGGGACTTTGACAGGCTGGATGCGTGGGCAGAGGCCAATGGGATGAGATTTAAATTTAAATGAGATTTAACAAGACTAAATGCAGAGTTCTGCACTTTGGCCACAACAACTCCAAGCAGAGCTACAGGCTGGGGACAGAGGGGCTGGGGAGCAGCCAGGCAGAAAGCAACTTGGGGGTGCTGGCTGATAGTAGGCTGAACATGAGCCAGCAGTGTGCCCAGGTGGTCAGGACAGCCAATGGCATCCTGGCCTGGTGGGAATACAGTGGCCAGCAGGACAAGGGAGATTATTCTTCCCCTGTACTCAGCACTGGTCAGGCCACACTTTGAATAATGTGTCCAGTTCTAGGCTCCTCAATTCAAGAGATATGTTGAGGTACTGGAACCTGTCCAGAGAAGGACACGTTGATTCTATGAACATACAGGCTATCCAGGAAAAAATGAGAGGGGCTCTTTCTACTGTCAACACAATGCTGTAAGGGGAAAACACTTGTCACCAGTGGGCTGTTTGTAGCAACTCTTTTCTGATAAAGGAAAATATTTCCAAATATTTTTGCTAATTTAAAATAACAGTACTAAGAAATAGACAAACTCAAGATATGTGGGAATAAAAATGCCAAGTTCTATCAACTGCATGCTGGGGCTTATAGTGCTGCCTTCCCTCTGATTTGATTCTTATTTAAGGTATGTCTCATAACAAGTTCACCACCTCTTGTATAAGACTGCCTACATTGTCACACCTTACTACAATAAAGAGAGAGAGAAAATAACTAAAAAATAAGCATAGGCCTGCTTGAGAGGACATGAGACAGATAAGCATTCAGGAGTTCATCTCTGACATGCTGAACTATCCAAACGTGTTGAAATGCATACTTGGAATGGATTTGGTATCATTTCTTCTATCTCTACCTTTCAGCTCTTCTCCCAACAAAAGGAATAAATAATTATCCTGTTTCTCTATAGTTTTTGTACGTTTTCATGTCCCCTGGATATCTTATCTTAAGGATACAGGGAGAGGCTGCCTGTAAATTCTTACTGCAGTGTAGGCTAAATCATAAAACCCACCTGGATACGGTTCTATGCAGCCTGCCCTAGGTAACCCTGCTTTGTCAGGGAGGGTTGGACTCAGTGATCTCTGGACATCCCTTCCAATCCCTAACATTCTGTAAATGAGCACACCTTGACTTTGCAGGTGATGTTTAGGGCAGACTCATTCATTGGTTAAATGTAGCAAGAAGAAAGTAAATGAGGCTTTCATAACATGAACGGTGGCCTTAAGGTTTGATGAGATACAGTTAATGGCTGCTTACTGCAATAAATACAATCCTGTTGCGTTTATTGCATACGCAAATTCCTCTCCCTGAGACAGGGTAGCCAAGAGCTTTGCACAGTGTATCTTTTTCAGAGTGCATGACAAAACTGCTAGCAAAATGTGCATTTTTTTCCAAGCATAGCATGATGTACACTTTTTAGTTAGTAGAATTTAGATACTCTGATAGAGATTAAAATAGAATCATAGAATGGTTTAGGTTGGAAGGGACCTCAGGGATCACTCAGCTCCAACCCCCCGCCATAGGCAGGGACACCTCCCACTAGAGCAGGTTGCTCAAGGCCTCATCCAGCCTGGCCTTAAATGCCTCCAAGGAGGAAGTATCCACAACCTCCCTGGGCAACCCATTCCAGTGTCTTACCACCCTCACTGTAGAGAACTTCCTCCTAACATCCAGTCTAAATCTCCTCTCTTCCAGTTTAAACCCATTCCCCCTCGTCCTGACATTACCAGACCTTATCGATAGTCCCTCCCCAGCCTTCCTGTAGGCTCCCTTCAGATACTGGAAAGCCACTCTAAGGTCTCCTCGAAGCCTTCTCCTCTCCAGGCTGAAGAGCCCCAACTCTCTCAGCCTGTCCTCATAGCAGAGCTGCTGCAGCCCTCTGATCATCTTCGTGGCTCTCCTCTGGACTGGTTCCAGCAGTTCCATATCCTTCTTGTGTTGGGGGCTCCAGAACTGCACACAGTACTCCAGGTGGGGTCTGACAAGAGCAGAGTAAAGGGGGAGAATCACCTCTCTTGCCCTGCTGGCCACACTTCTCTTGATGCAGCCCAGCACACGGTTGGCTGTCTGGGCTGCATGTGCACACTGCCGGCTCACATCGAGCTTTTAGTCAACCCAGATGTCCAAGTCCTTCTCCTCGGGGCTGCTCTTCAGGCATTCACTGCCCAGCCTGCATCTGTAGCAGAGAAAAAATTAATGGCATTGTCCCTCTGAGCAACTTGATGGTACAAGTTATCAAATTGTACTGCAGACTCTACAGAAAGACTATGATGTCAGTCCTTTTGTGACAAAGACATATTCTGATTTTTCAAGAGCTTCCTCACGACAGTGTGAATGATGCCATCTCAATCTACAGCATATTGCTCATACCACTTTTTAATCAAATATTAGAAATCTTGAAAACTTCCTTCCATAAAACATACATTCTTCCATAATTTTATGGGAAAGGTGCAAAGGTTTTCATGCTTTAGCTGTTGCTTCACATTTCAGGAATTTTGATGCAAGCTTGTGAAATAATGTGACTACTGCACCTAACCTCCTGTGCTACCAGCTCACACATTTCTCATCTTGCATCTTAGCATAACTGCTTCTCTAGTTGACACCTTTCTGTATGGCTAAGTTACTTTTGCTATAAATGGATAATAGTTAAATCACTTACATGTTGTTTTTCTTGGGTTTTTTTTTTTTTACCAAATGAAGTTCAGGAATCAAGATACTTAGACATAGTTTAGCTTTTTACCTGTTTCTTGAGACCACAGTAGCTCCACTGGAAGGTCAGGGAAGAATGACTAAAGTTTGGACTGTAAAAATGCATGCTGCTCCTAAAAGAAGGATTAAGACAGGTAATGAGTCATCATAATTTCATATAATGATTATATGTCTGTAGTTCTGGGAAACTTGAGGGGCATTTACACAAAGAGAAAGAGGTTTTCTCCCCAGAAAACTAAGTAGGAGTTACAGATAGGAAAAACCTGCTTTCTGTGTTGAGAGATGCCACAGTACATCCATCAATAATGGAGAAACAGAAAGAGAGCAAACAGTTTCTTGAAACTGAGGTGTTCAAGGCTGTTTAGTAGGACTCCAAGGGAATGACGATAATAGCACTAACTGCAACCTCACATGAGGTCAAGAAGGCCAGTATGCAGTGGGAGCCAAACTTGGCAAGGACTGCAAAAAGCTAAAAGCAGGTCTTCTACAGGAGGGTTAAAGAAAACATACCCCCACTGAAGAACAAGAATGGTGAGCCAGTAACAGATGAGGAGATGACTGAGGTTCCCAACAACATTTTTCCCTCAGTTGTGAGTGGCAACCTTGCTCCCAACACCTCCCAAGCTAAAAAAACACAAGGCAGGGACAAGGGCAGCAAAATCCCTCCAGTTATGTGTGAAGATCAAGTTTATGACCGCCTGAGGAAGCTGGTCATACGTAGGTCTCCAGGACCTGGTAAAATATGCCCCAGAGTCCTGAGAGAATTGGCTGATGTAGTCACTAAGCCATTCTCCATAATATTTCAGAAGTCCTGGCAGTCAGGTGAAGTACCTGCAGACTGGAAGAAAGGACACATTACACCCATTTTCAAAAGGGTAGAAAAGAGGACCCTGGGAACTACCGACCTGCCAGCCATACCTCTGTGCCTGTGAAAATCACAGAGCTCCAGAGAGACTTATTAGTGGCCTTCCAGGGGGGACAGTTTTGCTCTGTGGCAATCTCATATTTAGCACTTCATTGTTGTAAGGCAAACTCTTGCTGCTGGATTGAGATTTCAGTGTATCCAGGTTGAGCATAACAACACCTGCACCTGAGCTGCTGGAGCCTGGGAGTCCTGCACACTGTATCACAATTGCAGTCGCAGATGTGCAAACAAGTCGGAAGCAAAGCGTTCAATGACAATAGGATTAAGTATTGGGAGATTAAATCCCTTTATCTGTCCAACTAATAAAATATCCATTGTTTTACTGCTGACTTGTGTTTTCCATTCAAATCAGATTTCTATGGAGACTCTGTTACCTGAGTGTAAATGGGATTAAGCTGATGCTGCAGTTCTTTGTTATCTGAGCTGTTAAGATGCAACACCTAAACCAGTCCCTTTGTAAAGTAAGTGTGAACACAAAAAGTATTGCAAGAAAGCCAGACATTTGAAGGAAAATGCCTGAATAGACGTGGTGGCAGTTTATGACCGAGGAAAATTATACAGAATTTGTGATGGAAAAGCCATTGTACACCTCTGTTGAATTGGCTTTATCTATGTTAGTTTGCTGTTCTAACACAGAGAAAATAGATAGGAGATTTTTTTTTTTTCCCCCAGAGATAGAAATAGATTTTCTCATATTGAAGTTCTTCTGTCTTTTATTCTGTACATTTTCTGCAGGAGGAAACAGACTGAACATGCAATACACTGGACAGTATTGTTTGCTGTTTCAAACCTGTGCTAGCAAGAAATGGAGTGACTTTTCTATCAGAATGGAATTGGTTTTCAGTCCTTGTCATGCATTTGTCTTTCAGCCTGACATCCTGCTGTGAATGGCTTTGTCTGTGGACTCCGCTTTGTACCGTTGGAGGCGACTAGGAGCTGAAAGTTCCTCCCAGACTTTATCAGAGTTGACACCACTGCTGTTTTCTGTCAGAGATAAACCAAAACTCAACTTAAACAAATGGAGGGTTGTGTTTCCTGATGATGAGAGACAGTGGAAAGACAGGAAACAAGCTCCTACATTTTATTCTGGAAACAGGATACAGACCACAAAATACACGTGGCTCACTTTTTTGCCCCAAAATCTTCTGGAGCAGTTTCACAGGTAAAAAAATCTTCATTCAGTGACACATGAAATTTAAGACCTCTCTGAAACACTGATATTTGAGGCTGATGGAGAAGGGCTGCTATTGGAATTGCCACATTGCTTAAGTTTAGGTGATGATTGTTTGCATGCAAATGTCACTTGATTCACACTGAAATGCAGGTTTAAAGCAAGGAAACACTAAGTGTGCTTACTTGATGTCATGGCCAGCTGTCTCATGTGAATGCTGGAACAGTTTGCTATGTAAAAATTGTAAGTTTTCATTTAAAACTCCTTCTGCTTCTGTGTCAAATAAGCCTCTAATTTTTAAGAACATAAAAAAACATTCATTGGATGTGTTGAGACACCTATAAAATTTTGTAGATGTCAGAGGTTCATAGGTCAGTTTTGGTATGTTTATGATGGCAGGCAAGTGACTATAAATGGTTTACAGGTATATGCAAGTACTAGGTCAGGCTTCTTTTCAAGTGATGCTTTGAAATTATGTACAGACCCTCCCCTTTGCACTCCCCAGCATATTCTGTCATGTCAATAGGGTGCCCGTATCACTATGATATGTGATTCAAAGCCATGTCTAGCTTTGAAATTTTCCTTCTGTATTTAGATTCACATATTCATAATTTAACCTTTCCCCTGTGGAATTCTTCATGGATTCCTGATGAAAACCTTTCTATAATTCTAAGCATGTGGAGGTTTATACCCATTCTATTACACTGGTTTGGCTTTTTTTTAAAGTTTCTTTTAGTGTTTGTTTTCAAGATTGAGGCAGTGGGAGACTGTTAAAGAATTTTTAGTTCCTAGAGACAAAAAAGGTTCCTAATAAGTGGGAAATGGAGTGTTATGGAAATGTACTTCACAGGATCTCGGTTAAGCAACTGATTAATTCATTCCAAAGAGGGTAGAGAAGTGAAATGATTAGTGTTCCTTTGACACAAAATGGGGGATGTTCATTAAGAAAAGGACACATCCTAATTTTTGGCTGCTTTTATGCCTTTTCAGACTGGGTAATCTTTATTTTCTCTTTCTGGTGGTTCTGAACTGGTTCCCACAAGTGAAAGCCTTCCACAAGGAGATTACTATGCTGCCTCTGATTGTGGTTCTACTTGCCAGTATGATTAAAGATGCTGTGGAAGACTACAAAAAACACTGTTTTGATAAGATGATAAATTTCTCTAAAACCAGAGTATACGACAAGTAAGTAAACAAATTATTTTGCCTTGCACTTGGTGTGGTGGAAACTACTTGTCTGATTCTGCTGTAATTCCCTCACTGACCCTTTGAAGTACAGTAAGTTTGGAAAAGCTGTTATAAAAGACTTCTTTTCTGCCTCTAAAAATGCTTCATTTATCTCACTTAAGCCATACCGATATCACTGAAGTTTTGTTTCCTATCACAGCAGTGTGTGCTGATACACAAGTTTTCATTCCAAGTTTCCAAACCAGCTTGCCAATGCACACGACATCTGCTCCAGGCAGCAGAAGGAACTAGAGGGAAAATGAAATGTATCCAAGTCTGAAAAGGATTACTCAGGCTGTTTAACAAATTGGACCAGTGTCTTTCAGGTGACTCACAATAAAACCATTACTGGAAAAATTAATAATCAACTACCTTCAAGGTGAAGAACAATCGGGAACTGAAAATAATTTTATAGGACTTCCAGTAACCAGAGACAATCGATACAGCACGGTTCTGCTGTGGAGATGGTACAGCACCTGCAGTAAGCTGTGATGTTTGCTCAGTACTGACTCAGAAGGAAGTATTTTCATGTGCAATTCTTATTGCAACATTTCTATGTCATCAGAGTTTCTCGTCCAAGTACTAACTTGAGACTACTTAGCTTGTAACTACATCATGCAATACATAGGAGATTCCATTCATAAGTGTAAATGCTTGGATCTCTTTCTGGTTTTTCACATCTCCTTAAGCCCAGGTCATAGGGAAAAAAATTTACTATGGTTTGTATGCATCTCATTAGCTCTCTGGGAAATTAAGCCTCATCTTTGCTTACATACTGACGTGTCAGAGGCACGTGGACAGATAATGAAGAAGAAATGAGAGACTGGGAGGAGTTACTGGGTGAGAGAGTGACGTTTGGTTGTCGAGAAGCAGGAGGTGTGTCAGAGGAAAAGGATCAGGCTGAGGGGTGATTTAGATAGACCGTCCTTCAACTGTCGATTTCCTAGACTTGGGGTCGTAGGGTTTGCTCGCTTGTTTAATAATCCATCTTATGGATTTGCAAACAAATAGTAGACAGAGGAAGTAAAGAAAGATTGCTTACAGCAATCTTCTGTTGAATTCTGGGACGCAGAGCTCTGACTATTACCTTTGAACTTCCTGGCAACTCCCAGGCTTATAAAGAGATTCTGAAAACTGTGGAGTGAGCTATGAAAACTGTGTGCATGTTCTTAGCTTCGACGCTGCTCTGTGTAAAACCAGAGTAGATATTCAATGCCAGGGAAGTGCTCTGAACAGGGCCTCCAGGCAGAGGCTAACAGGAATAACAACACATTCAGGATGCCTCTGTCATAGTTGAGGTGCAGCCTCCCCAGCAGGCTCTAGGACCTGGAGCAGCTGAGTCAGGATGATACCTGTTCCGAGGTAGGTGGAGGTTGGAGTAGAAGGACGTGCAGCCCTGGGCTTCAGACATCTTTACTCTTCTCTCTACTCCTTGGATTGTTGAACTCTTCAAAATTTATTGGTTTCCAACTTGAGGCTACTTTTCAAAAGGACAGGAAGATGTCAAGGAAAGGTATTCCAGGTTGCTTCTCTAGCATGATATGGAAAAAACATTTTTTCAAGGAAACGTGCTGCCGATGTGGTGCTCCAGAAACTGAAGCCCAAAATGAAGAGCTGGACAAGAGAGGAAAAGCAAAGAAAAGAAAGAAGAAGAATGAAAATAAGCGAGTGATCATCTCCAACTTGTCTTTTGGAAGAAAGTGGAAGGAGAATCCAAACAGATTCTATGACTCAAACAAAATTAAGACCACAAAATATACTCTCTTGACTTTCCTCCCTAAAAATATTTATGAGCAATTTCACCGTTTTGCCAATATTTATTTCGTGGCCATTGCACTGCTGAATTTTGTGCCAGTGGTGAATGCTTTCCAACCAGAAGTTTCTATGATCCCAATTTGCGTTATAATGGCCATCACAGCCATTAAAGATGCTTGGGAGGACTTTCGGCGGTACAAACTAGATAAAGAAATCAATCATATGGGATGTTATATTTACAGCAGGTGAGTTTTGTATGGCTTTTGTTACCAAAAATATGTTGACTTGAGATATTTTATCAATGGTGAGGCTTTTTGTTTTAAAAAGTCAGTTGGGAAACCACAGTGATAAGTGCATCAGGAAAAAGTCATAGTGACTATATATCACCTGGTATTTGTTCTGATACAGGGGAAGACATTTCTTTTTTTGTTTAAATCTCATTTTCAGGTTGGGGAGGTAAGTTTGAATTTTATGGTATCATCGTGGCTGTTGGCCTCTTAAACGTAGAGCGCAGTGAAAACAGGTGCTTAAAGAGCAGGTGGATTTTAAAGGAATTTCAAGAGCAATTAATTCTATCAGTGCAAGCTAGCAAAGAATACGACCTTCATGGATCCTGTTTGCATTCTTAGAAGCCAAGAAATATCTTTAAAATGTAGCTCTTTGAAGTCCAGTTAATTTCACACTATTCACTGTAGGCTAGCTTTCGGTTTTATTTCTTTCACTAGGTCGTACGTGAAATAAAACTGGAAGATAGTAATATGTGCCTCTGTTCAGACATCTCTAAATGAATTAACTACATATATTTCT
Organism: Tricholaema leucomelas; assembly: GCA_013400475.1. NCBI lineage: Eukaryota > Metazoa > Chordata > Aves > Piciformes > Lybiidae > Tricholaema lacrymosa > Tricholaema leucomelas. Next base: position 1,727,721 of record WAAF01003013.1, read on the forward strand.
GCTCAGCTCTTCAAAATGTTTTATCATCTCTCGCTTTTAGGACTTCCAGAAATTTGAAAATGATGTTTTATTCTATTCATACTGTTCTCTCAGCAAAGCTGAAAATTACTTCTGCTTGTTAAAATATCACATCTGGGAGCCAGAAGTGCAGAGGTTCCCATCTCTGTGAATGTTATCTGTCATCTCTCAAATTAATCAACAGTGCTTTATATAACATCTGCTTTCACAAGTAGGATCTTGCAGAACTCTGGCTTTTATCACACAATGTTGTCATCCCTGTTTGTTCCTCCTGCATGTGTTTGTCAGATTTTTATTTTTCTGTCCTGCCAGTTAAACAGAAAAACAATGGGTTTGCTTGTCTGGGGGCTAAACTTATCCCCACATATAGATAATTACTTGTCAGAAGTAAAATCCCACAGCTCTCCTTGCCAGCTTGTCTGAAAAAGCAGACATTTCTACAGTGTCTAAACATTGTTCATTTAAGATTTCTCCTCTTCCACAGTGAACACTGTTCATAATTGTAGTTCTTTGGGTAGGGTAGGACAATTGCCCTTTTTTTCCCCCTGTCTCTTGAGCTTGCAATCTAGTTGGATTTTTTTAACCTTTGCAATGTTGCATTAACCTGTGAGGCAATGGATTATTTGTTAATGCTTGTTAAAACCTGCTTGAATTATAGTAGATGGTGCAGCAGATATTAATGAATGAATCCACATAAGAACCTTATTTGTTTCCTCTTTGCATAAAGCAACCATGTTAATTTAACATGGGAACGTGAGAAATGTGGAATACAAGAAAATTCCTCTTGTATAAGAGAAAAATGTCCATCATGGCATTACACATGTTCACTCCAGATTGAAGTTATAGCTAAGAGTGTTTATACAGAAAGTTGATGTGTGTCTGTCATAAGCTTGGTTATTCCATCTCACCAAAACAAAAAAAGATTTTGATCTGTGAATAACTCTTGTCTAGAATTTTGTCTTTCACTCAATTTTTATGGCTCAGAATGGCAAGGGGAAGGGAAAATGAGGAGGGAGGACTTCAGTCTGTAGCATTCATCCTGTCTGGAAAAATCGTGGGTAATTGCAATTGCCATAAGATCAGTAGCTACAGCTTATTATATCATGAATAATTTTAATCAGGCTTCTATAGTGCTTTGGGAAGCTGATATTTCTTGTTCTGCTTGCTAGCTGCAAAGTCATGGAAGAGCCTGATGCCTTCTAATTTTCTCCTTTATGAATCATTTAACATAGGTAATTTTTTTAACAAGGTGAAAGTATTTTTGAAGACACTGCAAATTTTATTAATCTTGCAACAGCAAAAAAGCTCTTTTAAACAGATCATAGAATCATAGAATGGTTTAGGTTGGAAGGGACCTCAAGGATCATCCAGCTCCAACCCCCCACCATAGGCAGGGACACCTCCCACTAGAGCACAAATATAATTTGATATTCCATCCTGAAAGGTTACTTTGCTTTTCAGAGTTAGTCTGAGTGAGTCTTGCATTTATTTCTAATTTCAATAATAGGAAGTCTGGTTCTTGTTGAAAAAAAAATTTACAAAGGCAGAACAATGTTTTCCATATGCTAAATGTTCTTCAAAACTTTCCTGAAGACTAGGAGAAATGCAGTATTTTGCCCTCTTTCAGCTTAAAGCAAGGGAAATGGACTTTAAATAGGCTGCCCTGTAAACACATTTCTTCTAATTTTCTTTTCACAGAATCAGCTGGAATGGGAAATGTAGTCTGCCAGTCAAATGAAAGAAAAGACACTTCAAACAGTGTATTTAAAGAACGTTTAATTGAGAAAATAGGAAACAATTAATAGTCATTAAAGTGTCTTGGGGAGATGCAATAAATTACATCTAACGTTCAATTGTGGAGGTTTTAATTTCTGAACCAAAAACTTTTGGAATCATAATAGTTGAATACAAACCGTTGTGTTGTCAGAACAAATTGTACAACACCAAAATAAAACAAAACACACCAAACCCCTCAACTGCAGATAGTACAGAACTATGTGGAATTTTATCCTTTGCCTGGTATTGTTTAAAATACTTTGTCTGCTTTTAAATTTTCCAAGCAAAGGGGCTTCCATGACTACAAAATGTGACTGTCAAAGCACTTTCTATGATACTATGCTTTATTATCCTTCTTTAATTCCATTTCAATTCCTCATGTCACCTGGTTTCATGCAACCCTAATTAGTTATTCTTCATCCGTAGCATTTAATTATAGTGTTTAAATACATGTGATTTTTATCACATTCATTTTGCTACACCCAGACAACTTTTAGCACATAGATCACTCTTTCATCTTTCTTGTCAGTCAATCCCTCTAAACATGCTGTGGTTACTTTTCTCCAAACTCTTTCCACTTTGTTGTTAGCTTATTAACAACAAAGGCCAGCACTGAACGTAGTATACAAACCTCTTCTGTGAATGTCAACTCAACAGTTGCTAAGAGCTGTTATTTAATCTTCTTAGAGTTCTATAATGCTCAAGGAACTACTCAATGAGTAATTAATGTGTGACCTAGATCTGATACACCCCTACAATTAAGCTTTAATGGATATAAATTAATATTCCATAAAATCTAGACAGGTTTTAACATCAGGTTCACAGTTCTGAAAGAATTCATCTACTCTTTTATCAGTGTTTGAACAGATACAAATGCAAGGACTACACACAGTTCAAAGTGGCACAGCAACACATTAGACAGAAGCAGCCATATAAACCTAACACTATTGAAGCTATTCACATTGCTTAATTTTAGGCACCTACAGTCAGGTATCTGAGATAATGACTCAGAGAAGCCTAGTTACATTGGCTCATCCTGTGGAGGTGTTGGATAACTAGGTAGTCAACAGGCATCCTAAATGAGACAGCCTGGTTGCTCTTTCAACAGAAAGTTTCTCTGTGATACTTTCAGGCCCTATGGTTTTCAAGTAGTACCTATAAGCATCAATCTCCCCTTCTTCTGTAGACTAACTGATTGTAATACAAAAAGTTGAGGCTGACCTTTGCTGTGACTCTTGATCCCCTGGGTGTAAGAGTTTGAAATATTTAAAGGTTTCTGCACCAGCACTAAGTCCTAGAGCAGGAGAAATAAGGTGGGGGGCGGTTGGAAATCACCTCTGAGTTGCACCAAGTCAGAACTGACAAAAGCTGGGAATCTGGAATTGGCTCAAGATGGACACAATGTTTTAAAAGGGAGATAAAATATTTCAGTCATCTTAGGTTTTGTAATTCAGTACTGTAATTCATCCTTATGACAACAATGGCAATCTGCTTGTCTAGAAGTTACAGTATACATATATATATATATAGTATACTTTATATTTGCTTAAAACTAAAGACATTGCCTTTCTGTTTCCACTACCTTCATATGCTCTGATCAGCTGTGCCTCCTGAAAGGAGGAGAGTTTTTACCTCTCTGGAACACGCTCAGTTACTCTGGGAGAGTAACTGGCATTGCCCAAGGATGCAGTGACCAACAGAGGTCTGTGGCATGTGGAAGACAGAGAAGGCAGGGCATATGCTTGAAAACAGGAAATGGCCTTCTGTAAAATGGCAGAAATGGAAGGGGAAAGACAACTTTTCTCTCACATTCAACCCAGGGTGAACCTAAGAGTTTGAGTAGAAAGCAGGATGAGGGGAAAATATCATCCTGCCATGGGCATAGTCAGCAAAAAGAGATGAGTTTCCAGTGCTTTAAATTAAAGTGTCGCTCAGCAACACTGAGTTTTCACTTGTTAAGAAGTCTTTTATTTCTGCTTTAGTTTTTTATTTCCAAACAGAGCATAACTTTAAACACTAAGAGCTTGTGGAAGGCTTTTGTGGGTTCATTTTATACACCCCAAAAAAAAAGTCTAAAGCCTGCCTGAAGTCCTACCATTTTTCCTGTGGGTTAAAATCAATTTTCCTTGGAACAGCAGTATCAGACATCCAGTGAGCTGAGAAAATGGCCTTAATCAACACTACGCTGGGGGTTGTTATGTCACCACGCAGCTATTTGAAATAAGTGGTACAAAACTTGTGAAGAAATAATTAAAACATGAATTTATCTTACAGCAAACGTGCTGACTGTGTAATGAAGAAATATGTGATGTGCTGAACTGACTAAATGCAGAAGCAAAATGTCAGGTTTTCAACAGGCAGCAGCAGGTCCAGACAGCCGCACTTGAAAGTCAAAGAGCAGCAAGCTAGCAGTTCCTGTCAGTCAGTGTGTTTGCTACAGTGAGGATCTTGGTCTCTGTGGAAGAAAATCCATAAACACATTTCTAATGCTACCCCTGGTTTGTGTATTGCTTTATCACAGCTTTCTTCAAGATCTATTACCTGCCAAGGCATTTAAGGCTGCTTTGCAGAAAACGTGTAATGGTTTAGCAGACAGCAGCAGAAGCTAACATCTAAACACAAAGGGCAAATAAATGAGAAGTTATGGTTTTGGCTTAAAGACCTGAAGAATCATGACCTCACAGCATTAAGTTCCATCCTAACTGCCTGAATGTTTAAAATACCTGGGGAAAAGCAGGTTTCTGCCATATGACTTCAAGAGCTACATGGCCATGTAAGGAGGTAACTGGAGAAATAAAAATCAAAGCACCAAAATTAAACAAACAAACAAACAAAGCCAAACTATGGCTTTCAGAAAGTTGACAGGGAAATGGGAGTTATTAGAAACTAATGCTAATGATTAGCAGTATTTAAGTGACCTTGAAGTTACCTGTTCGCTCCAGCTGGTGCCAGGCAGAATTGTAGCAATAGCATTTTGTTCACTGAGAAATTTACAACACCCTGTAACTTGCAAAATTAACCTAGTAAAGTCTAGGAAAATACAGTTTTGAAGTACTTGTTACCTTTTTTTTCCCATTTTTTCTTCATTTGATACAGATCATTATAGAATTGAGATGAAGGCAAGTTAAAAGAAATTCCAAACCTTGTATATGGACATTAAATACATTTATAAAGCTCTGGTACTTACCTAAGGTTCACGTAAATTTGAATTGCTTACAGAAATTGAATATAGACTTCTTTTATCATTGAAAGAATAACTTCCTTGTTAGATCTTTTTAGCAGATAACATTTGTTGCTAGCATTAAGGAGTTTGGAATGCCAAATTGGTATAATTAAAGTTGCATTTTATTAGACTATAGAAAAATTTCACTCCTGTTATCTTTAAAAGATTCTAATTGCTGTCTCAAAGTGACATTAAAATCCTGAGAGAGAATGTGGGTCTGTGAGGACAGGCTGTTGTTGTTTGCTAATAAGGGCTTGTTTCGGGACCAGCTGCTGCTAAATGACATCACTGATGCTGCTGGGCTGATGTCCACACCATAAAAACAACCTTCCCAGCTACTGGAAGGGTAACGTGGCAGAAACCAGTGACGAATGCTCAGATATCTCCAGCTCAGGAATACTATCAACCAAGTTGTGCTGTACTCTGGCCTATAGAAGGGTTTCAGAATAAGTTCCTCCACTAAGTCTATTCCCTTCCTCAAGTCCTTTATCTGTTCCTTTGTTATTTTTTCAAAGCTTTATGGCAGTAGCTCCTATCTGCGAGGTCATAGCCACAAAGAAGTCTTTGAAAACATTTTATGAGGTTTTTCCTTATAAAAGCTGGTGTAGTCTTTGATAGCATAAAAATGTGTGGATTTTCTATCTGCAAAAGTAAGCTGTGAGGAATAAGTAGCTGTGTGATACTACCTGCTGTCAACGTAGAACTGAGACTCTCAAAACATTAGCATTTTTCCTCCAACAGGTGATGCTCAAGGCAGGGCATTTTCAAATATAAAGTTCTAGTGAATCTACCTATGATAAAGTACAAACCTTTGGGTTTGTCTTTTCATGACGCTGATGCTTGCTTTCAGTGTGTGCTATAAACTTATGGCAATTTATGGAGTGAAAGGCAGAGCAAGCAATGCTCCGTGCTGCAAAGGATCCTGAGATCAAGCTTGCAGTAATTCAAGGAAGTAAGACTCACAGAACTAATGGTTGATACAAGTGCTAAAGATTTCTGAAGATCTTTCTCTAAGACAGTCTAGGACTCATAGACATGCTGTGGAGATCACATGAAAAATTACTTTTATTTAACCTTATCTGGGGAGCAAACAATAATTTTTACTTGCTCCCATTCACCATCCATCTTGACCCAGTTTTTGTTTGAGATTTATCTTCACTGAATCCAAGAATGAGAAATTAAATTGTTGACATAAAGTCAATAATTTATTCATGTTCCCCCACAATCTCTAGCCACAGCAGGATTTTTTTTTTTTATGATGCTTCTTCCCAGAAATGACTTCATAAAGTCTATTTAGTTCAGGCCTTCTGGTCAGATATGATGAGTTCAATAACGAATTCTGGCAGACTTCACTTTGACTGTTCAAGGCTAACTGCCTCTTTTTGTCAGCATTATGCTGTAATTGGTATTATCATGCTATCCCATTATCCCAGAACTGCAAAGGAACACCTTTTAAGTGTGCTGTTGATAAATTGACTGGTAAAGGAGAGAAAGTACTGAGAAACTTTTATCTTAGATCATGCCTTTGACATGCCCCAGCCTTGACGCTATATGCTATAAGAATCTGAGTTCCAGCTTTCTACCTCTTAAAAATCACCACATCTTGTTTATTTTGTTGAATAAATGTGCTTGCCTTCTTTATATGTTTCTCATCAGACCATCTTAGCTTTGTGAAGCTCCTCTGTTTACTTAGCAGCTGGAGTTTGTGCTATGAACTTTAATCACTAAACAGAAAAATGGGCAGTGTTCCCAGCTACAGGAACTGCTAACAGGAAACTACTTCATTTAAAACTTGTTTGACAACTGACCCAGTGCTGCTATGGGGTGCCCTATGTTCTTTATGAAGTCCTTTTCTTCCTTTCACCCACTAGTAATCCTCTTCAGATTTGTAGAAAATCTTTGTACTGTAAGAAATTGTTAATCTTACAGCTCCAGCTCAATAGTTCAGGGGAAAAAAATGTGTTCTTTACCAAATTCAACACTCATTGGGAGAGAGGGACAATCTGTGCTTCTGAATGCAGGTTTGGGGTTCCAGTAATCCTTTAACTCTAGTCCCTGTGCTAAGTGAGATGATTCCTCTGAACTAAAACAGGTTATTTGGCTTTTCTGACTCACCATCTGCTCTGTAATTAGTAAATGGGCAGAACCTAAAGCTTGATGTGTAATGTATGTTTCATAGGAAATTACTGGGGAAAAAGGTTGCAAATCTGTGAGTTCTGTGGATTAGTTTTGCTAGCCTGGCTTATTCAGGCTGATGTGGAAAAGACCCAGTTGGGCAAGGCCCTTCTATACCATTTTATGAGCAGAGAAATTCAGAAGTGTGTTCTAGAAACTTCAGAATGATGCAAGAGTTGACATACAGAGACAGGATTGCCCTGCAGAAGTTATAGCAAACATTGCATGGAAATTCTACATGGCATCTAAATGACTGAGGTAGGAAGACAAGCTATCTACTTGCTCTAAATTGCTTTTGCAATCTCATTTTTTATGTTTTAAACAAGCAAATTTCAGAAGTTCTACCCTGGAAAGTACTTGACAGGGGAAGGATTCACAGTTGCTTAGCTGATTTACTGTACTAACATTATCATCTACTTTGCAGAGCAATAAATATTCAATATACACCTGCTTAAAAAATGTTCAAATACAAATTAATCTGAAAGTTTGGGGGGGGTAGTGTATGTTTAGTTTTGCTTAGGTTTGTTTTAATTTAAATGCGTAGCAACACCAAATGAAATTGCAACAAACTTCTGATCTTCAGTGTGATCTTTTATGGCTGGTGTTGAGCAAAAGAAAAAGGGACATATACATAAGTCATGAAAAAAGAATAAAGAAGAATGAAATATTCCAGAGGAAAAGATTACAGCTACCACAGCATTATTTAGCAAGTGATTCACATGTTGCATTAAAGGGATTTTAATAGGTTGTGGAAGATGGGGGTTCATTTTTCAATAACAAGTGGACAAACCCTATGAGGAGAGGCTGAGGGAGCTGGGGGTGTGCAGCCTTGAGAGGAGGAGGCTCAGGGGTGACCCCATTGCTGTCTACAACTACTTGAAGGGAGGCTGTAGCCAGGTGGGGTTGGTCTCTTCTCCCAGACAACCAGCAACAGAACAAGGGGACACAGTCTCAAGTTGTGACAGGGGAGGTCTAGGCTGGATGTTAGGAGGAAGTTCTTCACAGAGAGAGTGACTGGCATTGGAATGGGCTGCCCAGGAAGGTGGTGAAGTCACCATACCTGGAGGTGTTCAAGAGAAGACTGGATGAGGCACTTAGTGCCATGGTCTAGCTGACTGGATAGGGCTGGGTGCTAGGTTGGATTGGATGATCTTGGAGGTCTCTTCCAACCTGGTTGATTCTACTCTATTCTATTCTACCACTGGGAACTGCACAGAATTTGTCTGCATGCATAACCTTTGCAGGAAGCTGCTATTTCATGTTGGTTTACAGCTGAGGATATAAGCCAAGTGCAAGGGTTTGCCTGTCAGCATTATGGCTGCCTCTCCTTTATGGCAGACCAGGAAAGTAGGTTAGCAGGAAGTAGCCTTTGGCACGACTCTGAAGCAATGCTTGGACGTATGCTTTGAACTGTAGCAAAACACTATCTGCTGTATCACTGCTCCCCTTCTCATGATACAAACACTTAATTGAAACACAGGATTCTTCAGGCAATGGATGAGGATGATTAAAAACTTTCAAACAAAAATGAGACTCTGAGTCATTACAAAAAGCTTTTTACTGTCTGTCTGGTAAAGTACAATGTGCATTTTCCCTCTTACAGAGCAAGGCATAAGATGATTCAATTATTCATCTTGAAAAAATAATTTCCTCTCAAGAGTTAGAGGAACTAGGCCATTGTTGCCCCTGAAGTTTTCCCATTAACTAATTTTAAAGCTTATTGTGCAGTTTTAAGTTTGCTTAGATGGTTAAGAGCAGTCAAAGGATCAATTATTGAAAATCTAATGTCAAATAAAGTTTGCTCTTTCCTGAACCTTGAACCCCACAGGCTTTTTTTGTTTTTAATTTAGAAGCTCTTTGTGTCTTACTTTAACTTTTCCATTAAACTTGGACTCCAGTTGCTTTTTTAATTAATATTAAGGAGTCATTTGTCTGCTGTTCTACCTTTTAAGGTTGGTTCTTTGTGATAAGTTCAAAACGTGTAATTACCTTTTGAGAGATGTGAGCTGGAAAGACCTGAAGCAAATGTAGCTGAGGTATCAAGTTTTCTTCTTTAGGATCTACATGTTGTTGTTGAAAAATATCTGAGAAAATGTCAAAATTCTATTTTTTTGGTTATTAAACATTTGCATTTCTTGTTTAAAATACTTTGGAACACCGCCACTAGTCTGGACAACTGTGTTTTGCTCTGGAGATTCCACAACTAATGCTGGAATGAAAGAGGAATTTTGTTCTAGTTTCTTTTTATTCCATATAAGTATTTTATTTGAGCATGATATACAGTGAAGTAACACTACGAAAGTGTCTAAATCACTAATTTCTAGCTGTTGCCCTGTGTCTTAAAAAAGTATATTAATAAATAGAGTATTGTGTCACCACTCCTATTTTCTTTCTTTAAAGCCCCACTAACAAAGAGCCCTACCTTCCTAATGTCACTGTTCACCCACACCGTGTTTTTAATGCAACAGGGAAGAACGTGCTTATGTCGAGAGATGCTGGAAGGATGTCCGAGTCGGGGATTTTGTGCAGCTGCAGTGCAATGAGACCATCCCAGCTGATATCCTATTGCTCTACTCCTCTGATCAGAACGGGATCTGTCACTTGGAAACCGCCAATCTCGATGGGGAGACCAACCTTAAACAACGACAGGTTGTGCTGGGGTTCTCCAGCCAGGTGAGTCTGCTACAAACACAGTGCAGGGCTGGCCCAGGCCCACTGTCACAGGCTGTGGCCATGAAGTGCAGCAGTTCCAACAGGCTGGTTGCGCTGATACATCTCATGAAAGCGTTTTGCCGTTGGAGCTAACACTCTGTGCGGACGTCAGCAATTTGGCCTAAAAGATCCTTGTTATTCCAACATAGGAATTGCTGTAGAAAAAGGAAGATTAGCTCAGACAGTATTTTTTTTTCAGCAAACTGTATCAAGAGATGCTCCCCGGAGAGGTTGTGGAGTCACCTTCTCTGGAGACTTTCAAGATCCATCTGGATCCATTCCTGTGTGACTTGCACTAGATTATGGTCCTGCTCTGGGATGATCTTAAAGCTGTTTCCCCACCACAATGATTGTAGGATTCTATGATCTGAAAAGAGATATGCCAACAAATCCAGCCCATGCCAGCCAAACCCTGAGCACCACAATCTGCTCTGCAGGCATGGACCTGCTGTCAGCCAAACTGTTGTCCAGAGGTAATGTTAAGAGCAGGGTGATGGCCTGCTTTATTCAGTGAAACCACAGAGGTTAAACACTCCAACAAGCAAGACAAAAGTTGGTGCTGGAGGCCTGGAGCAGGCTGCCCAGAGAGATTGTGGAGTCTCCTTCTCCCGAGAGCTTCCAACCTGCCCCTGGACATTGCGCTCCTGGGTAAGCTGCTGTGGGTGCCCTGCTTGAGCAGGGGTTTGGACTGGATGATCTCCAGAGATCTCTTCAAAGTCCACCCATGCTGGGATTCTGGGATCTCTGGAGGTCCCTTCCAACTCCTAACATCCTGTGATGCATAAGCAACAACACACGCTCCCACTGTTAGGACAGCAGCATTGTGTTGTAGGTTAAGGGGAAATAAGAGTTAATTGGTATAACCTTAAAGAAAGTCCCCCAGCAAAGCTGCTTCTACTCAGAGGTTTTTTTTCTGCATGGAAATTAGAAAAGAACTCATGGCCCCACTTTCAGAGTGGCCTCAGGCTTCCTTATGGATTTTGCTTCTCTGTTGCAGCTGCTGTACCATCGCTCATTTGCTAGGCAGGTAGATGTATGGCAGTTTAACTAGGAACTGCTCCAAGGCACACAAAGTTGTCATGAAATAATGGAATCTTTTCTAGGAGTATAATAAGCAACCAAATAGGTACTGAAGGTAAATGAAAATGCAGAAAGTTAAATAAAAGTGATATATTTTACATCAGTTTGATTGTTAGCAGAGGTCAAGCAGGAATGTTTAAATTCACCTTTTTTTTTTCCCATGAGCCATAACATTTTCTGTCTGCAAACAATTTACTGGTATATTTTCTTGACTCATGTTTGATAAAGCTGAAGTAAATGAGAAAATGTGACTTAAGGAGTTGTACTTGTTACATATTTAATATCTTTTCAAACATATCAGGGCACGTTTTCAAACAGAACAAGTTTTAGGAGTTGTAGCGTGTTCCGTTGTTTGTTCCGTTAGAATCACTGCAGCAGACAAGAAACCCAAACACATGGCAGGGAATCTAGGATTTACATCCATTTTCTTAGCCATTAGTAGCAGTGCCATTAGGAAGAGCTTTTTGTGCCATTAGTGGTGAGACACAACTGCAAGTGAGCAAATGGATTTATTAAACAAAACTGCACCATCTTCCATGGACAGTTGTGCTCAGATACTGTATGCAGTGGAAATATTCGAGCATGTGGATCAGAAGGTACACAAAATGCCCTTAAAGTTGTCAAGCTTTTCCATTTATATTTAGATCAGGTCTCCTGAAGTAAAGAGAGAGAGAGAAGTTAACATAAAAATTAAAGCACAGTGAAGGAAAAACTGAGACTTGAGGACTGGCAGTGAAAGGAAGTCCTTTTCCAATCTGGGAATATTTTGGTGAATTCCAACTGAAGATTCCCAGGGTTTGTAGTTTCTGAAGGAATTTTATCTTTGAAAGTCTCTCTTGTAGAAAAATGTAGGGAGGCCCAGCAGCAGACTTGATTTCCACCCTCTGTAATGGGAGAAGTTTGGATTAAAGTGAGTTCCCATTCCTTTAAAGATTTTATGGCACAGCAGTAATAATTCTCTTTTGTATTTCTCTCATCCCATTTTTATTACAATTTTCTTAATTGAAAAACAGAGTGGTGTGTGTTTTTTTCAGTTAAGAGAAAAAAACAGAACAAAACACTTAGAGCAGTCAAGTACCTCTCATGCTGTCTGTTTTCTGGACTGCTTCACACAGTACAAAACCCCAGCCTGTTTTCTTGAACATAGGGGAAATCAAGCAAAATTGTGTCTTGGTTCACTCCAAGCAAGCACATAGCCTGAAAAGCTCTACCTTGCTTTGTGTCTCCTTCCTTCTTTTGCAATGGCTTGTTCATCTGGGGAGTTGTGTTTTGTTTTTCTGTGCTGGTCTTGCTTTTAGTTTTATTTGCATGTGATAGTTTTACTTGAAGTTTAAGGAGTTGTAGCATATTTGCACTTATTTTATGGTTATACCGCCCTGGCCAGTAACTCAACTCTTCTGACAACTTCCACAGCCCAGGTAATCCTGAAATTATTTTCCTCTGAGCTTGGCTTTGTTTGAAGGCTGTTTTTATTTAACACATAATTTGAACTATAACTTTTGTTCACTTTAAAAGAAGACAGATGTTTTCACTAATTGAAATCTGTGTTGTCTTGTCCAATACACAGTATTTTCTTCATTTAACTTAACCGGGTCTTAATCCAAGAGAGGAAAAACTCAGATCTCTACTCAGCCCTTCTGAAGCTTTGCTTCAGGCTGAACGACCTAAGGGCCCTCTGCCTTTTCTCATAGGGCAAGTGCTCCAGCCCCTAACTGTGCTGGTAACCTGTATTTAGCTAATCTTATTGTTTAGCATTTGAAGTACTCATTGGATTTGACACTCATTATCAGTGTGTTTCCTCTTGCAGAATACTTTGTTTGAACCTGAATTTTTCCAAAACACCATCATCTGTGAAGTACCTAACAATGAGCTCAATAAATTCAAAGGGTACATGTAAGTATTTGTTGTCTATAAATGCATTTTGCATCTAAACTTTAATATATCTCCTGGAGGACCTGAATGGGAGGAACATATTTAACAGAAATTGATGGGTGTCACTATGATCTATTCCTGGATTCAAAAGTCAATTTGGACTGGAATCTGAGGCATGGCAGAATTGAGGCTTGGCATTGAATTTATGGTTGTTTCATAAAAACTGTTCCCACAAGACTTCAACTCTTTTCAGAACTTAGACACAAGCTAATTTACATTTCACCTGAGGGTTAGGCTAGGATAGACTTTAAATCTAAATCCTTCCTAGTTTTTAAAGATATTCAGCTGCATGACTCTCGTTTCTTCATATCTATGTCCACAAGGAAAAGTTATCCAGGATCTAACAAACAAATCAGACTTTCTTCTTCCATCTAGAAAAAGCAATCAAGTAAGAAAAATCCTACTGAACCAATGTACTAGACTAGTATAAACATATAACATTTTATTTTTAGTGTAAACCTGTGTATGTGAGGAAAAGGACAAATCCTCTGTCCATGTTCTTTCTCATTAAGTAATTATGGCACAGGCATAACAGGAAAATTTACACTAGAAAATTCAGCAGATTTGAGTTTTCTGACTTTAAGGCCAGATTGTATCTCATGATTCACATCCTAAAATCCCCTTGCACTCCAACACAGGACACCTATTTCCCAAGGTGAATGATTGTAGGTGCTTCCCACTCCAGAGAACTGTCTGAAAGACTTGCTGCCCCAGAACAGATGCATGCCCAACATTATGCAACTACCTGTATGAACATGTCAGCATCACTATCCATGCCCCAATTCTGTTAAATTTACTAGTAGCTAAACTAGGAGTTAATGTTTCTCCAAGAGACTCTCTGCAGGGAAAGCCTTGCACTCGGAGTAGCTGTAAATGGCCGGAGCCTCTGACATGAGTAAACCAAAGGGTTCTCACCCATTAGCTTAATCTGGTCTTGAGAATTTATGCCATGTAAGAATGATGCCTCTAATAGCAATGTCATTTCCCCTCTGCTGTGATATCTTAAAAGAGAAAAATAGGTCAAGTCTCTATTGATTGCTGGCTGTGGTTGCTGGCTTTGAGGACCACTGGGTATAATCTAAATTGGAGCAACCCTTCCAATTAGCCTACTGTACTGTGGCACAAGAGCACTGAGATTGTAGAAATCTAGGTGATATGTCACAGGAAAACACATACAGATACACACCCTTAGGGCCCACGGCTGGCTTCAGAATCTTCAAATCTCTATTGGAAGCCTGTAACAGAAATCTCTTTTGGAGATGCCTATTATCTCACCTGCTTGGTGGAATATGGAATTAGCTGCCTTATCTCTCCCTGCTTCAGGGGCAGATGAAAGGATTTGCCAGTGAAAATTACTTATCAACAGTTAGTGAAGTTTCTGTCTTTAGTTCTTTAGTATGCTGTTATTTGAGCTAGTGAGCAAAATTACTTGGAGCAGGTTACATCTTTCTCCAAGAACCTATAATAAATTATTGAAGCTCTGTTGCATTGCTATAAAACAGTAGCAGTACACTCTCTGGCTGAAAATGTAGGAACTTAATGACATTCATCTGACATGCCTGTCTGCAGCAAATTCTGCTCACTGGAATGCAAGAAGGCTTTTACTAGATGAGCTTCACCAAGGCTGAATCTAAATTCCCAGAGAAAACAAGTTTCTGACACTATTGTTAGCAATTTTACCAGCTGTAGGTTGCTGGCACCTAAACCTTTTAATTTGTCTGGTTTGATATCGCGTAATAATGTGCAGCTGCACATAGACGTGGAACTGTACCTAGCCCTGAAGATAGCAACTAACCTTCCCCTCCATTTAAGAGACACAACAGTTTGCTGATAACTGCAATGCCAAATATCAAATAGAAAGTAGCAAAAGATACATATTCTAGACAAAAATCTTTTCTCATGGTGATATTTACATAACAAAACCAGATGGAGTGACTGAAGTGAAAAATCTTAGCTTTAGTTCAGATTACTAGAGAAGCCTATTGGAGTATACAATAAAAGTGTAAGCAAAATTAGTTTTCTGCTTTCATTGTCAGAGCCAAGTAACAAGTTGCTTGCCTGACAGGGCATTGACCTTATAATTTCCATTTTCATCAGTCTACTCTGTTAGCAGAAGGATTTAGTGTGTAATGGGACATCTTCAGCCAGGATGAAAAGTCTTCTATCCATTGTGAGAATGAGGAGGAGAGCCTCAGCCTAGAGACTGTTCATCTGAACTGAGGTTCACAAAGATGAGAAACCCTTTACTGGCTGACAGAAGCCCTTGCAAGGTGCAGATGTATTCATCTGAAGCTCTACAAGCAGGCAAACCTTACTCAGATTTCTAAAACAACTCCATCTGGATTAAGTCACATAATGTGACTTGGCTTCATTTACAAGATACTGAATCTGCCAGATAAGGTACTGAGTGAAAGTCAAACTTGCTTCACATTAACATCATGATACACAACCCTTGCAAGCATTCTTTAAAAGAGACACTTGGATTTTGTAACCTCTTACTGAACTGTTAACTGAAGCTACATGGAACATAAGCAAAAATGCATTGCTTTTTTTCTGGTTTGGTTTATTTCTTCTAGGGAGCAGCCAAATCATGAAAGGATTGGTTTTAACATTGAAAGCCTCTTGCTTCGTGGATGTACAATCAGAAATACTGAGGCTGCAGTAGGAATTGTTATATATGCAGGTAAGATATATTTTCTATCCAGGTAAATACAGAATTTAGCTGGAAATAACCTTAAGTAAATATGAGAGGTCTAATATTGCACCACAGTTTGACATTTGGCTTTCAGAACTAGTAGTACCTGGAAAAATTAGAGAATTTTTTTGAAGTAAAGATATTATTCATCCATCTCCAAAGCCAGCACATCCTGCACTGGGTCTCTGGCAAGTGGCAGTTATCTTTGTGTATGCCAAATATCTTGATACCTTTGCAATATCTTGCAAAAATATTCAGACAAGTAAAAAATAAATGTTAAGGTAAGTTTAACTCTCACTTCTGCGTTACTGATTATATTGCCTGCCCTGAGGGAGAAAATGATACAGCTGAAGATCTACCTACCCCCAAAAATTTGTTTTAAAAAAATCATTAGAGTCAGTCTGTGCCTGTGCCAGCACACAGGAGGCAGCAAGAACAGCAGCTGCAGGTGACAGAAGCAGCAGCCACAGCAGCACAAGTGTGTGCTGACAGAGATATAGTGTGTCCATGCAGCCATGCAGTAGAGACATGAACCAAACACACATCAGTACTGAGATCAGCTGCAGCAATGCCAGGTTCAGCAATGGGTGGGTTCATCTTTTTCGCAGCATCTTTTACCTTCAGAGTGTTACCACTGCTTTTACTCACTGAGCAGGATTCATCATTGGCTTTGCCAGCTGTGCCCTCTTCCGCTTCAGATACAGTGTATCAGCTACCCTTTTTATTTGGAGATTAAATGAAAGACAACTTAAAACACAGCAATTAATGCCATTACTGCTTTTTCGTTTTCTTTCCAGTAGAGTCCTGTCACCTGTTTTACATCTAATCAGCAGCAAAGGGTTGAAGGCTGAAACACCTAAGAGAAAATAGAAATCAGCAACTTTGTAAAAATCATTCATCTCAGATGAATATGCACAATCCAGATTACCTGCCAGCTGACTGGTTTATTTAGCTGTTGTGGAAGTAAACTCTAAATGGCAGTAACTCCCATATGTTTCCATACTTTGAGAGTCTTTCATTGCCTGTCTCTCCAAGCAGCACAAGTAAGGATGGTGCCTACCACACAGAGGAGAGCCAGAGCCAAACTCATCACTTAATTTTTCTCAGAAGTAACTATAGGGAATCCTTCCCTATAGAATTGGAGTAACTTATCTCCCCCTTCTCCTCTTAGGATTCTTATTGTAATTCTCTTGAGTCAACATCTTCCAGTATGTTCCTTTGGCTATCAGCACAGATCCTAATCTGGATCTCTATTAATGTTGCTAAGCTGCTAGTTGGAAAGATTGGAGTTTTAAAGTCATTCTCTAGATATGGTGTCTCTGAGTAAGTCTTCCATTTCCAACATCTTATTGTAAATGTCAGTATAAAAGTTTGGTTTTTTTTTTTTCTAAGATTAGATTCCCTTAAGCCAGAACCATCTTAATTCCTAGGGTTCTTTGACATTGATTATACTCTGGCTTTTAATCATGATCCGTGACCTTTTACGAACAATCAAGATCAGTCACATAATAAGATGGCACATTCTCCATTTTTATAACTCTATTACTCCTCGAATTTACTTTCTAATGGAAGCCTTTGTGAAGAGTACAGCCATCACTTAACATGATTATTTAGCCTGTGCAGTTCTCATCTGACCCAAATATGGCTCTACTTTTCCTGGCTGCTTAAATAGTTCTACACAAAGCAATAGCACTAATGCACAAAAACCTCATTACAAAGTGACAGCCAATATAGTTTCCTCATTGTGATAAGGACAGCAGCAAGAATTATACGCTTTTCCAAATAATGAAGTACCAGAATGAAGTTTCAGATAAGCCCATCAGCATCCAGAAATAGAGACAAGGTTCTAGAGGGGTGGTAGGTGAGGTGCTGTGTGGCACAGCATATGAAACCATGAGGATTAGGGGAGAACAAAGTCATTTATTCTTCTCATTTCTGATATTCTATTTCTTGCAAAGTGATAGCTGCATTACAGGTGTATGCTTTTCCTGTTGGTCAGCTGAAGTAGAAGGGAATGGTAGAGCTGATATTTGGAAAGAAATCTCTTCTGTTTTCTGCCCAAAACAAATTCATCAACATTTCCTTGACAGTTTTCTGGAAAGGGTTAGAGGTTTGGGGGTTGTTTTGTTTTCAACAAAAACCACTCCATTAAGCCTGACATAAAGGAAAAGTGAGGAACAAGATTCGCACAGCTGCTGGAGGAACAGAAGTGCAGGCAGCAGTACACTCCTCTTCTGTGTAGCTTGCTAGTTAGAGCATTTGTTTGCCAAAAGGAAGACCTGAGTTTCGTTCTCACTTCTGCCTGTACGGGTGTTAACATACACCTCCTACTTCACAAATTGAACCCTGAATACCTGACTGTGTGGAACATGTGGGTATGTACCTCAACGTGAGTTGGACATGATGGAGCACTGGTAATATAAGCCAGTCCCACCACCACAGCTCCAGGTTGTGTAAATAATTACATGTTCATTGGAATAGGAAGTCAGGAGTCCCAGCTCTTGGGTGAATGTTCCGAACATAAGGCTGGAGAGTAATTTTCTCTCTTGCTCTCTGCCTCAGTTAATAACCTTTGATGTAAACCTGGAATTAATCCAGCAGGCATGACTGAATCACACCTGACTTCCAGCTTTTGGTTCAGATCACTTCCCTAGAGAAAGCCAAAAGGTTGCCTAGAAAACGGTTGCTCTCACATACACCATGCACATACAAATGAAAACTCATGACAGATCTACAAGGTCTGCATTTCAGAGGAAAGGACTGTAGAAATACATATAAAATAGAGCATTTAATCTAGCGACAGATGGTATCCAGATATCCCACTTGTTGAGCCACAGTTTAGATAATATCCATAGACTAGAAAATCAGTTTCTGCTTCTCAGCTTCTCTTTTTCCATTACAAATATACCAGCTCAATTCTAATTCAGTGAATTTTAAGGACTGTTTTTGTTATTTGGTTTTTGTCTAATTTCTTGTCCCAGTGCTTTGTTAGCACTTTACAACCACATAGTGAAAAACTAAATAACATTAGTGTCTGTCGCTGCTGGATCTGGCATCTTGAATGTTATTGAATACATGAAACGTGGCTAGTGCCTTTTAAACAGCAGCTGAAAAGTATTCAAGTGTAGGTTTTGGGAATCTATGAGGCACTTAAGTTGTTTGTAAAATAAAAAAATACAATGCTGTCCTTTTTGTTTTTATTCTCAAGGAGGTTTGGCTTTTGAGTATTTATATAAACCTTGTGATCGATTCACTGCTGAGTTTTCAGTCTTTGGGCAAGTGAAATGCATATAACAGATGAAATCTGTAATGTAATCGAGGACTTTTGTAAACTTCTGGATTTAGTCTCTGATATATTCTGTTCCTCACTCAAATGAGAAGAGGGGCAATAAAATTAATGAATGCAACTAGAGTCAACTTAACAACGTGAGCATCCTGCTCTTATTTCGCGAGGGAAATAGGTTTTTTTTTCACCCTACAAAATATTACATGAACATGATAATGTTAATTTGTGTTTTGAAGGTCATGAAACTAAAGCCATGCTAAATAACAATGGCCCTCGTTACAAGCGCAGCAAGTTGGAGCGACGGATGAATTTGGATATTTTCTTATGTGTGGGACTGCTCTTTGTGATGTGTCTTGTTGGAGCTGTAGGTATGAATCTGCTATTTCATTGCTTATTTTAAATGTTGATTAAATTCAATCTTCTAGACATGTGCTGAATGTTCCTAGGATCTTCAGGCTCTTTGGTCTTTCCAGCAGCAACGTAAAATGGCAAATCTGAGGAATCCAGATGAAAGAAAACTCATCCATGGCTATAAACGTTTCAGATAAACCCATCTTCCACTGTGTTAAAATATGTGTAAAGCAAGTAAGATGGTTAATGTACTGCAGGAATTGGTACTTGCCAGCTGAGATCTGCTTCTCAAGGGGATGTTTGTTCATTGTGTCTAACAGCATAAGTAACATTCCGTAGATTTACCTTCATTTTATCTGCTCAGGTTTGGAAAAACAAATAAATAAAAATAAGCGTTTGTAGTCTAAGTGAAACATGTCTTTAGCTTACACCCATTCAAAGTGCTCCTTAGCTGTACCATGAATTTGTGCTTGGTAGCCTTGTCTGAATGCAAGAAGAAATCCAGGAAGAATTATCACAAGTCAAAACTGAGGTGAGAAGCAGCTTGTAGAACATAGTTGCTCTTGCTCAGTTGTGATCATGGTGCCTACCAGCCAGAAAGTATTGTTGAAATAACTTGAATTCTTTTGGTTCCATTTTAGTGGGCAGCTGCTGCAAAACTACTTGCTTAACTGGTGCTACTAGAAGTCTTTTAAGAGCTAGGTATTCCAAGTCAGCTAAGAGAGGATATTGGCATCTGAAGAAATGCTGCAATGAGGGAAACAGAACTGTTTGTCTTCACTCTGTGTAAAATTTCTGATGCAGTAAATTAGTAACATCCTTGAGCAAGGTCATAAAGTAGTCATGATGGGGCATTGTTAAGTCCTGAAATGGAGACTTCGTTGTAACAATGCAATGATCTCTACTAATATTTAAGACATGGGGGAAGAAGCAATTTTGGGGTATGACATAATTGAAAGTAATGTAAAAGTGAGCTGCGCAGACAGAATTACAGGAGGGTTGCCAACAAAGATAGATTGAAATCGAGACTGATCAGGGAGGAGAAGAAAGATTTCAGCTTGTCTATATGAAGGTCATAAGATTCCTTTCTTTTAGGAATGGGAGTCTTCAGCACTGACAACTTCTAAAGGCAGGTGGTAGAGATGGACATTGCTGCAAGCTATGTAGAGTGAGCAAAGATCTGTGCAGAGCCCTGGAGGACACTTGCTGAAGGAGAAATTAATAAAAATGTCCCTGACTGTCTAGCATATCAATTGCATGCATCTGCTACAGAGCTCTGCATGTACTTTGCATTCTCTAATAGACTTACAGCTTTGCTTGGGGGCTGTTGCTTTGGAATAGTTCTTTCTTTTTAATTACCATAGCAGTCCATATCTGCAAGTTTCAGAAGCTTTGTCAATCAGCTCACTGCTCAGCATATTTCAATATTGTATTCAATGTTCCTACAGGGCATGGCATTTGGGCTGGAAACTTCTCAGAGCATCCACCTTATGATGTCCCAGATGAGAATGGCAATTTTCTGTCTCCTGTTCTTGCTGGTTTCTACATGTTCTTGACAATGATAATCCTGTTGCAGGTAAAAGACAAAATCCTCTCTAACCTCCAAGGACAAAGCTACACAGAACTGAAGATAATCACTAACGAACAATTAATATCAGCTAACAGTTGTGCAGTACCTTCTTAATCCTGCTTTTAAATATTGCTAAGAGTGTTTTGAATCGCTCAAGTGTGAAATAATGTAGCTTTTTTTCTTTTCCTCTCTTTCTTTCTAAGTGCAGTTTTTTCTTTCTTGCTGCTGAAAGGATATAGGTAGGAAGGACATATATTATACCTTTAAATAACTCCAGAATCTCTAGCATGTGCAACAGAGAGGATGTTTACATTCAAAAGTCAGCTTCCTTTTTTTTTGTTGTTGTTGTTTTCCTGTCTATGTCCAGAATTCCAAAATAAGAATGTCAGTTCATATCTCAGGAAAACAGTGAAACAAAAATTGTCATTTTTTTGCCAGTGGGGAACAATAACTAGGTAGGGTTCGACTGGTTTAGGAAAGAAGCTAAATTAGAGGTAGGATGCTTGTATATTTGAGTCTGATTAAACCTAATTGGGAGAGAACATTTTAAGGGATGAGAGGGAAAATCCTGTTTATTTTTCAGATGTCTTGATGTAACTGCTGATATTTAAGTGGACAGAACTTCTTTAATATGAATGAAATATGAAGATAGCTTTCAGAGCTGCTCAGAGATTCCTTGGGGGGGTTATTCTTCATTACCAAAACAGAATATTTGTGCATCTTAGGAATTCATTAGTATTTCTGTGCAGAGAAGCTAGCGGGAGGAAGATGTTGTATGCCAAGTAATTGCTCATGGAACACATTAAGAGGTAGTCTGTGGTAGTGTATCCTTTCAGAGTTTTGTAAGAATATCCTCTGAAAGACCTATCTTTGTATTTAGCATTCTAAGGGTTTTGTCTTAAATTTGCCCCTTATTGTCCTCGTTTATCCACTGCAGTTATGCGCAGGATATTTTTTTCTCCCCTGAATTGTTACTGTTCAGTCCTATAATAGGAACAAATGTTTCTCTGAAAATCGTTGGTATACCTATGCAGGGACATTGCTGGCAGAAAGCAGTAAGAGTTTTCTCACCTCTCACTGAGTATTTAAACTCTCTTTCAGGTTTTAATCCCCATTTCTCTTTATGTGTCCATTGAGTTAGTCAAGTTGGGCCAAGTCTTCTTAATTCACAATGACATTGACCTGTACGATGAAGAAGCAGATTTGCCTATACAGTGCCGTGCCCTAAATATTACTGAAGATCTTGGACAAATCCAGCATATCTTCTCTGACAAAACTGGGACACTAACAGAAAACAAAATGGTATTCCGACGCTGTACTATCAATGGAATTGAATTTTCACATCAGGAAAATGGTAAGAGATGCATTTTTTATACTTGCTTTTCTCTCTGGGCAACTAAATGTTACTAATTTTCAAATTATTTTTTAAGCACAGAGAGCCTTCTGACTGAATGTGGAGCTTTGTGGATTTGTCTCCATTTTATAAGGGAGACATGGGGGAAGAAGCAATACTATTACAGAGTATTATGGAAGCAAGGGTGTTTTAAATGATTCAGAAGTCAGATGGGAAAGGTTTTTCGGTTCCCTCTGCAGGCATCTCAGGCTTTGCCACGCATTCAGTACCCACTCAAGTGCAAAGAGAACATTTTCTCTTTCATTTCTAAATGAACATCAGCCAACCTTTTATAAGCTCACAAACTGAGATTAGTTAGCAATTAAACTCAGTGGGTCCAAAAGTAATTACCATGTTCTGTGTGGTGTGCAAGGTACAGCCACACGTTTTCTTCAGTCAACCCCAGCTGTAGTCCATACCTGATATTTGATGCTCTGAAACGGAGGGTTTGACTCGGGCCCACTCTTGGTCACTACTACATACTACTACATAGTGCAAAGAATTTTATTAAGCTGACCAGCAGCTGCCAAAACCATGTTTGTGCTCTGTGCCTTGAAAACATCAGCAAATTCATGGATTACTGTATTTCACTCTCCTGTCCTAGTTAACTGCAAAATGCAGCCAGCATTAGCAGAAGTCCATAAAAGTGACTGATGGCTTTGAAAATGCATTTTTTGTTTTCTTGCAATAGTAAATATTGGACAGTGAAATCTGCAGAAACTGAAGTGGATAGTGAGGGGTTTTTTTCTGGTGCTGGCTTTTGCCATGTTTTGGCTTTGATTTACTCTGTTTCAGTATTTTTAACCAGCCATGGGATTTCTCCCAAACAATGCAAAAAAAGGGAAGAAGAGGTAAACTTTCATTTTCTCTTTTTACAGCCAAGCGCCTGGAAACCCACAAAGAGTTGGATTTAGATGATGAAGAATTTGCAAAACTTCAGAGCTTCACTCTCCCTCCCATGAATATTGAGACAGCAGCCACTTACAAGCAGAGGACCATGAGACCTTTAAGGAGGTGCCAAAGTGCTAGGGCTCATTTTCAGGGGCACACAAGGAACAGGTCACTCGGTCGTTGCGACAGTAACAAGTCTCAAGTGGCATTCAGCAGTACCATTGTAAGTACAAATGGACTGACCTAACATCTTCTAAGTTCTCCTTTCTCTGTGGCATTTTGTGATGAGAAACCAACAGGAGGTGGAAATCCAAGCCTTGGTGGAGGCAAGATGGAAGGGTGAGACAAAGCACTGAGATCCTCACTTCTACACTGGAGTATGGAGGCTGCAGTAAGGGATGAGCTAGGTAAGGGTCTGGGAATCTCAGTCCTTGTATCAAAGACTACAGCAAAAGAGTAGGGTCACACAGGTGAGGTTTCGTGATGGTTGCTTAGTAAGAGGAGGAGACAGTAATTTGGGGTCCAAGGATTGAGGCTGTGGTTTGTGACAGCAAGATACACTTTACACAAAGAGGAATGAGGGGTTTGTAGTGTTGTGGTACTCTAAAATGCCAGGGAAAATGAGGTGAGGATCCTAGGCTAGGACTGTACAACAAGAGCTAGGCACATGAGCTTTTGCAGAAACAGGAGGCGTAGGTCCTCCTGGGAGATGATGACAGGGAAATGGTTACATGTTTGAAGTCTGAGTTTGGAAGACAGCTTGAAAAGCCACAGACTATTTCAGCTACTAGCACTGCAACATACTGTCTCTGTTAAAGCTTAGCCACCCCTGGCCAATGTCCAGGCTGCACTCTCCAGAGTCCAGGCAGGACTCCTGCTTCTGCAGTATGGGAGCTTTGTCAATTGTTATTGTAAAACATTTCAGCTCAGTCCTCATGGGATTTTAAGAAACCATGGATGATGACTTTGGAGAATTTCTTACAGATCATGACTTTTTGAAGTGTGGTAAAGGAATTTCTTGCCAGTGTATTTCCCCAGTTATGTTTTTTCATTGCTAGGCCTCTTCGTTTTCATCTATAAATAAACTGCCATGGTTTGGTTTTTTTTTTTTCCACTGTAAAAGCCATAACTGAGGGACTGGTATCTAACATCTCCTTTGTAGAGGAAGATTAGCTGCTATCATGGAAATGACTAGCCATAGCTCCTTATAGATGTCACTCTACCTGGATAAATCATTTAACCTCTATGATAAAGATGTACTAAAAATAGCAACACTTAAATGTTGGCCAGAGGCTGTATCGTATGGTGATATCCTTCCAATGATGCATAACAGTATCTTTCTCTACCAGCCAAGCCAATTGCCTACTAATAAAAGGGCTGTAATAAAATGTTCTCTCTCTGTGGCTCCTGCCCTTTGGAACTTCTATCACCTTGTCTGGTGCATTTGTATTTCCCTACAAATCTGGAGCATCTTGAGTGCTCCATTTACACAGATAGTGTTGTGGGCCTGAATGTATCTCAGTAGTCAAAGTTTCTTAAGAACAATCCATCTTTGGAATGAAGACACAAATACTGCTGTTTGACTTGATTAAGGCTTGCAGAGCTCTTTGGGATGAATAGGTCCACTAAAATAAAAGTTTAGAAGTACTCAGTGGCAGCCAGTGATTGTAAAACGCAATCCTCCCTACGAAATGGTGAGGCTCAGTTTTTTCAGATCAACAAAATCCAAGAAAAACAAACAAACAAAAAGGCTTTATGCATAAACAACATAAAGTCCAAAGGCCTGTAGCTGGCATTGTAGTTTGTTGTTTTCTTAATAAATGTCAAGTTCCCAAGCGTTGATGTGCCAGCCACTTGGAAACTATTCATGAAAACTGGTAGCCTCAGGTAACAGTAAAATTGAAGAACTTCCCACTGCTGAGAAGACACAGTGGTTTTTGGGTAAGGGTTATCACAGCATCTGCTATGAGCACCTGCATGTCAGAAGTGTTGCCAAGGAAAGCATTCTGAAGCAAGGAGGCTTGACATAATGGTATCCTACAAAATGTAAAGAGTTTAATTGGGAAGTTACTGTGCCATACAAAAGATAATCATTTTAAAATGTCAAATTTAGGTCTGAACAGTTTTTAAAGGAAAATTATCTATGCAGCAATCACAAACTTTACTTACTCTCGACCGGCCTTACAGGGACCAGTGATAAGCAGGTTGCATATGGTATTTTAAGTGCATTTGTGCAGCAGTAATTGATTGTGCCTGCAAATCAGAGTGTTTGCACTTTGTCTCAGCATTCTGAACAGTTCTGCAATTAGGATGCTCTGCTGCTACAGAATGTATTTCAGCCTGCCTGTTTGCAAGAGTGCTCTCTGCTTGACAAGTTTTGATGTTTTGCTGAAATCTGAGGAGCTCTCCTCAATTAACATGTTCATTTCAGTGTGTCTCTGAGATAGAGATGGGGATGATGGGTTTTTCATGGCATTTGGTAAAGTTAATTAAATTGGAGCCTGCAGACCCTAGAATAACTAAACAACATTGCTTGTGTTTTCTGGAGCAAAAGTAACACAGGTATGATGCAGAGTCCAACTCCTAGGTCTCATCCTCTGGTTTTGTTCTTTGCAGTATCTTTGTCCACAGTCTGTATGGTTCATAGCAGAGTATGGATCCTCCTAACATAAAATTTATGCAGTTCATCAGAGATTTTGAATCCTATGTCCAGTTACAGCTTCCAAAAATTCAATAGAAAAGTCTATTCAGTGGGTAAGATCTTGGCCAGGGTTTAGGCAATTGCAAACTCATATTTTATTGTCATCATTAGGAAGCTATTCTTGCTAAACATAAATACAAAGAGATGAGATCTACCTATTAACAGTTACACTTGGAAGATGAACTCATCTGCTTGAACATGAATTCAAGTTACTCCAAAAACTTACAGTTGAGAGTTGCTGCCAAGTCTGTTGTATTTATGTTGATGACCATTAAAATGTCAATGTATGTCTTAGGCTTTACATGGAAAGGAAAAGAAAGAAGGTTGTAGTCTTTACTTCAGACATCTCCTAGGATGTCTGAGAGAGAAGTATAGTGACTGATTTATTCATTGCATAATCATTTATGAGAAATCTGGATGGAGACTATTAGAAGCATTTCACAAAGATTCCAACTGTCCTATTGTCATCGGGTTTTTATGCCATCAAGTAAAAGGAATGCTAGCAAATTGAAGAGGAAACCTTAAAAACTGGATGGCACTAACCATTTTATACCTTCAGCATTTTCACTAACGTGATTGCTAACACTGAAAAGGTGGTAAATTTAACTGATCATCATAATTAATGCTACTTTATTGAAATTTCTTTGTTTCTTTTTCTATGTATATTCAGGCTGGTCAAAGAACAAACTTATTTCTCTGTTTTGGTTTGGGGTTTGTGTTGGTTGTTGGCTTGGGTTTTTTTAATCTGAAGACCCTTAAGGCTGGAAATTCAGGATAGCTCTGTCTTCACTGAGTGTGAAGAAGAAAATGAGAAAAACTCTTCCGATAAATATTGATTTTTGTTTTATTTTGGTTTTAGACAATTTTCTATTTTTCCAGGGGAAAATCTTTACCTCAGAGAGTTTCTGCTAAAGTGGAATATCCACTAGCACATTAGAATAGAATAGAATAGAATCAATCAGGTTGGAAGAGACCTCCAAGATCATCCAGTCCAACCTATCACCCAGCCCTATCCAGTCAACTAGACCATGGCACTAAGTGCCTCAGCCAGTCTTTTCCTGAACACCCCCAGGGATGGTGACTCCACCACCTCCCTGGGCAGCCCATTCCAAGGGCAAATCACTCTCTCTGTGAAGAACTTCCTCCTAACATCCAGCCTATACTTCCCTCAGCACAACTTGAGGCTGTGTCCCCTTGTCCTGTTGCTGGTTGCCTGGGAGAAGAGACCAACCCCCACCTGGCTACAACCATCCTTCAGGTAGTTGTAGACAGCAATGAGGTCTGCCCTCAGCCTCCTCTTCTCCAGGCTGAACAAGCCCAGCTCCCTCAGCCTCTCCTCATAGGGTTTGTGTTCCAGGCTGCTCACCAGCTTTGTTGCCCTTCTCTGGACATGTTCCAGCACCTCAACATCTCTCTTGAGTTGAGGAGCCCAGAACTGGACACAATTGTCATTGTCATTTTTAGCATGAACTAGAAGCAAAAGTAAATATATAGATCCTAAAGAAATTGTGTGGGATGATGATGGATAGGAGAGGCTGAGATCCACATGTAAGAATTCAATGAGGTTCATTCTAATTGTGGCAATGCATGAGGAAGTGATATGAATAGCTGGGCAAGCAGTCAGAGAATTCCTAATCTTTCATGTTTTGATTTTAACATCATTCTCAGCATAACTGTTTTTACAGTTGTGTCTGCATATGTGTGTTCTTCATCAGAATTGTCCAGTTAGGCTATCTGGGATTGCTAGCTGTGCAAAGAGTAGTACTGGCAGCAGACAGTTACTTGTCTGCTGCAGTCTAAAATTGTGAAGGGGTTTCTAAAGAATGACAGCTTTAATTTTTATGCCTCTCTTTGCTTTTGAGAGACCTGAGAAGATAACTGAGAAATCAGGCTTATCTCCAGTATGTATCAGTTTGCTAGAGAAAGGACAGCAGCTATACTTCAAACATTTCCCTATGTGTGAAACAAAAAAAAAAGGCATGAAAACACTGAGCCAGAGCCTCCTGCAGCAGAGAAAGTGTAAAGCCTTGTTCCATCCTTGGCTTGCAGTTGAGGTCTGTGCTGCAGAACAGGCAGATTTAGCTGCAATTACTAGGATAGCTTAACTGCTGCTATTCACTTTAGCAAGCAGGAGTTACAGTGCAACATACACAGCACAACACAGGCATGAAGATGGTTGGTTGACTTTTGTTGCACATTTAGGGAATTTAGGAAAATTGTGCCAGACCAAAAGAGGAGAAGGTAATAGCTGAGATGAACTAGAAAGCAGCAAAATCACTTTGGCAGTTTCTTAAGGCATCCAAAAGTGTTGGCTCACTGGAAAGTCTTTTAAATTTGGAAGCTCTTGTTAAACATGGCCCTGAATGAAATCCAAATCAGACTATGCTAACATGAAATTTCCATTAAAAGTACTACTCCCACAGCCCTACATCAAATTAAATTGTAGGTAAGTGACATTGTTAAGTAGTTTGGCATGCTAATTTAAGTTTGATTAGAAAGAGTGTGGTAGGAGAATTACAGTAACATTTCAGGAACAAATGAAGTATGTATGTATTTATTTATTTATTGTAAGAACTGAGGAAGAACAATTTGAGATAGCTTCTCTTTCTGGGTGCAAAGAAAAGTGGTACTGCTGTAACAGGGCCATAAGCACAATAACTCTGTTGAAATAACACTCAGATGCCAACACTGAAATGGGAGATCCCAAATCCACTTCCACTTGGAAGACCCTTTAACTCAACAGTCAGCAGTTTCACAGTTTTGCAATACAGTGTAAGTTATTCTTGATTTCTAGTAGATCTCAAAAGAAATGAAATTCTGAAATCATCTATTTTAAGATGCATTTCCTTCTAAATGATCTAGTTATGAAGCTTTTAGACATGTATCTTTTTCTTCCTCTAGAACTACAAAAAGCGTTTACTTACATAGTTCTAGCTGTAAATTTGGCAAGAGGCAAGAATAAGCTATCAAATTCATAGCTCTTCCTTCAGGACAAGGATAAATGGGAATAATCCTCAATAACTAATTTCTCTTCCAGGAAAAGGATGTGACTCCAGATAGCAGGCTGCTGAGGCGAGTGAGAGAAGCTGCACTCCAGATGGAAAATCTTTCTCCTTCTATACATATAAATACTTCCACAGCCCTTACCGACTTTTTTCTTGCCCTTGCCATCTGCAACACAGTCCTGGTCTCCACAGCTACCAAGCCAAGACAAAGGGTAATCTAACTTTAAGCATACAAGCAAAAATGATTATGCTTTCATCTAACACAGATGCAGTGTTCAGTGAAACCAAAATGACACTAAACAGTTTGTTTGGGAGTTCTCTTCTAGTTCTTTTTACCTTTTATGCACTGTCTACTGTTTTCTTGCCTATTTCCCTTCTTAACATGTTTGGGGTTTTTTTTTATGTTTGATGAGTAACTGTGGCCATCACAGTATCTGAACTTTGTTCTTTTAAGATTTTATATTGTCAAGAAGTATGTTGAACATGCTAGCTTTTCTCTGATCTGCCAGGCCATTGACAACTGCAAGGGGCTTCATTCCATTTCTACTTCAGAGGCAGAGATATAATTCTCCATCAAATTTATACTGCAACCCATCTATGACTCCTCTACTGAATCTCACCACCACAGCTAAATCGGGGAGGGGAATTTTTTTGGTTGTTTTTCTAATTATCATAATTTCTATATAGAAAAACATACTGAGGTTTTGAAGAGTATTCAACTATAGGTTTTCTCGTATTTCTAGGTCACCATCCCACCACCAATAAAACCTTCGGGAATCACCCTGGAGAAGATTCATCAGATATTTCAACGGCTAAAATTAGCAAGCCTTAGTCAGTCTTTTTCATCTTCTCAGTCTAGTTCAGACCTAGGTGCTAGCTTCAGCGCGAAGAACACTGAGGAGTGTCTCGCTGCGTTGGAGTGCCGTGACAATGATGATGATCACTATGCCAGTGGTAGAGGTGATGAAGTCCAGTGCAAGGACAGCACAGTTATTGGTAGTGCTTCCTTGGATGAGGTGTTTAAATCTGTGACTAACAGTTCTTTGCCAACAGACTTTTGTTACGAGGCTGAGAGCCCAGACGAGGCAGCGCTTGTTTATGCTGCCCAGGCATATAGTTTTACTTTAGTGTCCCGAACTCCTGAGCAGGTGACCGTACGATTGCCACAAGGCACACTTCTGACTTTTGATATTCTCTACACTTTGGGATTTGACTCAGTAAGGAAAAGGATGTCTGTAGTGGTGAGACATCCACTAACCAAGGAGATTGTTGTCTACACAAAAGGAGCTGACTCTGTTATAATGGACTTGCTGGAAGACTCTGCAAGAGGTAATTAGCCAAGAAGTTATTTCTGTTGTGTCTGCTGTAAAGAAACACAAAAAGTTTGCAGTACTCTTTCCTGCATGTAATATTATATCTAGGCATTGGGAGTATAAAAAGGAATGAGCTTTCTCTAGTGTTATCCTTGCATTTCATAACTGAGGTATTTATTTAACCTGAGCAACACTTAGAAGATGGAATGGGCTAATTAAAATTCACTGACAGTGCTAACTCGTGTGGATTGTGTACTCTGCAAGAATACTGCCATAAGGGCCTGACCATTGTATTTCAACTTGTCAGCAAGAAGGCTAGAACATTAACAAACAAACAAAACCCCAAGTAATCTGATCTTAAAGCAAACTAGATCCTTTAGCAAGACTTCAGCGTATATACAGCAGTTTTGAGCTTTTAAAGGATTGGTGCTATACTGGAATCCAGTTTTCTCTAATACCTACTCTTTTTTTCATCTTAAGCCACTAGATCTGAAATTATCTGTGCTTAAAATGTGAAAACCTTCCCTTGTATTTCACAGCTGATTTTAATGCAGAGAAGAGAATAAAAAGAATAAAAGAAAAAACACAGAAGCATCTGGACTACTATGCCCGTGATGGCCTACGAACTCTGTGCATAGCTAGGAAGGTAAGAGGGCATCAGCTGAATACACAGTTTTGCTCTGCATGTCTCAGTAGATTTATTTTAAAGTGTTATAATTCTTTCTGCTTCAGATAACAAACCAGACAGCCCATCTTTTTGTCCCTCTATTTGTTTGCTCTGCAGTCTTTTTTCCCTCAATGTGAGCAGATGATGGATTTTTGGTCAGCCTCACAACATTCATTTCTGCTTCTCTTATGGTAACTGTAGCTGACCTTCTCTACAGTGATTCCAAGCAAGAAATATAAAGCCTGCAGAGGTTCTAACCTTGTTCTGTTTTGCCTGGCATTCAAGTTTCAAAAATCATGCCCTCAGCCTGGGTTAGTACATCTTAGCCTGATGATAACAGAAGTTCTCTATGTGCAACAAATAGGTTATATGGAAGCTCTGGAGAAATGTAGAGCAACCTGCAGAAACTCTGTGTTCCAGTTCAGAGTCCAGCTGTGTGGCCACGAGTTTCTCCAGTTCACATTTTGAAGTCTCAGCTATAGGCCATTTATACAAACAGGAAGGCAGGTTTATTTTTCTCATCACTACTTGTTCTTGCAGTCTTTTCTTGGAAAAGTTTGTGTAATTTTAAAGATGACACAGTACTTTACCAGCCTGGATAAGAGTTAAGTCTCTGTGATCCTGACTGTTGGCATTCTTCTCATATTTAAATTTAAAATGAGCTCTGCTAAATTGCGTTCTGCAGGTCTTGAATGAAGATGACTTTCAAAAATGGGCCAATTTTCGTCGGGAGGCAGAAGCTGCAATTGACAACAGAGATGAGCTGTTAATGGAGACAGCACAGCATCTGGAGACCAAGCTCACCTTGCTGGGTAGCTAAAAATAAGAACCGTCATTGCACGAAGTATCGCTTGCTCTCCTGTGATATTCTTGGCAGTCAGACAGACAAGAGCTTATACTAATTTAGATCAAAAAGTCTTCCTCTGAGATTGGATAATCTCAGGACTAGGCTATAGAGTCCAATGGCAGTGTCTAAACAAGCTCTTGTGCATTTTGAGTAGCAGTAACTTTGAAAAAGGGTGCAGGCACTATCATGTGCCCAGAGATGTACATCAGCTGTTACTGTGCCTCGGCTGACACAGCAGATAATGAAGTTCCTGTAATTCAATCATGTCTCTGTGTCCTTAGATAAACCTATCAAGCACTATAAATTAACTTCACTTTTGAGCACAAATTCCAAGGGAATTTAGGTAATTACTCTGTATTATAAAACCAGGAGGCTTAAATGCACAGGAATTTCTGCTAGTGAATTCCTGATGCTGTTGCTTTGTCATGATTGCTTTCAGCACTTTGTAAAAGGGTATTTCGTGCTAAAACTTACATTCGTTGGCACTTTTGCATCATCCATCACCACTGTATATAACAGCACTATTCTGTTAAACTGTGGAGCACTGCAGGGCTTTCTTTTCTGATTCCAAACATTTTCTTCTTTTAGGACTGATTTTCAGAGTTGCCTCAGCCTCATCTTTCTGTAAATCTAATCTGTGCCCAAACTTCATTATCCTGAATTTCTGTGATTGCAAGCTATTAGCATTATGGTTTCTCATAATCTCTGCAGTGATTTAAAAAATTAGAGTAATAACAGTAAATGGCATAAGCAGAACCATATAAGAGGTAATGTAGATCCTATCAGAATGTGTTACCTTTGCCAACTCTTAAGGCTCTGTGCTCAAACTTTATTGCACACAAAGCAATTACCTTAAATCAAGATCTGTCCTCAATGTATCACAGTTACAGCATCTTCAAACTGACCTCTAGTGGAAGAGATAAGAAGAGTATTGTAACATTCAGGTGGTGATTTACCATCAGGATGAGTGCTGGCATCTGCTTTAAGTTTGCACATATTCAAAGAGAAAAATTACTGTGCCTTTTCTTCTCCTTTTGGTGGGTGAAGCATTTAACCTGAGAGTGGAGACAGCACTCATTTAAATAGTCAAAGTTGTTCTTTTCTGGTTGCTTTCACAAGACTTAATGCAGTGTGTTAAATATGTATACGGTATAATTCCTCTGCCAGTACATTGTCATTTTGGTTTATTAAGGAGAAATGAAATGCATTGTTCTAGCAACAAGTAAAAAGAAAACTCAATTGCTGACACATTCAGATCTTAATCCAAATGCAGATTTTGTGCCTCTGGTTTTATTTGCTGGGAAATACCTTGGCTCAGTTCTTAATAAGTTCAGGAACACAGCTGGAAGTCAAAGACCTTTTCTCAAAAAAAAGAAAACAGCATCTTGATTTCCAAATGGGGGGGAAAAAAATTAGTTCACTTCTCTTCCTGTTTGTCCAGGAGCAACAGGGATTGAAGATCGGCTGCAAGATGGAGTGCCTGACACTATTGAGGCTCTTCGAGAAGCTGGGATACAAATCTGGGTGTTGACAGGAGACAAACAGGAAACAGCAGTAAACATCGCCTACTCCTGTAAACTCCTGAACCAGAGAGACACTGTCTTCACCATTAACACTGAAAATAAGGTGAGTACAGAGAGACACACAGAATCTGCTCTCTCTCTCTTGCTTTGTGTCTTTGGTTGACGAAAGCAAAACAGTGCCAGGCTGTTAACCAAAAACCCACAGAGCAGCATTAAGCCAGAAACTCTTTAGATCATGATCTTTTAGACATTTACATAAAGTTTTATTTAAGCAAATAAAATGGTTCTTCCAACTGAAAATATTCCTTTTTTTAAATTGCCTGAAGAGTGAGCTGTAGAGAGAAGGTGATATGCAGTTTAAGTGCCTGGTTCCTAAATAATGTTGACATCTGACTTTTCACTTTGCAATGATAGTTTAGCTCTAGGCGACACTTGAAAAGTACAGGTATGAGTTGGTCTGGCAAAAGTATGCAGGTGTAGATTTTAATTAAATTCAGAACATTCTAGTTGTGTGTTCCCTGATAGGATTATGCTTAATTAGAAATTTATTAGTGAACAATTCAATTGGTTATCTTTTTGTGTAAGCAGCATTTCACCCTCTTGGAACTACATGTAGTTCTTGTGAGCCAGTTAAAAACACAGTCACTTCCTTGACGTTCTTGGTTGCAAACGTAGTTGTTGCTGTGCAGAGATAGTTCCTGAATTTCCATGGGCAATAAGGTGAGGCAGTAGGCAAAGCAAGCACTCCAAAATGAGGATAATCACTCCAAAGTCACGTCTGTCAGCTTCTGTGACTGACTAAAATAGAGTAAACAATCTGTGGTGCAATCTATGGCTATTCCTGAAACTGTCTGAGAGGAAGAGAGAAAATAGAGTCCTAACTTTTGAAGTGGATAAATACCATTTTTCATGGTAAAAGCAAAAGGCTTTAGAAAAGCAACCTTGACTTTTGCAGCTTGTGAAGCAACATAAGCAGTATAACAGAAAAAAACATGCCTTGCTTTTGGACAGCAGAATAGCCACCACTGTGCACAGGCTACAGCCTCATCCCTCCAGGCATCTTGATGGGACAGGTGGCTTTGCAAGATAGGTTTGGATATTATGGTTAAACCAGACTTGTTTGCCAAGGAGAGGTCAGCCCTGATCATTTCTAAAGCACACAAGCAGGATCCAAAATATCCTTTTACTATTTTCTTGCTAGTGAACTCTGTACCTCCCATGCAGCCCTCTGTGCCCCTAAGGTGGTAACAGGCAGCAGCTGCTGCTCGTTTCCTACGTGTGCTGCTCTGTCCTTTCTGTGCAGCCTACACTTGTGGTGCATGCTCAGCGGAGCTACCCCGAGATGAGTCTTTCTGTGGATAGTCAGGAGGTTGAGCAGGGAAGGCAAGGCTTCTTTCTGCCACAAGGCAAGGCACTGGTCTCAGGTGCCTCCGTTTTTCTTGACACAGACAGGGGTTATCCACACAAGCTTTGCTTTTCGCTGTAACACTATTGTGAGGGTTAATTAAACAGTTAAAACAGAGACTGTTTCTCTTGTGATAGGCAATTGTTTAGAGCACTTAGCTGGCCTACTTTCTAACTGCTTTTGTCTGAAGTTAGTAGCTCTCCAAACAAGAATAAAATCTTATGCAAATGTCTCTCCTTTAATGTCATGGAAATAGGGAAACACACAAAGCCGATACGGAGTTTGGCACAGACTACATCCCTTGCTTCAATGTGTAATTTCATTTGATACACACATCTACTTTAACGGAAGGCAGAATGAATATATTTAGGATGGAAATTAGAAGATGGAGTCTGTCAGAAAAGTGATGCTGCAGGAGGGACCACTGACTCCAGGAAACTGGCACATGCATGTTCCCATAGCACCCTACGTGGCCTCGATTCAGGCTCAAGTGCAAGCTGTGCTCATCTGGGTGCTTGTGGGGATATGCGTGGTAAAGTGGGCACCTGGAGGTGCTCCACAATAAGATTCAGCTACCTCCCTTTCCAAATGAAGCCCAGAACACTACTTCTGAAAGACTCTCCCAACGGCAGCAGAGAAGGAAAACAAATAATACACACTAAGTGTTTCACCCATTAATTTTGCCAAATTTAACCTCTGAACCCCTTCAGTGTGAAAGGTCTCTTTAATCCCTGGGCCCAGCAGCTTATTCCAACACTGAAAATTAAATCTCTTCCAGGAAGAAGCAATACAAGCAGGTAGTTTGGTAGATTCATTTAAAAACACGAACCAAGGCAAATCAGGAATTTCCACTACAATTTTTGGTTTGTTCACAGCAGGATGATACTTCTTTGATGTTTTTTAGAGGCTTTAAATGTGCAGGCTAGATGCAGCTTTTTATTAGATGTCAGAGGTACGTTTGATTCCAGAACCTCCCACTTCAGTGCAATTTAAATCTTGCAAACATCCTACACATGTACCTTATGCAACATAAAGTGAAAATAACATTTTAGAACTGAATCATCACTCAATAAAGCTGACAGAAAAGGTAGAAAAGGGATTGATTAGTTCCTCAGGTATTCAGTGCCACGCCACAGAAGGAGGACTTCCAGTATTTGTTAGCAGCAAAATAACTTTGAGATGATCCTGGATTTTCTCTGATAGCAGCATGCCAGTTTAGGAGATCTGTATGGAAGAGGTATAAACGCCCAAATCTCCCCTTAAATCTGTTTCTGTTTGATACTAAGTCAATTCTGCTCATCTGCATCTAAAAGCAGGCTTCTGTCTGATTTGATGAGAGGGAAAGAGCTAGTTTGTGTTTGAGGCACAATGCTGGGCAATATGAGACTTTATTTCTGTCCCTAGCCATGACACACACCTGAGTCGTGACCTAGAAAAGACCAAACTGTCAAAACTGATTGATAATGTTGAAAATCTGAACCTCTTGTACCTCTACTGCAGTTTACTTCTGAAGCAAGCAAATGCTGCAATAGCTACAACATTTATATAAGGACTACAATTTTAGAAATTCCTTTGGAACAAAAAGCTTTCTTGAAACATTCTGAACTCTGACCATTGCCAATACAAATATGTACTCCTGCTGTGAAGATTATTTTCTTTTAAAATTATTCCTTATTGAAGTGAACTAGCTGATAAGATGCAGTGCTTTCACTGGAGAACTCGATGATGCAATCAAAATAATCTCCAATCTGATGAATCAGTGCTTATCTTAGTCAGCTTTCCCTAATGTTTATCTGATAGGCTTAAACCCACTGGCGTGCTTGTACAAACACACCTTTATAGGGTTCTGTGCTGTAAAGGGAGATGGAGATAACTATTTCTAGAACCACTTGTGTTTTCTCACAGGAAACTTGTGAATCTCTTTTGGATTTAACCTTAGAAGAAGTAAGGAAGAATTACGAGATTGAAAAACCACGGAGGAAATTTTTTGGCCTCGTCCCAACGTCTTTCTCAGCATCGGAAGTGCCCGGTCCTGACTTTGGACTGGTGGTTGATGGCAGGACACTGAACATCATTTTCCAGGGAGGCCTGGAGAAGAAGTTCCTGGCGCTGGCGAAGCATTGCCGCACGGTGTTGTGCTGTCGTTCCACCCCTCTTCAGAAGAGCATGGTGGTCAAACTCGTCCGGAGGCAGCTTCAAGTGATGACTCTCTCTATAGGTACCTCCAGTCTGATTCTCACAGGAGAAAGGGGGAAGCAAATTCTTCCTCTCTGAGCCATAGAAATGCATGGAATATATTGTACAAGCTACTCCTTCAGAGAGATATGATGGGAAAATAGCGTTGAATAGCCTGATCAAAAAAACATATGAAAGTCCTTCTTCAGCTTTCCTTGAGCAAATCTGGCCTGCAGTTACACAAGATGAAGACACTCTAAATTCAGAATCTCCCAGCAGTCCCTTTCATGCACACCAGTACAAATGCATGTACACATTCCCTCCAGAATGCCCTAGCTTTGGGCATGGAAAGCAGCGAATAGTAGTCACTGTTGTGTCTTTTCATAAAGCCCTTTTCCTGATATATCTTCCCAACTGGTGAAAACAGAATTATCCCCAAAGTGGTATTTAAGCACTGACTCATTTGATTTTTGCCTCCAAATAATGTGAAATATTTTGAGTTTCCTGCTCCACTTTTGGTAAGTGATCCCACTAAAATCCTTGCCAAATTGATTTTTATGACTTAAAAGTGAAAAATATACCTCTGTGGACCAAACAGAAAAGACAGACTCTAATGTATTTTAACATTTCTTGTATTTGCCTTAGAGTTCAAAATAGAAGCTTCCAGCCTTCCACTTCATTTATTTTGCTTTACCAGCTAACCTAATTCACGATCTCCACGCTGCAATCAACAACCATAGCTGTTCTTTCCATGGAAATTTGGTTATGTATTTAACACACTGTTGCAAGTTGAAATGAGCAGAATAACTCCTGAAACTGTCTTGTTACATTGTCAACTGCAATCAAATTTATAGTATAATTTGGAGAACTCAGAGAAGTAGGGTGCTGCAAAGCATGATGATGAGCATATGGAGTTCACCAAGCAGAAATGGAACAATGCAGATGTAGATGGTGTTTGTGCCACCACCCAGCTGGTTCCAGTGTCAGGCCTTGCCCTAGTGGATTCAAGTCTCTTGGGAAGGAGGATGTTCCAACCAATATCACAGCCTAGAGGTTATGATTGCCTGATGATGAGTTACCCTAGTTAAGATGCATGGCAGTGAAGAACAGCTTTTACTTATTAGTATTTCTAGGCTATTTTCTTGTTCTGATATAGTCACTTTGTATCAGGAACCCTTTCTTGCACCTTTATTGTTCCCTCCTGACTTCCCATTCTAGGCGATGGTGCAAATGATGTAAGCATGATTCAAGCAGCTGATGTTGGAGTTGGAATATCTGGCCAAGAAGGCATGCAGGTATCCCTTCAATTTGTTTCCATTCTGCCTTTGTCACATGGTTTCTTGCTGTTTAGTGAGTTTCACAGCAGCCCTGTACTCTTGCCTGTCATCTGCAAAATGCAAGTTGGCATCATTACTGTCATAAATTAATGTGCAGTTTGTGATTATGGGTCCAGCCAAAAAAAGAGCATTTTGAGCCAACAATTAGCATGCATGAACAAATGTGTGTTTGTTCATAAGCCTGGAAAATTAGCAGATGCCTGGCCAGTGTCAGGTTAGCATCTGGTTTCTGATTCATTTCCAGGTTTTGTTCACTCTCTACAAGTGTTTTCTGCCCAAAACTCTTTCCCATGCATCTCCCTTCCTTATTCCCTAAGGCAGCAAATTCTGCAGAGATCAAAAATTTCCAACTATTTTCTCTAGGTCCTTGCATGGTTTTGGTTTGGTTTTGTTGTTTTCTAGAACATGCAATACTAAGAGATCATTCCAATGCTCGGGTTCAAATTTCATCATACTGGGTGGAAACTGAAGTCGCTGTAAACCACTCTGTGTTCTTTCCCCCAAAGGCTGTGATGGCTAGTGACTTCGCAATAGCCCGATTTAAGCATCTCAAGAAGCTGCTTCTTGTACATGGACATTGGTGTTATGCTCGTCTGGCAAAGATGGTGATTTACTTTTTCTACAAAAATGTGGTAAGATTGTTAAGCTTCTGGAAATGTCCATCCCAGCAAAGATGCAGTACAGAGCAGGGAGGAGTGGAAAGGTGCAGGCGTTGGGGTGTTCTTGTCTTGTTTGGCTTTCCAGTATCTGAAGGGAGCCTACAGGAAGGCTGGGGAGGGACTATTTACAAGGTCTAGTAATGTCAAGACGAGGGGGAATGGGTTTAAGCTGGCAGAGGGGAGATTTAGACTGGATGTTAGGAGGAAGTTCTTTACAGTGAGGGTGGTAAGGCACTGGAATGGGTTGCCCAGGGAGGTTGTGGATGCTTCCTCCCTGGAGGTGTTTAAGGCCAGGCTGGATGAGGCCTTGAGCAACCTGCTTTAGTGGGAGGTGTCCCTGCCTATGGCAGGGGGTTGGAGCTGGATGATCCTTGAGGTCCCTTCCAACCTAAACCATTCTATGATTCTAGGTTATACTCTCTGACTTTTTAAAAAGAGACAGTTCCTGTCTGTTCCCTTTGCAAGTTTATATTATGCTGCCTCCCTCTTAGTAATGGGCAGTATAAAGCAGTGAGGACAATGTGAGTTCTAAATGTGCTTTAAAATAGCATTACTCCAGAGGGGAAAAGGACTCAAGGCTTAGTAACTTATATCTGATAGTTCAAGAAACTTTATTAATAATACCCATGAGCCTTAAAATAAAATTTGCATGAGGAAGAACAGATTATTAGTGCTAGAATGTAGAAGATGACTCTGCACTAAAGATTGGGTTGCCTGTGAAGCCTCTGCATCTTTTTGCATTTAATTTGATAGGAACCACTTTGTAAGTAATGGTGCAGTCATATCTGGCATTTTTATTAAAAGTTTAATGTATATGCAAATGAGCTGTGCA
This sequence comes from Tricholaema leucomelas, assembly GCA_013400475.1. Taxonomy (NCBI): domain Eukaryota; kingdom Metazoa; phylum Chordata; class Aves; order Piciformes; family Lybiidae; genus Tricholaema lacrymosa; species Tricholaema leucomelas. Next base: position 1,767,287 of record WAAF01003013.1, read on the forward strand.
TTGAAGAATAATGTGAGGTGTAAAAAACCTGATGGTGATACAGTTCTTACAGGACTCTGCAAACAAGGCTGGCTGACATGAAATGCACCAAGAATGAAAAAATGTTTACTTAGAATTTGAAGTGTCTGTTTGAATTTTTTAATAGCTGTTTTGAATAAGGATTACTTCTTATCACTGTTAAAATTTATAGTGGAAATTGAAAGTTGGGTTTTCTTTTTAGAGTCTAAAGGGTATTTATTTGCAATGTAAAGTAGCTCTTCAGACTGGGCTACTGCTGCTCTATTATCTTCCAAGTACTATGAGGGAACAGGAGGCCTTTGATTTTGGATGGACAGGCAGTTTGTAAAAGGATTTTAAAATTTGCTGCTCAGAGCTGGGAACAGTTTACTTAATTATTCTCTGATATTTTCTTAAAGGAACCAAATGGCTTTTTAAAAGCTGCATCGCAGTGGATTGATGTGAAGTAGACCCTTAAGATATAGTGCTTTGTGGACTAGAAGTGCCAAGCTACCTGATGGTACCATTAACCAAAATAATGCCTCTGTTAGTAATAAATGTACTACATAAACTTCACAGGTGAAATTATGAGAGACATAGACCATCTATGCATTGCAAACTAAAGGATCCAGATCAGCTTTAACGGTAGATAACAGCATGGGGCGGGGGGGAAAGAGGATGTAAAGGAGAGGCCACAGGAAAGGTGCAGCTTCATGACACCCAGGATCTAAAGAAAAATGAAATCAAATCAGTATGAAGAATGTGCTTCTGCCCAAGTGGGGAGCCACAGTTTGGCTTGTAATAGGATGAGTTTGTATCTGCTTCTCCACAGAGCTATGTCAACTTGCTCTTCTGGTACCAGTTCTTCTGTGGGTTCTCAGGCAGCACGATGATAGATTACTGGCAGATGATATTTTTCAATCTCTTCTTCACCTCGATGCCCCCTCTTCTCTTTGGAGTCCTGGATAGACATGTTTCTGCAGAAACACTTCTGGGTTTGCCCCAGCTGTACAAAAATGGACAAAATTCAGAGGTATGTCTCGATTGCTGAAATAACTGCTTAATAAGCCAAAGGACCACAGCGGGTTTGGTTTCACGAGGGAAAGAAGAGTTTAGATGTACTTGGAACCAAATGACCCATTTATGGTTTCTAGTTTACTGATGGTCACTAAAAGAAGGTATAATTGTAGCTGTCAGATGAACTGGTAAGGAACATTATGATCAAAGTCCTGGAAGCGAGGCTGGGTGCTTGGTCATAGTTGGAAAATGTAAATGGGAAGCTTTATCCTGCCATTAAATATATGGAGCAATTCAGTTTGGAACCATCATGCAGCATTCTGATAAGTTATGTGTTAGTAGTGAGTCAGCCCTTTGTTTGGTATTCCTGATCTGAAGAGACAGTGGAGGAAATATGTGTGTCTATGTTTATATGCATACACCATAGAGATATATATCCATTTTCTCAGTGAAGGCATAGGTAGAAATTGATAAAACAAGATGAGAACTGTAACAAATAAGGGTAAAATAATTTAGCTGATCCCTGATTAAACTCTGCTCAGATTTGATGCTTCAAACGATCTCAACCCACTGAAGAAGAAATGCTTGTTGAAAAGATTACAGGAAAAATGACAAGAAAATGCAAACACTTACATTGGTAAACAACCCAACATTCAGAAATACATATGTAAATACATACAGGGTCTTACCCAAAATTGCTGTCTTCACTGATCCAGCCATGAAGTGTTTCATTTATTTAGTTCTTATAGTCAGTATTGATAACCTTCAGAAAACATACAGGAAATATGTTGGTTTTCACCTCAGTTTGCCTGCCAGGTTTAGAGAACCAGTCTGCTCCCCATGTGTTTGCAAGGAGCACACATATGCAGGCATACACATCTGGGTTTGCATGGGCACAGAGTGCACTAGCACCTATTCCCAAATTGCCTTTGCATCTTTAAAGGGAAATTATTAAAATGCTCGTAAGCAAATTTTAAAGTGGCTTTAGTTTTACATCACAGAATTGTAGGGTACTTAGGAATTCTTCTCTGCTCTTTGTTTCCTCACACCAACTTTCATTATCCCAGACTGTGCTTTTTTAGCACGGATGAGCACTGGGGGTTCGCGTCGTGTTTTGAGAAACCTAGGCAAGGGAGTGCAGGATTTGAGGAATCTTTGTAAGGTTTACCATCTCTTTTCTTAGGAGCTCTCAGACCTCGGATACATGTGAAATATATGTTCTTTACCATTTTGAAGAGGTCATGGTTGTTGCTTCTACATTTTGTCTGAAACAGCAGGAGCCTAGCCTTCTGTCACTCCAGTGATGCACCCCACTCCCTGAAAGCATGGCCCCACAGATCACTAGATAAGTTTAAATATGAGCAGTAGTCAAATTAAAATGTCACAAAGTAGATATTTCAACACAATAAATCTTAATGGGAAGGAGTTTTGACCAGTTCTATAGCTCTAGGAAGAGCTTTGTTTGGAAAAGGTTTTGAGGAATGGGATCGTTTGAGGAGGGACAGGGCTTCATGACATTCGCCTTAGCTGGCTGGCCCCTCTTCCTAAGGTTTGTCTTTATTTAACACATAGAAAATGCTTGTTATGAGATAAGCCTTGGGGCTAAACCAGCTGTTCAGGAGGCATTTACTCATGAAGGGATAGCAGCTAGCTATAATCAGTAGTGTGAATGGAAGGAGAACAGACAGCACTTGCGTCTGCACTAGAGATGTGTGTCCCATCACAATGATTGTTATCTATAAATTCCTGCAGATATACAAGCTGTCAACCTTTAGTATTACAATGTTGGATGCCTTCTATCAGAGCCTCATTTGTTTCTTTGTTCCCTATTTGGTAAGTGCCACACTCATTAATATTCTCATTCTCCTATCATCCTTTTAAAAAAAGAAAAATTTACTTCTGAGTAGTGAAGTTTCATCACAGTCTGTCTGCCTGTTTTCTAGACGTACAAAGACTCTGACATAGATGTATTTTCCTTTGGAAACTCCATCAACACCATCTCCCTCCTGACCATTCTCTTACACCAGGCACTAGAAATGAAAACATGGGTATGTGTTTCACCTGTCCTGTTTTGTTCTTTTGTGACCATAGCATACCGAGTAGCATTGTCTTTCGGAGTCATTTACCTGAATTCTGGGTCACAAAAAGCAAGTAGCAGATGCACAGAGATTTCACAATGTGCCAGAATTATTACCCTCAGGATAATACCTTCATATGCACAGCAACAGATTTTGTTTCTACTGTGCCTTTGGACCAGGACAGGACACAGTTTTTACATACTTCAATATGTGAGAATATGTTGCTTGAAGAACTGTATTCACTGTCACTGTTGTTGTGTAAGTTTATCTCCAGGTGTTCCTCCTACTATACTTTTCAGTAGTGTGGACTATTGCTTATGTTCTTCCAACCTGCCTCTGTAACCTTCTATCTTACACCCAGAGTCTCACAAGCATTGCACTCATTTCCTGCAATTCTACTTACAGACCCTGTACCACCTGGTAACAATGACTGGCAGTGTGCTGTTTTACCTCGTCTTCTCTCTCATCTACAATGCCATCTGTGTGGTCTGCAACCCTCCCAACAGCCCATACTGGATTATGGAGAAACAGTTTTCAGAGCCCACCTTCTGGTTACTGTGCCTTACTACCCCAGTCATCGCACTCTTGCCAAGGTCTGAGTGATGCGGTTTCCTCTCGGTTTTCATTTTGTGGATGTGCAGTCATTCCAAGGAAATAACAATAATCATGTTGTGTACAGAAATGTGATATGTGGAGCATGTGTGTTGTACAGGGATAAGTGATCAGTGTGGAAGTCAGATGTCTGGGTTCAACTTTCCAGTTCACGAGCCATTCGCTTATCCAGTTATATAACCCTAGATGAGTCACTATATGTCTACTGCTTTAGTTTTCCCATCAGGAAAACCTTTCTTTCTGGGGTGCTTCAAAGTTTACCAGCACAAAGCTGCTACATAATTGTTCACTATCACAGACAAAATGTTGTCTTGCTGATCAAGGCTAGAAGGCAAGCCTTTGAAATACTGCTATATGCTTTAATCTGTTTCTTAAGCACATTACAGTGCATTACTAAGCCAAATTTAACAACATTTCTATATGAAATAAGTTTCTGCATTTCTGAATTATAGTTTTGCACTGTGCAACAAATCAGTTATGTTAAAGACAGACTGAATAATATTTGGAGAGGAATAACTACTTTGATAAGTTGCTAAAAAAAAAAGTATTTGAGAACATAATGATTCTATTCCCATATGTGTATATGTTAACCTTACTACTTTTGGTCCTTAATATCTTAAACATTCTTTCAGCTTTGTCTGAGCTACACCACTTATGTGTGCCTGAACAGTGAAAGTAATGGGTTTGTTTGACTATCTTCATAGTTTCCTTCCCTTCCTAATTGTAATGAAGTAGTGCAGCACATTCATATTGCAGAAATCAAGACAATATATTTTGTATCTGATTTTGTAAGTACTATAAGGCATTAGAATCTGAGCCTTCACTTTGTCTAAAAAAAATGAACCTTTCAAGACTAGATAATATTTTTCTTCACATTATTATTTGCCCATTTGAGTTAAGATGCTCTTGTGATTTTGTGTTATATAACTTCAGGTCAGGATAAACAACACATAGTTCAGTAAGGTCTCTTGTCTCCTAGGCAAGGCATCTCTTTCCAGTCTGTTGTGTCCCTGTGTGGTTTTTGTTTTCCTATCAGCCTTCATTCACAGTGTCATTTTTGACCGTGAGCTACATCCAAAAAAAGTGGTTAGAAAGCTCTTATATCCATCTTGGGAATTCAGCAAGGTTAACATTGTTGATGGCTCAGCAGAACATTGAGCTTAAAGATTTATATCTTGATATATTCAAAATAGGAGTACTTCTGTTCCTTCACATAGGTATCCCAGATTATTATCCAGCCCCTAGTTTCTGCTACAACTTAGCTGTGCCAGCATATAATAGCAGTGGTGAAACCACCTTTTGTTAAAACACACCTGATTTTCAGTTTCAGCTGCTTCAACTCACCATGTTGTCTGCTCCCCCACTACCTCCTTCAGAAACCAGTTGGAACCTTGAGATTCTGGTTTCTTTCTAAGAGGTTCTGTTAAAATCCTCACTGTCCTTGGTTCTTCCTTTTGCTGCTGCCTTCGGTGCTAGCTGATGCTTTGGAGACCCTGCAGGCACTGTGGGGTTGCTCACCGGTGTCCCTTCTGCATGCAGGCTCCCCTGGAGCACAGTCTGGCAGGGCTTGGCACAGTGTGCATCTTCCGTGCATCTGCATCTCAAAGCTGCCTCTGAATTTGGCTTTGGGACTTGAACAGCACAACGTAAGGTACTAAAACCCTCAAGTCTGAGAAGAAAAGCATCTGAATTTCGTGTTCATTTATTGGCAAAGCCAGGCACTATGTCCCTTGGAGGATTTCAAAATACAGCTTTGGAAGGCAGACTGTGGTCTGTCAGGAAGCCTTGCAGAGGTCCTACTGACCTCACACACCGCAGGGCTGTGGGAAGGGCAGGAGCAAGTGAAAACAGCTCACAAAATACATCTGGTTGGAAGAGACCTCAAAGATCATCCAGCCCAACCTTCAACCCAGCACTAAAGTATCAACACTAAGCTCCAGCTTCACACACTGCTTCAACAGGATGGAAGACAGTTTTTCCTTCCTTTCTCTGTACTCTTGAATGGTCCACCTGCAACTTTTAAGAAGACAACCTGAGATGAAAGACAGGACAATATGATCCATACTAAATCCACACAGATGGATCTAGGCCCTCTGTAGTTGTGTTCTTTACTGTCCAACTGTAACTATGAAGGGCACAGCTCCCAGACCTGAGATGCTGTGGGACTGACCAGCCTGAGTGCAGGCATAGCCCAGTATGTGTTTATCCACTCCTACTTGTGCAGATAGACCTGTAAAACCCACTGCCTTAAAAAAGCCTTTTCTGTAATTAGCTCGTTAGGCTTTTTAATCTTGTTATACTTACTTATGCATGCATTTAGCAGCAGGATGTGAAAGTGGCAGCTTTCTTAATACAATTTCAAAGAGTCCCCATGTTTGCTTTAAAATATATATTGAGGCCATCTATGTTAAGGTCAAATACTCTTAGCAAGTTGCTTTGCAAGAGACTTTTTAGTTTTCAGACAAAACTAACTTGACACAGAGAGAGGATGTGTGCTCTCTCACTGCACACAATGTACAGTTATGTAAGTTCTCCATCCTACAAAGGGCAGGTAGGGCACATTTTATTTACTGCTTCCTGAGCAAGTCCATAAGCTGAGGTTTTTTAATTGGTAGGTTGGTATTGTCTATCAGAGTCCTTCTTTAGATTGTTTTATCACTAAAAATATAATCCACATCTCCTCAGTTGCTACATCTCTTAGTGATCTGTGTGTCCTTCTTGATCTGTTCAGCAATCAGACAGCACTGTTATTTATTTAGTATTTATATACACCTTGGTGACTCTATAAAGGTCAAGGTAAGTGTATTGTTACATGTTGCATAAAGACACAGGAGTCAGCTTTCATCTACCTTGTACGAGGTGTCTACCAGATGCCTGTAAAGGGAGGAAAATTAACAATGGGATTGGTGTTACGTGATGCAGATTATGGACAGAAGCACTGGTAACACAATCCCTTCTCTTCCTTTTCCACCAGGCTCTTAATTCTTGTTCTACGAGGAACCTTTGGAACATCTCTGCTTCTGAAAGCACAGCAGATAGATAAACTTCCCAAAGAGCAACGGGACCTTGAAATCCAGAAATTGAGATCAACAAAACTAACTACTTCTGATGCACCTGTAGCATCACCTGCACCTAATGAAGACCTTTACCAAAACATGAGCAACTTATGCGTGTCGCCGTTTTTACACCCAGCAGCCACAGCAGCTATGCCTGGAGACACAGAAAGTCAGGGACTTCCCATGTCTGAAGTGAATCCACTCAGGAAACAGATACCAGAAGAAGGCTACTATTTCTTTAACAGGTGGGCAGAGGAAGAATCTGCTGCCACAAAGCCTTCAGCAGGACCTTTCTCTGGCCATTACCCCGTTGTAACCAGCAGAGTAACAACTCCGGGACAGAATGGTGGCAAACTAACTAAAGCTAATGCTAACAACTTTGGCCACGGCAGCCATCGGCGATCTGTGAGTGCAGTGACACTCTGAAGAAACCTTCCAAAATGGGATCCACAGCCCACGTGGAGAAAGATACCATAGGGAAAATAAAAAGTCTTTTTATACTTAATGATGATGCTCACTACAGAAGGGGAGAGAGGTGTGTGGACTAGTGCAATAATACCTCTAATATGCAACTTTTCTTAAGTGCATATATAGTTTGGATTTGTCATTACATGACTTCTTGATCTACCTGCTTTTGTCTCATTAGAGGAATGTTCCATGAGCATTATAGAGTCACTGAGAAATGTACAATTACTTTCTTTCATCAAGGAATATGTTCCTTTCATAGCAATAGGGATAATTGTACTAGTGATGTTTCAATGTTGTTATGCCATTGAGGTAATAGAAAGAGAATCCATTCTATATTAAGCCACGTCTTACAGCAACACATTCTGCTTGAGCTTTTACTGTCAAAGTTAGAACTTACAAACTTCAAACTTACAGTTCTGCCTGCAAAATATGTTACCTTCTGGTACTAAAGGTATTTTCAGAATAACAGCATCTGAATAAGACTAGAGAATGGCTTGAGGTTTAATATATTGACTTCATTCATGTAATAATATCAAGTCTATAGTCTGTTTTCTCTGAACAGTAAGCTCAGTATTTTTATGCAGGCGGTGGTTTGGTTTGCCCTGACACTGTTAAGATAAGGAAAAATTAGTTTTTAAATTAGAAGAATCCTAAAACAGAACTACAAGAGCTGATAGGATAACTTGGGTATAAGTGGAGTCTACTTCTTCATACCAACAAAAGTAGACAGACAAATAAGTCAAATTCAAGGATTTATGTTGCAGAATTCTAAAGTTGTCTGTGCTTTTTCATCTAGAAATTCAGTTCCTTCTATTTTCCATATTATTATGTAGTGTTGCTGGATTCAATCAAGTATAAATCATGCTCCTCCCCACAGTTGGTTACATTCAGTAGTTGATGGAGATCTCAATGGAGATTTTGACAAGCAATATATGAAGGTCACTAATCATGCTGCAGTAAGTACACGGTGCAGAATGGCCTAAATATGCATAAGAGAGTCACCTTTTTCAGTATCACAGGGCAACAAGATGCAAGAAAAAAACCATATAATGTCACCATCATCACTACCTATTGCAATGCAATGAAAGGTGACTTTGGTATTTCTTATAGAAATGTTGACTAGTAAGACCAATATCCAAGTTTTTCCTTTACAATGTGGGATGAAAACTATGTTTTAAATTGAAGCCATCTCTACTTTTTGTGAATCTAACACTGGTTCTGATTTAAGTAGTTTTTTAGTCTTTTTTTTTAATACATGCTAAATTAATTTAGCTATTTACTACCTATCACAGTATGTGATCTGTTTCATAACCCATGTAGGAAACACTAATTTAACTGCTGTGTATTAGAATAATTATTGTAACCATATTCAAGAAGTTACTTAAAAGCAAGTCAGGCACAACTGAGTAACATACCTGCCACTGAGATTTCTATTAGCCAGAGCAAGAGCACACATAGAACTGGAATTCTTGAAGTACTGTCAGCTGTAAAAGAATTCAGAAAGAGAGCTCTGGGGGTGGTTTTCTGTATGATGTACAAAATGAAGGGAATTAGGCATAGCTGAGATTATTGTTAATGGAGTGTGAGATTGCTCCAATGTTTGCTCACTTGCTGGCAATGGACCTTGGGTGACAAGACCTAGGATCAGGCCTTTACAATTCACAGCCATGGTTTTATATTAAATGGTCCACTTCCTTTGAACTTGAAAATGATGTCAATTCCTTATCCATTTTATTATAAAATGTAAAATGTTTTTTATTGTAATAAATACAAAGTGGTTGTGATTTGGTTTGTTATTGAGAGTACTAAAACAGAGGCAGAGTGGTTTTCTAGTTGCCACCCACAAGTGGCACATTTGTGTTTTCAGAGGCCACACTATAGGGGTGCTTATCACATAAACTAGATAACAAAATTCTATGAATGTGCAAGAGGGATGAGCAGGTATGGGAAAAGGCCAAAGGGGGAAAAAAAAAGGCAAAGGGAAGAATTGAGTTTGTTCTCTTCTCTTAGATGTCTCAAAAAATGCAAAGTAAGGTTTTAAACCGTGTAGAGAGGTGTGCCTTGTGCTCCAACACAGAAACCAGTTTTCCCAAGGATGAGCTGTGTATATTTTGTCACTTTGTTGGCTGATGCTGCAATGTTTAATTCATTTGTTTGATTGCAGTTTGAGGTGATGTGGGAGTACAGAGCCGTTTGCTTTAGGGTAAGGTGACTGCGGGCAGGATGTAGCATGATTAGGTACTTGCAAGCAGCACTGATGAGTAAAAATATAAATGCAGAGACAAGAGACTCTTGAAGATAATGATCACAGAGGGTGGGATTTAGAGAGGTGACCAGATAACACTGAAGATCTATAAAGTACTTTTGACATTGCCAGTGATTGGAACTTACTGCAATTATCAGTACCTGAGACAACTGTGAACAGTACTTGCTGCCTGGCTCTTTAATATAACAGCTGATTATTCTCAGCTACATAAACAAGAGTGAGAATTAATAGAGTCTGAATCGTTATTTTTCCAAAAATATCAAAGGGGTAGATGTCTGCTGTCTGAAGGCATTGAAGGTGATGGTTATTTAACCATCATCCCCAGTGCAGCTACTGAAGTGTGCTCCCACCTTCAGGCATACTTTGCAGGTTTCTTTCCATGTTAGCACCCAAAGCACTCATGTGGTTATTGTGTTTTTCCACAGGAGAGCAGGGCTCTACAAATTGTCATCACTATAACTCACACGTTAAGCTTTGGCTCCACAGGAACAGATATTTGACTGACTTCACAGAAACGACATCATTAGCTGCTGCTTTGCTCTCATCTGTTCAGCCCCAAAAAGCTAAGCCAAGATCTCTGTGGGACTGGGGAGGGGAAGCAGTTTAACCTATCACTGCTGCCAGCCCTGGAAGCTGTTTCTCTGACATAGTTTATTGCCTGCATCAGAAGGATGGCACAAGAGCCACCAATAATCCCTTCAACTACTTCAGATAATTGACAAGAAACTTGTCAGAGCTCTCAGTTACATTTTGTGCTCTTCAGATCTCATTCTCCATTTTGCTTGTAGTCCATGCAAGAGTTTGAAGACAGATAGAAAGCAAAGCTGGACTTTGAAGTTGAGTGCTTTGGTTTTATAGCTGCTGTGCTTCCAGTACTGTGGGCTGTTCCAGTGGATCATCAGATATTTTAGTCCTCCTGGGCAGTGTACTTTACATGAGATGGTAGGCATCCAAAGAGCTGCAGATGGATAGAGCATATTATTCTCAGTTGCTGAAAAATATGTAAAATAAATACCCAGTGCTTTGGAAGCTGAGTTCAAATACAGCCAGGGCCTTCCTTTTGTATCGTGGTATCCTCCCTGGTTTACTAACACTGTTCAATTTAGCCTCCAACAGATAATTTAGGAAACTCCTCTACACTTGCTAGTTTTATTCAAAAAAAGGACAAATGTAAATCAGTAGGCTGCAAACAGGCCAGCAGAGCTCATTTAAGATCAGCTGGATTCAAGTGAAGGTTTATTAGAGCCTGTCTTGTTTTGTTGATACTTTAAAGGCTTCTGCCTGCAAGAGCAAACATCCCCATTTGCTCGATCCGAGTGGGTCCTCTTTCACAGTGTTTAAGCATCTTCTGGCCAATAACATCATGATCTAAATCAAGATCTGAGACAGAAAGCAGATTCTTCATTCTCTTACTGTGTACACGGTGTAGAACGGCAGCTGGACTGGTAAGAATCAAGACCAGGAGTGCGGATTCTCAGGTTACTTTCAAGTATTATTCAGTGGTCAGTCAGGGCTTGAGTTGTCTAACATGTTTTATGAGGAGGATGAGTAAAGTACACATCCATGTATGTGCTCAGTTAAGTGTGAAGGGCTACGAAGATTTTCCCACTCTTAGTAGTCTAAAATAATTTTGCATTTACTCTTGTTTTGAGAGGAGATAATGCTGTAAAGATTCAATTAAGTTTTCTCCGAAATTCTGAAGATATACATAAACTATGGGAATATGTTCTTAAGATTCTTTGCTCCTTTTGATAATCTTCAGTTTCAGGGAGAGGAGGGAATGTAGTCCAGAGACATCAAAGAGCCAGGATATTGCTTGAGGCTATTAGTTCTCAGATGAAAAAAAAAACCCAAAACTAAAATTTATAGCCCAGAGGAATCTAACTCTCCAGCACTTTTCAATAAAGGAGTCCAAGCACACATCAAATAAATATTTTAAATCCTAATTCTTAGTTGGAAGGTGGCTTCTTTAAAAGGAATATTCTGAATTGACTTGCATTCATTTAAAATTTAGACTAATTTGCAGTTTCTTGAGCTCACTCCACAGAAGAGGTTATTTGTGGTATAGCACCACGTCACAGAAATGCAAGACAGCAGAGCATCCCAAAACAGAATCTGTTCTTTGCAGCAAGGAGTTACACACAATCCACAGCAGCTATTTGCCTACCCAAGTCTTTATTAATTAAAATAAAAACAACAACAAAAAAGGACAACCTGCAAGAAATTAGATTAGAGCTCCAGTGGGGCTTGTTTGAAGAGAACCTGCTTACTGGAGCTCTGAAGATTCATCTACTATCCATCATCAAAGCTTTTCTTTACTTCTACCGAATAGAAATATATCCCAGTAATGGTCAGGATTCAGAGCAACCTCATATGCTGTGATAAATGACAAGACTTCCGTGGTGCTCAAAGCATTATCAGAATCCATTTCATACCCCATCTGTTATTATAAGCATAAACTGTGCAAATGTTCTCCAGTGCTGCAAATGTCAGCATGCTGGGGGCAAGTGCTTTGGTTTTCTATCAGCAAATAATGATAATTTATATAGTGTTTAATCACGCTTAGTGAGAGTGATGAACTTTAAAGACTGAGCTTCTTTCAAATCACTCAATCTTCAGTTCTCCTGGAAATGGACATCATCATTTATAAAATCCTGAAGATAACTTCCCCAGCCTGGAGGCTTCATGATGGTTCAGGGCTGACGGTAGAGGACTGAAATACAAAACCATTTAGACATCAAAATGGTTTTGACAGAGGTAATCTGGTTCAAGCACAGAACTTGGAAGTTAACTTTGCAAACTAGAACCTTCACATAAAATAATTCTGGCATCTTTTAGTGATTTGTACTTACAGAAGAGTCTTCATTACCTGGTATGACACAACCTCAAAACTGTTAGTTTCTAAATAAAGCAGCTGCATTTACCAGGCCAGATTGTAAGTGGTTGGGAGGTAGGAGTGCTCCACTGGAGGTCTCTGCCTTTAGATGCGTGGAGAATCTCACCTACACTCTCCACCTGCTCTTTCTGAAAGGAAAAGTGCAGGTAAATGTATGGATGCAATAAATAGAGGAGACTTTTACAGGAGGGCAAGAAACTATGAATCTTCAAATCCCAAAGACATAGTGAAAGGTAATACTGCTAGTATCTTAGCAACCAGAGAAACTCAAAGACAAGCTGTAAAGGGAAATCAGCTATAGCCCATCTTTAAGAGATCTCTCTGGTTTCTATTTATTATGTGTTTCTGAAACTAGATTTTTAATCACAGACTTTTTTTTCTTGAAAGGCTTCATCAGTTTCGGAGGGGGGCTGCATTTGTATATTTGGGTCAGTAATCACTCATTTATTAGAGCAATTTCATTAGCACATCCTAGACTTGACGGGCAGGTTGGAAGAGAGAAGAAATCTTCAGTGAAAGCAGGGGTGGGTGCTGTGCTGGAGCGAGCACCCTGACACCCTCTGGGGTCAATGGCGAAGCCTCTAATGCATTCAGTGGCACTGAGGCATGCCCTACATACACTAAGAAGCAGAAATGTCTTTGATATTTTCACTGTTACATTTTCTTTTTACTAATTTGGCTTAGACTCATAGAATCATTTAGGTTGGAATAGACTTTCAACATCATTTACTCTGAACATCACTTTCACCAGAGTCTAGATTTTCTGGATTTACCTATCTGGGAGTCAACTGAACTGGGAAATCAGCTGAAACAGAAGCATGTATTTAACGGCAGTCATGTGGCTCATGACAAAAGTTGCAGTCCATTTTTACAACATCAGCTTTCCAGACAATGTTTTTGGAATATAAAATTCAGAACTTTTAAAGCAAAATGGAACTTGCAGAGTTAGTCAAATACTAGGATAATAGATGCATATAAATGCCAGCACATAGAAGCTTCATGTTCACTTTGTTGCCCTTTTTCTTTGTAAGAGTTTCAGCAGCTATTGCTTGCTATTATTGCTATTATCATTAACCTTCATGCTAATGCCCACAAACATCGAAAGTCTGGCATATATTTCATTGCAAGTACATCCTTAGATGTGCTCTATTTGAGAAATGTAATCATATTTTATTCTCATCCTGGAAAGTTAAAAAAATCACTTAAAAAAAACCCACAGGAAACAGGTTAAAGTGCAAATGGATTGCATTTGCTAAAAAGCAGAGAGTCAGTGGCTTACAGAAAACTCCACTTTCTAGTTGATTTAGACATGGTGTTCAGTGATAAAGGAAAATTCTTTTAAAGACTGAAAAGGGATAGGAAATCATTCAGAATCCCCTAAATGCTCACCATCCAGAAATATTTTGTCTGTCTATATGTATCAAACATTAATCAACTGTCTTTCACATGGAAAATATTATGTTTCAGCTCACAGAAGTCAAAACAGGGAATTTATGATCAAAACTATGTTAATAGCTTGTGCAGAGTTCTTTCTTTGTTCAGCCACTGACAGTTCAACTCTGCTAAATAATCAGCTCTTTGGGAAGTGAACAATTCACCTGGATTTCTGAGAAAAAAAAACAAACAACTGTACATAAGTGGTTTTAAACAGCTTTCAAGACCTAAGGTCTATGTGCTGAAACCATCTGCCTGTCACTAACAGCAAGGTCTTACAGGTCTTCTTATTTACTGAACACCTATCCCTCTCCAGGCCTTTTGGGGCATTTTGTTTTGTTACCTGACTTGGAGCTGACTCAAGGGCATTTTTTAATTAGTATCTCAAGGTTAAGAAGTCACTTGCTGGCTACATGAGCTTTCCTCTCGGGATGCTCTTTCCCCAGTGCAGAGGTCCAGAGTCAAAAAGATGCAGGTGCCAACAGCAAAAAGGATTCTGTGCTGCTAAAGCAGAAAGAAAACAGACTGCGGGCAGGGTGTATTTTTCTAGCCCTAACTGTGCAACAGATGGTTTAACAGTCTCCCCCTCTGCAGTGGCACTCTTAAACAAAACCAAAACGCAGAAATACCCTAAAATAAGGGAGGTAAGGCTGCCTTGCCAGCTGATGGGTCCCAGGGCGTTCTAGCCCTGGGCAGCTCTTGCCTAGGAAAGTAAACAGGCTGCCTCAGGGTTCATCAGTTGCAGGTGCCACTCGGCAATGCAGACAGAGCTCAATACCTCCCCGGAGCTGCAGAGCAGGCTCACTGTGGTTGCCCTCCGAGTCTGGAAGTGGAAATAATAATCCCTGGCACAAGTGATATAAGAATATACTTTAACTCATCAGTGGCTGGCATGCTGGCAAAAGTGATGGAGTCAGAGGCCAGGAAATATTGGTCCCAAATACAGAGGGAATCCAGATCAGACTGATCAGGGGAAATCCTTGCTATTTTGTGATGGTTCAATGAGAACTAAAAGCAACTGTTAAAGGGAAATCTGAGCAGATTCAGAAAGTGCAAGTTTTAAACATACTTTATTTGAATACTTAACACCTTGGAAAATAAACTGAAATTAGCCTCTTGTGCAAATAGAAATATTTATCATCACAGCTTCATGACCTGCCAGTCTAGCAGGTGACATCCATAGCATTCTAATTCCTTTAAGTCTTGGCAGTCAATACTAATGAGACACTAAATACCTGATTGCACCTGTCCATTAGAGTAAATTGAGTAGTGTATTGTCTTCACAGTCTTTTGAAGAGTGATAAGCTCAGAAAAACTTCTTAGCAAGGATTTCTTGATTATACCTTTGGATCTGTTCTGGGAGGTGGCTGACAGCTGTCCTTTCTGGTTTGGAAACAATCAAATTATACTGACTGCTAACAAATGATGCTACTCAGAGGAAAAGCTTATGTGATGCAAGAGGAAATAGTGCCTCCATTCCTTTAGTCAAACTGTAAAGCAAAGATTGACAGGAGAAATTAGTAGCGGAGAGTTGTGCTGTCTTAATACACGGAGACCTGGCAATATTGGAGAGTGAGCCACTCAGTGCTGCAAGAGATGTTCTTAATACAGAATAGATTCTCCTGCATTTCCATTCAGGGCAACAGGCAAGTAAGCAGGGGTGCAATTCAAAGCACTGTGCTCAACTGGCACTCCTGCAGGTGCTCAGGGCTCCGGGGAATCTGCGAAGAGGACTCTTGTCAGCTATCAAGTAGTGAACATTCGGGGTGAGATTCTCAGCCCTGTCATGCAACGAACTGCAGGTCTTTTTTCTTCTGGGATTGGCTATGAAAGGAGCTGCTCATTAATTGAGGGTTTGAACTGTAAAATAATCAGAAATTTCCCAGAAAGGCAATTCTCATCAGGCAGCAGCAGTGTTACAAAGGCTTCCATCTTGGCCAGAAGCTAAATGCTTTTATTTCAATACACACACATTTATATTTATGTTCATAGTTGATGAATAAACAGAAGAGAACTGGCTGCACAAGGAGGATTTCTATCCCCAAACAAATGTGTTAGAAGCCACTCCAAACCCACAGAGCTGTTTCTCTGGACTCAAGTTCAACCCTGACCTTCTCTGTAAGCTCTAAAAGCTCTGCTGTCTCCCAAGGGAGGACCTCCATCAGGTAGAAACGTCAAGGATGAGTTCACAGCAGCCATACACCAAGGGTTCTTGTTTGCGAACGTAGGTCCACCTCAGAGGGCTTCCCCAAGGCCACCAAGTTTTGCACCTTGCTCTAAGTTTTTACAGATACTTCTTTCTGGGTCGCTGTTCCTTGCACGGATACAGCCCTGCTTTATATAAGCCTTCTGAAACGAGGTCTCTCCTCATTAATTTTTCACTCGCAATCCCCATCCATTTCTTTTCCTTTGCCTTCTGATTCTTCTGCTTGGATGTTTTCCTTCTGCTTCTTATTTCTGAAGGAGGTATCTAGACATGAAAAGCAAGAACCAAACAGAGCTGAGCTAATTAGCAGCTGCTTTAAGCTATTGTTTACCTTGAAGAGGAACACATCTCAAATCAATGCCAATTTGGATCGCAAAAATGTTGCTATAGAGAGCCAGGCCGAAGCCTTGGAAGTCCATTGACAACCCCTGTTGAAACTCACAATTCTGCTGCACATGAGCCCCACTGAGAGACATTTTCAGCACCATAGGATCCTTCCTGAAGGGAAATTTTGTTAAGACACATTTCTCACCAATTCCATGTAAGTGGAAACACCTTGTGAACACCCTGAGTCAATGTAGCATCATTACTGTTTCAAAACAAGGGAGAAAGAAATCAGGAAATGTCTGTTTTCAGACAAAAAAGAAAGTAAATGGAAAAAAAAAAAAAAGAAGAAGGGAAATTATATGAAAAAAACAAAAGGTGTTTTCTCTTTTCATCCTTTTCTCTGCCATAAAGCTCTAATGTTAGCGATTATGGTTCCAGCTCCTTCTCTCGGCTGGGTTCACAAGCAGGTATGTGCACTCCTGTGCTTCTGGATTCTACAGAGGACCTTCTGGATTCTACAGAGGACCTTAGCTCCACAGTGTTTGGAGGGTGGGTTTAACCCATCTTCCTGAATGTGAAGGAGTGCTATGAAAATGGTGTAGAATAGAATAGAATAGAATAGAATAGAATGGAATAGAATAGAATCAACCAGGTTGGAAGAGACCTCCAAGATCATCCAGTCCAACCTATCACCCAGCCCTATCCAGTCCACCAGACCATGGCACTAAGTGCCTCATCCAGTCTTTTCTTCAACACCTCCAGGGACAGTGACTCCACCACCCCCCTGGGCAGCTCTTCTCCGTTTTAGTTCAGGCAGGAAGAGAAGGAATCAGCTATTCAATAAATGCAATTCAGGTTAGAAGCTGTGAAAATGTTTGGGTTTGTTGGGTTTGTTTGTTTTTTTTCCAGAAGCAGTCTACCAATACTGTTGCTCATGCAATATATGAACTGGCTCTGATTTCCACAAATAAAAAAGATTTGCATTGACTTTATGAACCAGTTTGGTTTTGAACAAAATCATAACTGCTGAAAAGTATCATTTGAGCTTGCTTGCAGCTCATAACAAACCTACAACGCCTTGCAATGGGGGGTGGGGGGGAAAGCCTCTGAAGCACCGAAAGCAGGATGTTTGGTGGAAGTCACTGCAACAACATTGCCAGCTCTCATTTGTTCTTTAGACTGAGGTATGACAGTGTCACCTAGCAACTTTCAAAGGGCATTCAGACTTGCCGGTACTGAATGCATATAGAAAAGCCTATAAATAAATTAATTTACAAATTAATACTTATTATGAGTGTCAAAAGCATCACACTTGACATTAAAAACACTGTACAGGAGGAAAAGAAATGAAAATTAACTTTCACCCTGGCGGTTCTGCAGTGGGAGGATTTAAAAGGAGTAGTCATGAAGTGCTGTAACCCTGGGAAGCAAAGGTTTGCATTTGCAATCTGCAAACCCCATCAGATATATATACCTCTATGTATATGTGCATCTATGTCTAGTATTTCAGATAGCTTCAATGGTTTTCCAGGTACTTATGTGAACAAAGGGGAAAGATTCATCAGTTATGTTCTGCCCACGTTATTTAATACCTCTCAGTATGTATTATTCCTTATTTTCAGTAAGCTCACAACTGCCCCTGCTCTGCCAGCTCACCTGAAGATTGAGGCAGAGAGCACCACAGTGGTCTGTAATCATAGAATCATAGAATCATAGAATCATAGAATGGCTTAGGTTGGAAGGGACCTCCAGGATCATCCAGCTCCAACCAATCATAATCATAGAATCATAGAATCATAGAATCATAGAATGGCTTAGGTTGGAAGGGACCTCCAGGATCATCCAGCTCCAACCCCCTGCCATAGGCAGGGACACCTCCCACTAGAGCAGGCTCCTTTTGAAATCCAGTCCATTCCAGTCGAATTACTACTGCCAGAGCTGCCTGCATGCAGCAGGTAATTCTCTGTGTCTGGAAGAGCTTAGCCAAAACTAACAGGCACAACAGTCACCAAAGCTTAGGCTAGTTGTGACTGATGTATTTGCTTGGTGAGGATCATGTCAAGCAGCCAGTCCTATTGGGCTATGAAAGAAAATTAGGAAAAGGCAGAATTAATAAAAGCTAAATTAGCCCTAATAATTTGTAAGGAGGAGCCTTGAGTGCTCCAGCATGGGTGAGGGAGGGTCTAGGTCCTCCTTTGCACAGCTGAGAAGATGAAATGTCCCTTGCAGTAATATTCTACATTGTATTTGAATTATTAAAAACTTTCACAGAAGAAAAAACTTTAGAGAAGGAACTTTCCTGATAATTATCAGCCATGTAATGCATCAGGGCATTTGCTAAAAGCCAGAGAAATAGGAACTGCAACCATTCCAGAAAAGGGGAGGAGTGGGTGCATGCTGTATTGCCTTTTCTGGCTATTTGTGACATTTGATCCTTGCCCGCACGTCCAAGGGGGGTGAATCGGTTGGTCCCTGCATGTGTGCTCATGGCTACCGCAGTTGCTGATTGTCTCTGAGTTTGCACCTCCAGCTGTTCGTCACCCTCCAGGTCATGCCAAGGGACTTCACCCAAGTGAGGAAAAGAGTAGGTGCTAATGGGATCTGCCTGCAGGCTTGTCTGAGCAGGGTAATCCAAAATAGATACAAGGAGCCTAACAGCGCTTTAAATCAAATCTGAGCCTGGAGAAGGGGAATCAGTTCGAGTAGTGAAAAAAAACCAACAACAAGAAAAAAACACCCAAACCTTTAATAGCAGTTACAGTGGAAAAAGAACTTTACAGGGATTCACTGATGGCTTTACCCCCAAACCTTTCTTTCCTGCTTTCCTCTACCCCAAAACCTTCCCTTTCTGCTTTCCTCCTGTGACCCTGGGGCTTAACCTATGTTAAAAGAGCTTTAACAGGGTGGGTATTTGGCTGCTTGAAAGGAGTACATCTCCTCTGGGCTCAGTAGGGTCTCTCATTTCCACCCTGGGTGGGCACAAGCAATACCTTTGCTGCCTTCTTTTCCTTCTTTTCCTTCTTTTTCCTTTTCCTTCTTTTTTTTTTCCCACAACCATGTCAAGATTTGACAGCAGGGCAAGCAACTGCCACATGCTCCCTTCCCAGCCATAGTGCTGGTTGCTCAATAGACAGAGGGGATGCCAACTGGGCAGGGCAGCTCACTGCCTATCCACTCATCAAAAGGCAGACTGGTGTCAGAGCTTTATTTCTGTTAATTTCTTGCTACTTGTTGCTATCTGACTCACACACCTAAGAGCCAGGGCAGGTGTCTTTGCCTATTTTGGCACCAAAAACCTATTTTCTATAAATTGATAAATCCAGGTCTTGGTCACACACAATTTTCTCATCTGAGCAGAAGAGGAAGAGGCTCCAAATTTCCCATACAAATAAAGTTGCCAGTGGTGGCAGCCAGAAAGTCTGGGTTGGCCTGGCACAGGACAAACCAGAGAAAAATAAAGTACTGAAGCTTGCTTCTGGGAGAACTCTGTGTTCTTCACCCCAAAAAAACCCTGGTAGCAGCTGTATGACCTAAAAGCCCATTTGCAGGCAGCTCCAGGCTGCTCAGCCAGGGAGCGGATGGGTGGGAAGGAATGGCTGCATTTTGTGCCTACTGATCCAGGACAAACAGACCCTTTTTAAAACGTCATTGACACGGCTAGTCCTCTTTCAGCAGCCTGAAATAAATCTCTAATTGCATGATGTCTTCTCCAGCATTCAAATGCTCATGGTGCTGGACTCATCCTGCTCACGGAGGCACAAAGGCATCTCACCCACACCCTGCTCTGCATGGTCCCAGGAAGCCTCAGGACCAGAAGAAAAAAGAGCAAGACAAAGAAAGGAGAGGCTGAGGAGGTTCTCAGCAGGAGAACACCATGCTGGTTGGCAGTGTAGTCAGTGGGATGTGGTGCTCTGACGCCCCCCAGAAGGTAAGTGTGGGCTGTGTTAAACACAGCTGGGAGAGCGAGCCCAAGCCTGTGGCAGGAATTTTCAGCGCAAGCTGCCTCCAGCAGCAGCTTGAGGAATCACAGAAAAGCCACTGCCGCCTCCTGCCCAGGCTCACCGCATGGGGACAGCGTGGCTGTGTGCACCCGTGTAAACCCACCATGCCACCCCACAACTCCTCCCCACCGCAGAAGGGGCCAGCAGGAACACACTTGGGAGGCAGCAGATTTTGCTCAACAAACATAATCAAGTGTTAGAATATTTTCGTTTGTGTCTTGGTCAATCTCTCTTACTGCAGCTGAGAAATGGGCAGAGATGTGACACCACATTCAGCAGAGCTGCAGCTTTGCAGGCGCCCCAGGGTGCAGACACTGCTGCACAACAGCCCTGCGAGGTAAGGCTGGCAGTGTCTAGGCAGGGCCTAACACAAGATAAAAACACTATTTCTGCCAGAATGGTTAAAAATGATTTTTTTTCCCCCTTATGAACACATACTTTATGTCACAAGGTCTGACACCAATGTGTACACACCTACTTCTGCTGCAAAGTTCCTGCAGCTTCAAAAAGCTGGCATTTTATTGAGCACTTTTTCTCTTACACTGGCTACAGAACTCACCTGATAGTAATTGAAGACTATCTCCTTCTGGCAGTGCTGCTGCCAGTCAGAACATTTCCTGCACCACAGGTTGGGATGAAACCAAAGCAGATCAGAGAGGCAGTTCATGCTCATCATCACACCTCTCTCTGTGTTCTGTCCTCGGCTCCCTCCCAAACAGGGGATATTTATCATGAGAGGGAATAAACCACTCGTTTGTTCCCAAAGTCACAGAGCGGTGCAGATTGCTCTGTGAAGAACTGAACAGCAAAAGCCTTGCTGCCTCAAAACAGAGTGCAATAAAGGTAAGGTGATAATCGCCCCCCAACATTAACTACTCCCTAAAGGCATCAAGGCTGGGCTGTTATCTTCTCCTGCTCTCTGTAGGCAGGAGCAGCCTGGGACTGAGCAGAGGGCACCAGAACAAAGCGGTCTGCAACATTCCGAGGTAGAGGGCTCCCCTTGGGATTGCCAAGAGCAAAGCACGGGATCCGGCAAAAGAAACAGTGAAAAACAAAGCTTATGTGATTTTTCTTTTCCTGACAAACTAATTAATCACTGAGGGAATCTATCTGGATGGCATTTGATCTGTCTTTCCAGAGTTTTCAGTCCCACCTTCCATCTGTAACAGAAACCGTCTCTGCCCGCCCCCCTTTTCTGGTTTTTCAAACACTGCATCTCTGCATAGCTACTGGGAAAAAGGAAATTTGGATTGCTCCATCAAAAGGAGGTTCCCATTTAGGAAACAAATGGCTTAATTTCAGAGGAAAAGGGTTTGAACTGTTGTATAAAAACACTTTGCAGCCTGTAGGCTGATGAGGTGATGAGTTTCAGCTTAATATTTTCTCCTTCTGGGTCTGTCATAGCATCAGGTACCTGTATTTCATCTCACTGATAAAATGATTGCTGCTGGGTGGCAAACAAGGTGGAACACCCTGAAATCTGCCCAGCTGACCACACAGTGAGGGAGCTGTGTGAGCTGATGTGTACCAGCTGCACGGTGGGAGCAGAGACGTATGGAGGGCAAAGAAAGCCCAACATACCTTCATCTCCCAGTGTTGTGTGCATGACAGCAAAGAGAAACCAACTGCAGTTCTAAATGGCTAAAAACTCTTTGTATTAATCAAATCAATGCAAATTATGTAATTTAGATGACTGACAGCTGTAATGGGCTGTACAAAGATACTCTGCCAGCTTAAGGAGAATTAGGAATCAATCAGCTCTCAGAGTTGAAGAAACAGCTCACAGCAGAGGTTAAGAGCACAGAGACAAGACAACTCCCTGCTGAGCATCTCTGGACTAAGAATAGTGGGGGGGTTAATGGGTCTTTCTAAGAGACCTGCTATTGATGTATTCCTGTCTCTGCTCGTTAAAAGCAGGGCTGTACCTGTAGGCATCCAGTGGCTCAGATCAATCCACAGTCCCTGATAAATTTGGCTGCAGCAGTGGCAAAGTCTGCTCCCTTGTACCTCAGCTACATCCTTCACCTGAGATGAAGCATGCCTGGTCTGATTCTTACCAGACCACACTTGCTCACAGCAGGGCTGCTAACACTGACACTGCGTTTCCATCCCCAGTCACTGACACCAGGGTGGAGGTAAGACGGTGGCAGAGGAGAGTCACCGGTGAAACTCTCCAGAGAAAGAGTTTCTCCTCAAGGCTATTCCTGCTCTTACACGTGCTCCTGTTTGATCCAGCTCTGCACAAAGGCACACAGGCTGATTTAAGCTGCCAATGACAGCAACCAAGGTCATCCTTTGACTTTGACTTAAAATGGGCTATGTACTCCTTAGGCTATTTATAATCCACACAAAGGTATTCCTCTGCTTAATCAGTCTCCTGAGGGTGTAAGTCACATCATGGATGTGTCAAACTCCTACCAGACACCAGAGGATGAGCAGCTACTCTATCTCTCCACCTTCCTACTGTGCACCTTGCAGCACCAGGACTAAAGGTCTTGCGAAAGTACCAGACCTTCCAGAAGGGTGCAACCAGGGTCTAACACCAGGACACATGGAAGTGGAGGGGACGGTTTGAGGCATTGACTGAGATGGGAGAGGGAGACAGGATGCAATGTCAGCCTAAAAGAAAGATGAATGCAGATGTATGCTGTGAGCAATCAGTTTTGTCCTTGAAGAGAGGACTCCCACTGTGTTCTGTGTTAGGTAACTCCTGGATATTAAAAGCTACAACAAAGTAGTATTTTATGCCAGAGAGGAACTGCTTCTTTAGCCACTGTCCTCACCACGCACCATAAGGTGCAGGGATGTAATATGTCCCTGTGTCACTCGGGGCAATGACTGTGATCGCCTGAAGTCTTCTTTGACTTGAATCTTGTTGATTCAAGGACCATCCACATGACACTTTCCCAATTCTAACATCTCAACTGAAGTGTCGGCCTGCATTTTGCAGACTTCATATATGGTGAAAGGACCCTCCCTCCAAGCTCAACCCACACCACAGTTTCCCTGGGGTTCTGTAACGGCATAAGAAAAACACTTTAAAGAGAAGAAATTATATTGAGTTCTCATACTCCAAATTAGATTAGCATTTTAATGTCATTTAATTACTTAGTTGCAGGGGGTTTGTGCACCAGTTTATAATGTTGAGAAAGTGTATTTTACAGCATTGCACAGACAGATAATAAATTGTGCAACACAGATGTTGCCACTAATTGTAATGTTTTAAGTGAAGAGGAAAACCCTCTCTTAGCCTTTAATTAGGTTTAGTCCAAGCAGACAAAACTAAAAATTTCCTTGCCTTTTAAGTAAACACCATCTGCAATATATTTCTACACCATGACCTAGAGCACAGCATGTCTGCAGCAGCCTGCCATGCTCCTGCATCATCTCTTCTGGTGGGAAAGCCTGTTGGCACAGTGAAGGTAAATTGGCAGCAGTGGCTGTACTGCAGCATGACCCTGACATGAAGTGTGTCCCCAGTCCGCTTCATCTGACCTCCCAGAGGTCAGGCTAGAGGTGCCTTTGGCACAATAGCAGGAGCACACAGCTGTAACCTGTCTGTAAGTCACTGTGGGACAAGCAGTGTAAGTGGCACACTGCAGGCCAGAAGGAGAACTCTGTAATGACTTGCTGAACCACGCACAGACAGGTTTTATTACTTGAGTGGTGTGAAAGCACTCCACTTCTTGTGGGAAGAAGCCAAAAAGCCCCCCATTGCCCCTTTATTGCCAGTGTCTCAGCATGCTGCACAACCAGGGAGTTTCCTCCTTTTGTAAGAAAAGGTAAGTCCAGGTGAAATAACCCCTAATACGTGGACAATTTATTTATCCATTCACATTTTGCATTTCCAAAGTACAAAAGATATCAGTGTAAATCCCTAATGCCCCAGGAATCAGGCCACATTTGTCATTGTTTACTGATGTCCAATTTGCATATACAAGTTTACTTCCAGCAGCAGGGTTACAACACATTTAAAGTAAGAGACTTAGGTCCATGTCAGGCTATTGCAAGAATTATTTATGCCCCAGGACCAGTAGCTGACAATGTGTGGAGGAGAGTAAGCCAGCTCCTAGGAACTCCTGGCATCAAGTCTTCTCATTACCAGAAGCCTTTAAGCTCAGCCCAAGGGTAGAGAAGCAGAACAGGCTGTGCATGTGGCAGCTGAACAGACCCTCAGTCATAAAAGAGTGGGACCTTTGCCCTCTTGCTGTGGCAGTTTAAGCCTCTCAGAAACATCTAGTCCAAAAGACGTTGCTGTAGTACAGCTCCAAGCAGCTCTGCAGGCTGTTTCTGCAGCACTGCAATTCCCCTTCAATCCTCACCAGCAAGTCAGACAGGTGCTGACACTCTCCTTTTTGGATTAATGTATATTGTGCTTATGAAAATTAAAACTGCTTCGAAAAAGCATCTTCAACTCCCTCCTCTTTAGCAAAGCAAGAGAAAACAAAGAAAAAATTAATGGGGCAAATTTCTTTACTTCAAGAGTGACAAAGCATTGGAACAGACTGCCCAGAGAGCCTATGGGGTCTCCTTCTCTGGAGACTTTCAAAACCTGCCTAGATGTGTTCCTTTGCAACACGATCAAGGTGAACCTGCATTAGCAGGAGTTTGGACTAGATGACCCCACAGAGGTCCCTTCCAACCCCTACCATTCTGTGATTCTGTGATTTTTGTATCTAAACCCTCGTATCCACTATTCCTTCTAATCCTTTTTTTTAAAACATACAGAGCCAAAAAGGCTAAAGCCATGCCTAAGGCTGTCTTCAACTGCTGGCAGACTGATGTTCTTGCGTGTGAATGCAGAGGGCAGCATGACTGTCATCATCTCCTCTTGGTGCAGTTGTGGTACTGGTTCATCTTTAAACCAAGCAGGATCAAAATATGGAAAAATAGATAATAAATTGATTATTTCCTCTTTTGCTTGCTTTGCTTATTTGCTCTTGGGGAACATGGGGGTGGGGATGGGACAAAAGTATTACCTTAAGGGCTAAAGGGCTAGCAGAGTAAATAATTTTGATCTGCTTTAATCAGCTGCCTCTGAAATCCTGGGGGCAGTTGCAGAGCTTGGGACTCAGAGCAGCTGAGGCACACGTGGACACCTCTCTCCTGGTCCCCCACCCACCTCCAAGATGCAGGCAGCAACATGCCAAGCCCAAGCACCCAAACCAGCCCCAGCACTGCTGTGAGGTCCTGTGTGTGCAGCCACTTGCTCCCAGCAAACTCCAGCCTGGGGACCTGGAAATGCAGCCTTCAGTGCCACTCACCGAGCATAAGTGTGCTCCGGAGGTCAGCCCTCCCGAATTGCCACACAGTGACCTGCACACAAAATAATTACCTTACAGCCACTTCCTTTTCCTCGTTAAGAAATCTTGCAGTATTCCAGGCAACCCTACTTTTCTTGGTTTATTAATTTTGCTCGGGTTAAATGAAAGCTAATAAAATAGAAACTGCTGTAAGACCCAGGGAAAATTAGGTTATGTAACCTCTTTTTTATTTATTTAGCACGATAGCAAAGTTGTTTCTTATCATTCTTCAGGTACATTGTGCTCAGGAATAAATTAAACTGTCTATTCAACAAAGAAGAGCTGCTTTTTCTACCGCTAATTTTCTCTCTCCTTCTCAATTCTCACTCTATTATTAGTGGGGGGGGAATAACAAGCTTAGCCGAAGCCAGAGGAGCCCTTCCAGCTCTGCACATCCACACCGGGCGACTACCTCGCATAATCCAAGTGGTCCATCTATCGGTCTCCGGCCGACACGACAAGCACCAAAGTCAAAAGTACAATGGTGTTTTTCTTTACATAATGACTTGCTGATGTTGACAAATGGAGTGACAGCTGTGCCCTTTTTAGGGCGAGATTTGTGCAGCAATCAAAGTCACGTAAATAATTTCCCTGGGTGTTTTTCCCCTCTCCTGCTCCTGCTCTCGCCCACAGTCCCGCCGTGTGCCGAGCTCCGGGAGCAGCCGCACTGCCTGGAGACGCAGATGGGTCCCGCTCCCCCGGGTGCCAAATCCAGCTCCTGACGGCTTCTGCCGTGTCTTGAGCTCTTTCCACTGCAAACTGGATTTGGGGTTTTTTAAACATTGTGATGGGAAGAGCCAGCAGAGATCTTAACAACCCCGAAACTGAGAGAGAGCAAGGAAGCAGGCGGGGGCGGGGGGCGGGGAGGGTAGCTGGGGACAGAGCTACATCTTGGGAATTCCAGCAGGGCCATGGAGTTCAGTGAGTTACGGCCCCTTCCAGAGCTAACCTCTGGAGAGCAGCCCCAGACACCTCTGGCTGTCATTTCCAGGCAAAACTCAGCACTCCTGTGGGGCTGGGTCTCTGAAGCATCAGCAAGGTGAAGCAGGCATTGGCAAGGAATGGGGTTCAGAGTACAGCAGAGAGGTCACCCCACTGCTCTTCCCTGCACCTGCAGGCTGAGCAATCTGCTCTCCCTGCCCAGCTGCACCCTGGAGACAGTGGTGACTGCTGCACCAAAATGCTCTTTGTCCCCCACTACACATGAAAAGCACAAAAGTAAAAAAGAAAACCCTAAGAAAATCCACCCCTGCTCCTTGAGGAGCTCATGGTACCAGGGCAGATCTTCCAGAAATCACAGTGTGTTTCTGGGGTGGTAGAGGCAAGGGTGAAGCTGCCTTGCTCAAGGTCCACCACCCCAGCAGTTCCTGGGGGCTGCATCCACTACACATTTAATACAATGTCTGCCTCTTCTGGAGTCATTTTATCGCTCCATTTTAGACAGAAGCCAGCAAGGAGAGCAGTATCTCGACTCATCCAGGCAGGCACAAGCCAAAGCCAGGGGCTTTGCAGGGTCAGGTTGCTGGGCCACACTGCTTTTCTGACCACAGAGGGACGCATGATGCCCACAGTTTCGGCTAAACCCTAAGAGTATGGCAAAGGATGTACCTCAGAGTGGGAAGGGGTGGCAGGGTCTACGTGCACATATGTGTGTGCATACATGGGGTGTGGGTGGGGGAGTTCTTTGTGCAAACTGTGAAGGGCAGGATGACATGAGTAGGTCTATCCCAAACCATTGCAAATACATAACTGTTAACATAACTAATCAGAACCTGACCCAGCAAATAGATGAGCAGTTCTTGAAAGGCACCAAGGTTCAGTTCCTGTGCTAATACTTTAACTGTCTATGTTAATCTCAATTAGGCAGAAAAGTCTACACTTATTAAAATTGCCAGCTTTCTATTTCATGTGTGTAAGGGCAAGGAAGAAGCTAAGTAAATGTGTGGGCGACACCGTTGAGTGTGAAAGCACAAAGTACACAGGGACAAAAGCCTTCCTGTCTCTCTTCTTTAAAAAAAAATACACCAGTATATTATCAGGGCTTCTGAGTATGCCAAGAACCTGTTCCACCATTGCGTGCCACAGGACTGTTCCAGAAGCACCAGAGACAGAAGAAGGTGTCATAAGGGTCTCACCAACCTGCCACCTCCAAGGCATCATTCCAGCGTTAAGCTGGAGGAGAGATGATGGCTAACAGTGAGAACAAGGGAAAGAAGAGAAACTGGGAGGTTGGAGGAAGGACTGGGGAGTTCTTCCCAGCAATGAAATATTATAGGGCATACACTCTCTGTGTGTATCTGTGAGTGGTTATGCATGCTTTGGTGAACCAAGGCAGCTAGAAATGGCACTAACAAGCAGTGATATTTTTCATCTCATTTTCAGTAAGACTTTCATGTGTCCTGCTTTTTCTGCTCCACACCTGCTGGCCTGAAAATGGCAGTTCACCAGTTCAGATTTCACCATCAGCTTTGGTAGTTATCACCTTCGTGCTTACATAAAGGCTACGAAAAACTTCAGTTCTTCTGCTTAAAATCCCAAAACAAAATCAATCCCATCTTTTCTTTTCTTTGTTTCTTTTCTGGGGGGTTGGGGGATGGTTGGTTGTCTTGTTTATAAACGACTATGAAACTGTGAACATAGGTAGAAAAATGATGCATTCTAAGAAGCTGTCAGGTGCAAAAACTGTTGAAGGCTCAACAACCCTATTAATGCTATGAGAAGGTGTTAGACATCAGACTTATGTAGCAGCACCAACACAGCATAAGAGCTATATGACAGAAGACAACAGCATTCTCTGCAACTATCCCACCTTTTTTTTTTTTTTAACTAGAAACAATGCTGCAATCCATGATCTGAAACCCAGCAGCAGGCAGAGGAATATGGGGCAGGTTCACCCAGACAGAGACAGTCCTCCTCCGCAATAAGTACCCCCTGGACACTCCCACTGCGTTCTCAGGAGCATAGCTGAAGGTGGTAACAAAAGGGTAGAGTTGTCTTTCCTCCATGGTTTTGGTAGCAGTTCATTTGCCAAGGAAGTAGGTAAGATACAGGCTGAAACTGTTTCTCCACTTCAGGAGCTTCTTCTCTGCTGCCTCAGGCACTCTGTCCTGCCCAGGAGCTAGCCCAGGAGCTAGCCCAGGTGTCACAACACCTAAGAGACACTTGATTTCCTTCTTCCCTGTTGCCAGCCATGCATATGTTTGGCCCAGTCCAAGTCCTCCCAAAGGAGGCATCCCAAAGACAAGTGGGTCCCTGTAGCCATACAACTTTGTGAATAGCCCTGAGAAGCTTTAGTCCTATTCACTCTCCAGTGTTTCTAACCAGGCTTAAAGAACTGAGGGCACTTTTCAAAGACTGTCTATGCTGACTCTGGTGCCCTCAGAGAAGCCAGGTTCAGTGATTACCCCTTTCTTCTTTCCACCCTTCAACACTATCCTTTACCTCAGCCTGCACGGTATCCTGCCCTGGCCAAGTTCATCCAGCTGTGGATAAGGCCACTGAAAAGTATTTGCTGTGTCTGTCTATAGATAAAGCACCACGACAGAAAAATAAACTTTAACAGCCTGAGGTGTTCTTCTTTTAAACAAAACCAAAGCAAAAGGCCTGAAATGCATCCGTTTGCCATTAGAACTGGAAATGTTCTGAGATCCTACGACACAGCCTTTGCGTTTCACTGTTCTGCTGGCATTTCAGAAGCTTAAAATGAAGAATTAGCTTTCCAAAAGTCAGATTTTCTTCATTAGAAAAAACTTGTTGAAAACGTAATGGAAAGATCAGAACAACTTCATTAGTCTTCATTAAATAAAATAAATGTTATTTCTATTCCCTTCACATGCAATCACATATTACAACTATTAATATTGCAGAGATGTTTCTTTTGTCTCTGAACTTAATGCACAAAGCTGCAAACCCCCTTGCATGAGAAACAACTTAAGATCACAGGAATGACATGCAGTTCATCTTTTTTATGTTCATTAATTTTCTGTAAATAGAGCACAGTCGCTTTGCATTGTTTGCACTAATGGAGAGCTCAGAGCAGTTTACCCTGTTACTACTTATCATTTATTTGGGTGATGATTTTAAAAAGCTTTTAAATTAAAACGATAAAGATGGTTAGGGGGGAAAGATACAGCCTGCCAGAATGTTTCAAGTATGATAGATTATCCCAGCAAAAAAAAAAAAAAGGTGGTTCTCATTTAAGAATCATGCCAGGGCTGGCTGCACGTCTCGAGCGATTTTTCAAGCCCCCCACTTCGTGTTAGGCATCCTGCCCAAAGCCATTCTGGAGCATAATCACATCAGCCTCCTGCTTGTCCTCCCTGCTGAGGGCTCAGCCTCATCCAGCTGGTCCCTGGAGCACCTGCCAATACACAGGAGTGATTTTACCTGGGTGCCTGGACTGTGACAAATGACCCACCACTGCTCTGCTCAGCTCTGTGGCTTGGGGTGTCAGGCAGCTACCACCAGCTTGGTAGCATCTCTGGCTGAACTCATCATAGCCTTTGGCCTCATTAAGTCCTCCACCGTTGCTCAGGACAGGAGTTAGGGCAGTAGAAGTTGGCACCAGCCACAGCTCCTGGAATACTTGGTCCTATATTTGCATCCTCTGAACACCAATGAAAGAGGCTGTGCCCCTTCCCCTTGACACTCACCCTTTAGATATTGATCCAGTCAGTAGCATGTCCCCTTGTCATCTCTAGATGTTGAGAGATGAGACAGGCTCATCCTAATTTGAAACAACTAACACCAAGCACCAGGCAGTCAGCCAAGGAAAATCCTTTATACTTAGATTAGCTTCCAAAATCATGAGCCATCCCAGCATCTGGATGCTGAGAATGCTTCCATGCATTATGTAACCAGTGAGGCACTGCTATTAACTACAAACCTAACACAAATTTAATACACAGACTTCATACAAGAGAGCACTCTGAGAGTGGGGCAGAGACAGAAAACACTAAGACTTCCCTCAGATTAAGAGTAGTTCAGTGTCCAACATTTCTAAATCCTCTCACTCTTCATTTCAGCAACACCCACAGAAAAGGAGGCAAAAGATCCTTCCTAGCAGTGAGAAAGAACTGACTATTTTTTGCTCTTAGCTGTAAACTGAGTTCAGCAGACAGCACTGAGGAGCGGGGTTTGCTGGCACTATTAGGTTGGGGAAATGGCATATGGTGCATGGAGTGATTAAGGCTCTAAACTGTACATTTAAGGCCTGCTCATAATGAAGTCCTAGAGATCTTTTCAGTTAAAAGGAGAATTGAGCCTTTCATCATCTACTGAGGTAGAATATATCATGCATCCTGAGAAGCTCCACTGTAAACAAGCAGTCTAGGTATTTGTGTCCCCTTGGAGCCCAGAAGCCCTTTGGACCACAATGGGTCCCTTGCCCTGCTCCAGCAGGCTGTGCCAGGGGACGATGTGGTGCAGGCTGCACAGATGGCCACACGCTCCGAGTTAAGCAGTGTGATCTCCCCAGTGCCCACCTCCTGCAGCCTGACAGCCACACAGCATGGCTGCCTGCTTTAGACAATGAGCATTTCTCATTCTCATTTTGAGTGCTTTTCAAAACCTTGTGGCAACGACTCCATCCCAGGAGCCTCGCTCTCGCTCCAGAGTGTCCTGCTCTCTTGCTTTTCATGGGCAACTTATAAATGCCTGAAAATAAGGAATTTTAATGGGAGTGCTGATTCAGCCTGAACTTTGCTGTACCAGCACAGAGTGTATTGAAAGGATAAAATAAAAGGACTTTACAAACTCCAGCTCTATGTGCCTGATCATTTTCTCTAGGGAACAACCTGGCAAGAAATCTGACAACACCCATCCAGAGAAGCTTTCGGTTTGCCTGTGTGCAGCGCATGCCAATGAGGTCTGGAATAAACAATCCATGCAGCAAAGTGGTGTATTATTTATGCATTGTCACATCCATCTATATAGAAAATTGGCCCTAAATTAAAAAAGCAGGTATCAATATTGCCTACGTGCTGACTCCTGGGGAAAAACGTGAGGGAGGAAGGCAAAATTTCAGTAATAAGGGCTCTTTTCCTCCTACTGATGTAAACAAACAGCCTGTGCCACTGGAGCAATGTTTATGCTAGCAAATACCCTGAGGTGCTTCACAGAAATCAATCTGCAGAGAAAAATAGCCAAAGATAATAAAAATTCAGCAGCTTCCCAACTCAAGCCCTGGCCTTGCTGCGTGTTTGGGGCTGGGGGTGAAGGGTGAAAAGAGCAACGTGTCAACTGCTAATTTTTCCAGTGCACAGCTCATGAAAGGATATCCTCTGAGCCCTGAATACCAGCTACAGCTTGGTTCGATCAAATTCAAGGACAGAAGAAATTGCAGGAGGGAAGGGAAGTGGAATTGTCAGCAAGCTGCAGGAATACGTGTTCAGAGAAAACTTCTGCAGTGGAATGAACTGGGAGGGGACCACTCATACAGAAACCAAATGACTTGGCAGGTAGTTTTCCACCCTCCTCCTGTGGTTACTTATTCCTGTTGCAACACAGTCAGGCCAGAACACAGCAGCCTGGAAAAACTGTCATCCCCTACCCTGTCACCTCAAGGAACTTTGTGTCATGCAGTGACTGTGATACAGAGGACAGAATCATAGTTCCACTGTAAAATCAAGCAGGGTAAAACCTTGCTTCACTGTAAAAATGGACAGTGGATAAAGTAAGGGGCAGTGATAATCTGTGTGGCCATTCTGCATCTTGGTCAGCAGGTCAGGTAAAAGCAAGACAGTCGGCTAGCCTTAATTTTAACATCAGAAAAATCCAGGCTTTGCTGTAATTTTCACCTAAAGCTCCTGGCATGTTCTTAGGCTGTCTGTTCCCTTGCCTTCTGAGCACAAAAGGCTGCAGGTAAGGTAGCCTCTGGGCTATGGGATAGGTCTCAAATCACTCTATAGCTCAGTCAAATCCAAATCTCTATATTTTCCTTCAGCTGCTCTTAAACTGTCCTCCCTGCCTCACAAATCACAGCTAAGTAAACCTTCCCTGTGCAGAAAGGTTAGGGAACTGCAATCACACTGAGATGGAGCTGCTACAGGGTGCTGATGCTTCATAGTGCTCACAGTGCCAAAAAGAATCACAAAAATTCTAAGAGTCCATCCCCCAAGTACAAATACCCTTGAAATTCTACAAATGCTTTAAATATTGATCTTACTACTAGTGATGTCCATGAAACTTCTTGAGCAGGTGGTCTATATATGGTATAAAGCTCAGGTAAGGTGTTCCCTGAGGTCTGATGAACAAAACTGTGCAGTACTCTTCAATTGGAAAGAGTTGTTAGATAGCAGATGGTATGAAACAGCTCAGAAGGTAAGACAGAGAAGACTTCTCTTCTATGACCAAGATGTCATAGTGCCTCTGTGGAGCCAGTTCAGATCAGTGACTGATCCAGCTTTTGTTTGATCATTCAACACTTGCAGCTCTGCAAATCTCAGGTTTCAATCACACACATCCTTATGAGACTTTCAGTTATGACATGATGAAAGGCAAGACTGATGCTGCTTCCAGTACTGCCAGAAACCCCATGAGAGCTCATGCCCACCAAGACCCCCTTATTACCAAACCTTGTCAGAAACCAGGGGAGGGGAGAAAGTGTTGTGTTAAGCAGAAATGATCCAAATCTTCTTTTCAAACTTCAAACTTATTTTTTGTACCAATTATGAATGAAGATTGAAGGTGGCTTTTCTTCTATCGATTGAAGAAAGGAATGATGGGTGAAACTCATCGTGAAAAAGGACGTGAGATTTTTACAAAGGTGCTCAGATATGATTGATTCTTATTGCTGAGCTTCAGAAAGCTACAGCAAATCCATACAAAGAATAGGGAGGGCTTTTCAGATCTCAGACATCATCAAAGTCATCAATGTGTGCTACTGCTTTTTCAACGTGAAAAATCCACAGGTAGGTTGTGAGGAGCCCTCAGACTCCAGCATTTTTTGCTGAACTACTCTTACTATAGATTTTAGATTTCCCCTCACGGTATCTGTCCCTTGTTTCATCATCCTTTTCACTATAACAGAAAAAGAAGAAGCAGGAAACCCACAATGTACAGTCTTGCCACTCACTGCTCTTTGTAAAGTCTGCTGAGGAAGGAAGGAAGGAAGGAAGGAAGGAAGGAAGGAAGGAAGGAAGGAAGACAGGAAGACTTTTGATAGTCAGGAAAAAATAGAAAAGACAGTCCCTGCAGCTACACAGTCCTAGTCCTTAGGCTAGGTTTGTGCTAAGGGCTGACCAGCTCTGAAAGCCTACCAGCAATCTGATACAATTCCAAACTACACCCAGATCCAGATCTTGACCAGATCCAGTTTTAAATTCAAATGCCTCACAGACTCACAACCTTACTTTTTCTTACATGGGCATTTTTCACGGATATGTGTGTCAAGAAAGTTTTCTTTGGATAGTCATTGCTCCAGCAGCCTGTTAGGCTCTCATACCCACACTGACCAGGAACAGGTCCAGCAAAACTCACACAGCACATGAGTGAAGGCAAAAGCAGACTCTAGCCTCACTGCCTGTGGAATTGATATGGCAGTGCTGTGACACAGCTGCCTTTGTTTGTTAGTTTGGTTTTTTTTGATGAAGTTTTGCAGCCAGTCCAGTTTTAGAACCACTTTGGTTTTCTGCAAGTCTGCTACTCAACCAGTCTTCCAGCCTTTCCCTTGTACCCTCTGGAAAGTTAAGTGCTAAAACCAGTCAACAGTGGAGAGCAAAAAAGCAAAGGTTTTTCATAATACATTTCTGGATTCACAAACAAGTTACACAGCCCTTCAGAAGTTCAAAAGGTATTTGTAAATAAAATGCATCAATTAACCCAAAATTACAGCACAGTGCAATTCTTGGACAGATGAGATGAGTTGGATTAGCCTTGACTAGCCATTGGGCTGTAATCTGAAACTGTGTCCAACCTGCACAACAGCATTTGTGTCCACAGGCATCACTTCTAGTGGTAAACCTTGAGCTCACCTTGGTGGAGATGCCTGGGATCAGGACTGGCCACATGAAGCTGCCAGCTAATCCTTCCACATGGATTTCACAGGTGGTTCCACGTCAGCACCCCTGAGGATCCCATTGCATTTCACTGGTTTTGCTAAGGGGACAGTAATGGCAGAATCACTGGACAACAGACAATGCCACAGGCATTTGCTCACTACTTTTGATCCTGGCTCCAAAGCTCTCCTCAGATGATTTCAACTTTCTCACTACTCAGGTTCTTTAATCTACATGCCACAACATCAATACAAAAGTGTTGAGATAAAGTGTGATAAAGCTAAATTGTCTGGCTAATGCTTGAGAATATTTTATCTCCTTAGTGTCTGATAGTAAAATTAAAACCTAAGAGGGTTTCATCCCTTCTGGCACAATCAGACTGTACTTTTCCTGTCACCTTGGCTATGATCCAAGGCAGATGATATTTAATTTGGGTGACAAGGAACCACAAAGGAGTTCTTTTTCTGCTGCTGGCAGTCTGGTGATCACCGCAGACCCATGGAGAGAGCTTTCCTCTTCCTACATCTCTGGAGAAACACCCACAACACTGAATGTCTGCAGCCTCTGCTCTCTCAATCCCAACTTCATAGCAATCCAGGAACCTTTGAGGGGCACAGCCCCTCCACAGATAGGTAGCACACACCTGAAATGGAATCACTGCAATCTCCAAAGTCTTCTGGAGGATCTAGAGAGGGGCAGAACCCATGCAGGTGCCAGGGCTGCTGCATTTCACCTTGGGAAACAGGGATGCCCATCAGCCTGTCCAAGTGCTTGCAGTAGTCAGCCTCTCCCAGCAGATCAAGATCTTTCACTCCAGTATTTATCTGCAACATATACTAGCTCAGGCTATTTAAAGCAATCAGGAATTCACATCAGGAGACTTTAAATATAGAAGTAATTTTGTGTAAACTCTTGCCTTTATTGCAGCAAGGAGAAGGGAGGGAAAAGCCTTTCTTTTTTTAGACTTGGCAGGAAACAAGCAGTTAAATAAGTGAATACTATAAAATGAAAATCTTAAAGTGATTACAAATATGAAAGGAGTGAATACCAAACTGAAACAGCCGTTTAATCAAGATAAAGTACAGAAATCCAGCAATTGGCCTCTTTCCATGATCCTGTAGAGCTGTGCAAGGGAGGCAGATACTGTAGCATTACCGATTTCAGCTGCTAGGCTGCTGCTGCTGACTGGATACCCCAACCACTTCCATCCTTCGCAGCTTCTCACATGCAAAATGCCTTAGATCACCCCAGATGAAAAGTGGCTTTAATTACTTATGAGCTGAAATAAAGAGGAAAATGTAATTGCATTTTAATTTCTCTCATAATGGCAGGACGCTGCACTCTGGTTTAAATACTGAAAGGTGAAAATAAGGACTGCTAAGATGCCTTTCCTCCAACCAGAGCATCCTTGTATTTTGTGCCTGCCTCTCCTCACCCCATGATCAGTCACACTAAAGCATGCCAGGTTTACTCCTAAACTTCTGAAATGGTTTGGTCTGTTAGTCAGTGATATCTAGAAACTGGAATTTTTTCCCATAAGCAACTTCAAGGTAGAGGGATTTTCTTGCAATGTACCAGTACCAGACTTCTCAGCTTGTGCTATCTGCTTACTCCAAGCATCTGCAGACTGGGCAGTAACGGCTCTTTGAGAGAGGTGACAGCAGTGGGAGACTGCAGGGATGATGTTCTATGGTGGGGAAATCACACTGTGTAATGGACAGCTTCCACTGCCTGGCAGACTTCATGGCTCTGGCGGCCCCTGCCATGGGGAAGCTTGAGTTGGTTTTCCTTGGTATGGGCAAGTGACATGCAAAACCACCACGATTTTGGAATAGGAGGGGAGATCATTAAAGAGGGTTTGTTTTCTCCTCACTGTACTTTATGTGTCCATTATGTTAAAGCATAGATGGGAACAAATCCAGTCAGCCAGCCACAGCAGTGAGTATAACCTCACTAGGCAGCCTTTGGCAAGGAAGCTTCAAGACCTGACCTTGGCTGACGCTAACAGCACTTTGGAAATTAGTGTGCAAGCCACTGCTCAATACCCATGAACTACATCCACATGTCTCAGCTGACAGTTTTTCCTTCTGCACGAGGAGGTTTTCTGCTTTTGTTGCCATCTCTGCCACCACAGATGCTTTAATACCTCACACCAGCTCCCTACCACAAACCAGACTGCTCCCTCCTGCACACAGTTCCTCCTATGACTACACTGCCCAGCAGCATCAAATCAGACAGAATAAGCTCAGGAAAGGAAAAGATGCAAGTGGAATACAGAGTGAGGTGTGTGCCTTGGCATGCCAGATATGGGTTGGAGTCAACTCCAGATGTGAGCTGAACAATAGAAAAAAAATTTATCACCTTTTAAAGTACATGGAGGGATGTCCAAACAATTGCTTTTGGTGAATGATTTCAGGCAGTCATTAACCTCATACAGAGAAAATAACACACATAAATGCACAGGCAACTCTATTGTGAGCAGAAAAGGTTATCAAAACAGTTTTAAAGACACAATTTAACATATGGTGTGAAGCGAACTTCAAGTTCATTCCCTCTTGCATTTGTCTTCTCTTCTTCATTGGTTATGATGCTCAGTACAAATTCAGTGCTGATGGAGGTTATGCAGCATTTTTATTATCAGTCCAAAGACAAGCCTCAAGGTTATAAAGCTGTTATTATTGAGCCAGTTTGGTTTTGCTGAAAGAATCATTAAATCAAATTGGAAGCAAATTCCTCTATTTATTAAGTAATTGCTCATTAAAATAAACCAGATATTGGCTATGCCTCAGCAGACCCCTGCTCTATATTAGACCACTGTAGGTTGGACAGACCCACTTTCCACCAGGAAGCAAGCAAGAAGGGAACTGGAAGTCACAACAGGGCCTCTCCAGGTGTCTAGGAGACTTTCAGCCCTGGTGATGTTAAAGGTCTGAGTCAACCCTTCTGTGCAAAACTGCCACCTGAAGAACAGCACAAAAGGCTGCTCCAGGATGAGATAAAGCTTCTTGAAAAAAGGTCTGGCTAAGTTAAACACAAGAGTAAAGTAAATATTATAGACGTTCTTCAGCCCCGTGTAATGCGAATACACATAGTTAAGGCTGAATTGCAATTTGCATTCAGAAGTAGGAAGAAATTACTCTAGTTCACATTTCAGTGAATGAAATTCATCTAATGAATTAGCATATGTTGCTGTGAGACAATTTCTAGTTTCAGAGGAAGCCAAATTCTATGCTTTAAAAATAAAATATTCTCTGTTTCTTGCAGAAATACTCTCAAATGCTCCGTCCTCAAAATGTTGCCTCTCTCCCCACTGGGGAGTCCTGCTCATGGGAACCCCCAGATTCCTGTTATTATACAGAAATTTTCTGCAGCCTGCTAACTTTTTTCGAAGCAGAATAAAGATCAGCGAGGCATGATCAGTTGTCCTGAGGAAAGGCGTTGGTGTGGGACCAGGTCAGGAGGAGAAGGGGCAGCAGCCATGCAGAGTGAGCTGAAGCCTGCCCTGAGCAGAGGGATAGACTGACACGTCCAGAAATGCCTCCACGGTTTTCTTCAGGAGCCCGGTGCCCCTGAAAGGCAGTGATGCTTTATGCATAAAGCATCCTGTAACTCTGTTTACCACTGGATGTACTTCCAAACTCCTCAGTACGGAGCCAGACAGAGCAGCACCTTAGCAGCACAGCATGCTGTGAGCTGCTCCAAGCTGTGTGGACCCACAGCTGGGCCCCTCGCTCCTACCCTGCTTCAGCTTCATGCTCTGCTCCTTGCAGGATAGCTTTGGGACACATGGTAGGGTTTCAATCTCATTATTAATTGGACACATCAGACCTGAAGATAGCACTAATAGATCAGAAGTAAACAGGACAGATGGCTCCAATAGCCACCTGATCTTGAAACCTCAAACCCATGTCTGTGGTCCTATATCAAACTGAGGTCCCCAACAAGAAACAGCTCTGCCACTGATTTAAAGATGCTTTGAATACAGGCAAGATTTTCTCCCTGTGTGCACAGCTTAGACCCTGTGGCTGGACAGATCTTCTCTGCTGGGCTGCAAGGATAAAACTCACTCATATGCTGCAAGAGCCTCTGAAGTACTTTTCATAACACCTGTAAGTAATAAATCACCTGTGGCAATTGCAGTATTTTCAGGGTCACCCCAAAATAGGGTGCAGACATGACCTAGCATGCTGCAAAAGTGAACTTAGTTACACAAAAGCAAGCATTCTCACAAGGTATTTGTGGGGTTTGCTCCTTCTTCAAATACAAAAAAAAACCACCCACCTTATTGTTACCATTAAAAATTCAGTACTTATATTGTCTAAGCCATCAAACCTATTATGAACAAAGTGCTAACATATTTTAAAGTAATGAAGCAAGCACAGTACCTAAGAGGGAGGCCATTGCATTGTTCTTGGCAAGTGGAGTAGCAGGATGAAATTAAATTTGTGACAAGGGACATCACTCGATTTGAATATCAGCTCTATTAAATAGAAAATAGTGAATGCATCAGCTCCACAACACCTCTGATGATAGCACGCTGAGGAAAGTATTTGGTAGGGTCAGCAGGTAAAAACTGAGTAGAATAATTCTCCTCATTGCTGCCTTCCCAGGAAGCTCCAGAAGCAATATGCATTTACAGGGAAATTTAACTGAGCCTGTAGAAATTTATTCTGTGAGAATTTTCCTTTCTTCCATGGTAGCTGTTTGGGTTTTCTTTTTGGTTTCAGATTATGAAAGTGATTATTCACAGGGGAAAACAGCATTGTATAGATGCCACTGTGCAAACAATAACTTTCAGAGGAGTAAAACATTATCATCGGAGAACATTTGATTTAAAAGTGAGCAGACAGGAAAATGTGACAGCCAGAGAATAAAGACTAGCTCTCACCTGGTGAAGCCACCTGTGGTGCTGACGTGGGATGATTGTGCAGCCACTGCAGAGCCTCCTGCTGCGCTCACCAGCTTGTGTGCTGTCTCTGTCATTTGCAGAGGACACAGTGGTCTGTAGCAGGCTAACCAAAGCAGAGATGAAGTTAGTCCCAACTTCCCCTTGGCTAAAGCTTCCTTGAGGTTATATGAAGTCTATTCTGCTAAAGGATAGTTATGCCAATATTCCCAAAATTCTGCTCCCCCATCTCAGGAGAAGTTTATGTCTCTTTCTAGAGCCCTCTTCAGCTCATCAGGGTTCCACTTCTGAGGAAACTCTCCAAACTCTTCAAAACCCTGTTCCAATCTCAGCCTCTGCTGGTGACCCTACTCTACAGCTCACACAGCAGACTAAGGGTATATTATAGGCTGTCCACTGACAATTTCAGTAAAGGCACAGGGGAGAACACTTTTACAGAACGCATCATCAAACTGGCAGTGGCCTCATTAAGCAGAGGGCACCTTGGTCCCCAGAGGTGCAGGGAGCAGTGTGCGGGCCATTAGTAAAACCAGGGCTGTCCAGGACACAGCACAGGCTGCTGTGGGGCTTACAGCAGGACAACCTCAGTGCCCTGGCAAAGGAGGCGGCAGAGAGCAGGGAGGTTAATTAGCTCATACTTTTAATTAATTTGCCATGCCTAATAGGTGCTGCAGATAGAGACCTAAAGTCTTACTTCTCTGACAGAGTAAATGTATTACATGTCAAATGGGCAGCATATGCTTTCCCAACCAACCGTGCCCACGTGGGCACCGAGTTCCTGTGAGCTGTGCTTAACCTGAAGAAAGTATTCGGTCTCCAAGGCTCATCTTCTCCTTTTCAGATTGATTATTAATCTGGTTTCAGACAGGCTTCTCTTTACTCCACCGTGATGTGCTCTGCATGCATTTGTGTGTGTTTCTTTGCCTACGTGTGCATGCAGTGCTGTGATTTCTTATTGCTGGAAACAGCCATGTTTGAGTCTGCCACCTTTTTTTCCTTTCTGCTCCCTCTTTTGGAAAGAAGGCAAGGAGCTGCTGACCCTCTGTGGTAATTCCTGCCCTTGGCTAGAGCTGCTGGGGGTGTAGGGCCTGATGCAGAATTCCTCCCAGGTCCTGCCGGCATCCGTTCCGCACTGCCAATACCAGTGCTGCTCCTGTCACAGTGAGACTGCAGCTGCACCGTTTCTGCCCTGATTGCCATCCTCCTAAAGCACAGCCACTTGCTTAAAGCATGAGAGGTGTCTCACTGAGCATAAAAAGATGTGCAGGGATTTGAAATTAATCTTTTGCACAAACATCTGCAGGAGCAGGCTTCTGCTCCACAGTCAGCACAGCCTGAGGAGGAAGGTTCTGATATCTCCTAAATTGTCACCCCCCACACTCATCAGAGTTCTACCACAAAATAGCAGAGTTTAGCCCCAGAAATTATCAGCTTGCCACACTGAAATGTCTGCCACGCTCCCCAGTGACTGAATTATTGTGATTGCTTTCAGGGAAGCCCGTGGCACCCCAGATTGTATTTTAGCACTAGGCAATGTTCATCACATCACTGAGAGGTTCAAAGTCCAATGTCAAGTGAAGAATGCTATTTCTGTTTCCTCCTTGCTGCTTGAGGGGAAAGGGAGGAGAAAGAAGAGGTGAGAGAATCAGACATGAATGTTTCCAACAACAATTAATAGCATATTTGGGCAGCATACACAAAGGTCTCTGTGGCATCCGTGCAGAGGAGCTTGCTCGAGTCAAAAAGCTGGCCCCTGAGACTGCTAAATCATCTGGGAATATTGATGTGATTAACAATGATTTGATTTGGAAATCAATGCGAAGGAGATTGTTTGCTTGCTTTGTCCAATTTAGTCCATGAAATACTGGCTTCAATACAGGGAGAAATTCAGGCGAAGCAGGAAGGGGATTTTGAGGAGGGGTGGTGTGGGGTGTGTTTGTTATTTCATCAGACATCCGTCTGGTTTCTAGCTGGTGAAAACTTGAGCATTCAATCAAATGTTTTATGTGTATCTATAATAGTCTGAACAAAAGAACAGCTGACAGCTCATGATCATTTAAAGATAGAGCAATTTCTATTTAGCAGTCTTGTGACTGCATTTTCTGTATCTACGTGCAAGGCTTCCTAATCATTATGTGGGTTTTGTTGCAGTTTGGCTGCAAATGAAACACTATGAATTTACAGGAAACCCAACATAAACACTAAGCCTTCAAAAGGAATATTAAGATGCCATTCTCTTGGGTCACAGAGCAAAGAGGCATCATAAGCAGAGCTATTAAAGGTTGCCAGGTATAAGTTGTTGGGCTTATTGTCTAACCCTAGGAGGAATGGTAATTCATCACAGATAATTTGTATTAGAAAGGAGAGAAGCTTATTTTAAACTTCAGTCATAGTAATTTGTCTCTTCCACTTTAGCTCCAGGGAGCTGCTTCTGCCAATAACTCCTGGGAGCACTGAAAGAACCTCTGGGTGAAATTTCTGTGGTGTGGGCTGGGAAGTAAACTATTAAGTAATTGATACATGGTCTCTCCTAACATTAATATGGCTTTTGAAATATGTGAAAGAGCTCAGTGATGAAATTCCAGATCCCATATGAGAGTCACATTCTGCCAGATTAATTTTGCTGAGTAGCCACTTGTTCCACAGAAACCACTATAAAAAAAAAATAGCACAAGGAAGAGAAGCAAATGACACACAAAAGCTGAAAGCTGGTAATCTTAGCATCGCCCTTGGAAAATTTATCCTCCTTAAAATCAGCAGCTTTGTCAGCTATGATGCAATTACCTCATCACTCACTGTGGGAAATTCAGGCTTTGTCATCCTGTCTTCCCCCATTCCAACAGGTTACTCAGATTCCCATGAAATGCTTGGTCTCTCCAGTTTGGAGCTGGAAGATTCTCCTTGGCTTGACTCAAGATTAGTTGTCCAGCACTCAGGCAGTGGCGAGCAAGCCATGTTGATGGAATACAACAGTAAGACAGTTTGTGCAGATCCTTCCCACAGCCTGCCATCAGCACAGGCTGAGAGGACATGTGCTATACCAGGCAGCTCTGCCCACAGAAGCCAGAGGTGGCTGCTGATTCCCTTCTTCCCTCACAGCTCCCAAGGCAGCACTTCTCTTGGGTTCAAACAGAGGTGTTAAAGGCTGTTAGCTCTGCTGCTGGATTTCTTCTGGGCAGAGAGCTGAGAACTGGTTTAATAGTGCAGAAAGGAGCAGGGCTGATTACATGGCTTAGTAAAGTCATGGCTATCTTGGTTAGCCTCTGCTGAAACTGCTCACAGACCTTCTCCCCTTGCCCTTGTCATCCTTCAGAACAGTTTCTTCACCGTTGCCACTTTTAAGGACTAAAACTTTAACCTCCTCAGAAAGTACTCCTCTTTCTAATCCAGTCCTTGAGCTGCTAAGAACAAAGTACCTCTTTCTGACACGGGAAATCACATCTGTAACATTACCGCCACAAATTAGGCATGCCCATGTAGGCTTGGACTCCCTTGACAAAAGAGTCTCACTGGCTAAAGAAACCTCAGTGCCTTTAAGCAGAGGGATCACTGCAGCTCTGCTTTTTATGCCAGGACATGTTTCCCTTTTAAACAGCTCAGTAAAGTTGAAATGACTACAGACCAAAGGAGGTGCCAAAATACCAGCTTATAGAAGATGCTCTGGTGCTTAGAAGAGATTAACACACTTTACATACAAAAGCACTGAATGGAAACATTGAGTTACTCTGTATTTGGACATCGCGCAAAACCAACATAATCCAAAGAAAAGGAGGAGAACAATCTTGCAGTGGCAAATGCTATCAGCAATGAGGCTGATCCCAGATTGCAGCAGTTAGCAAGATAAAATGATTACAGCAGTTTGGGCTGTGAGCCCCTCAGATGTTCAAGGTTTTTCTCTAAACTTTTCTCTGCAACTAAATTCTTCACCCAGTAGATAATCTGAGTAATGATTCAATTCACTGCAGCCTCCTCTGTGAGTCATTACTAAAGCAACTCTTAAACACGGGTTCAGCATTTTAAAGAAATGGCTGCACCTTTTGAGACTGGATGCAAACCTCAGCTGGTCAGAACTAGACATT
The DNA here is from genome assembly GCA_013400475.1 of Tricholaema leucomelas. Lineage (NCBI taxonomy): Eukaryota > Metazoa > Chordata > Aves > Piciformes > Lybiidae > Tricholaema lacrymosa > Tricholaema leucomelas. The sequence continues at coordinate 1,810,929 of WAAF01003013.1, forward strand.
CAGGACAAAAGGGACTTCATTTCTCGCAGGTCAGATCCATCTACATCCAGTGGTGCATGCTTTTATTTCAGCACTTCAATGCTAACCCTTCAGCTTCTTCGTGCAAGGCTACAGTGAGTTTATCTTTCTGTCTGTATTTGTAATATTTATTCACATTAAAAAGGCCTAGATTATCTGGGCAGTGCCTATAGCTTTTCAGATACAGAAAATACCCCTACTATTAAATGTATCAACTACGGGCAGTATATCTACAGAACTGACAGGAGATGAGCCTATTCGCTCTCCTGTGCCAGAAGAATTTTTGGTGCTTCTGAGCAGTGTGGAAATGCAGCTCAACCCACGGGAGGGCAGCGCTGGGTGACTTGTTTCTATTTCTGTAATGTGCTCTCCTAGCAAAGCACCTGAAGAGCTGCCTCCATCTTTTTTTTTTTCCACCACTGTGGATAGAGAGTGGCAGACACACAGTACCAGCCCTCACAGCACAGCACACCTCCATGGCAACAAAGTCTTTTAGCCTCTTTGTCCAGTCTGAGATCACTAAAACTCCTCTTTTGCCACAGTACTGCACTCAAAGTTGTCTGCACCCGTAAGGACTCTGCACTGGGCCTTGGTTCAGACTACAGCCCTGGAGGGAATTGGCTCTGCAGCTCAGTATTAGGCTCTGCAGCTCAGTATTAGGCTCTGCAGCTCAGTATTAAGCTCAGCAGCTGTCTAGGATTCTACACAGGCCCAGTTGTACTTAATTCCAACTACATTTGAAACTAATGCCACCACTGCTTGTAGTGCAGTAATAGCTGAGCCATATCCAAACTTGGTGCTCGTGTGAGATAAACACTACACAGGCTCTCAGCTCGCCTATTATGGTGTTTGCCCTGTTGTTCTTACCAACATCAGCACTGCTGACAAAAAAAACAAGCAATGCATTTTAATACATTTGGAGAGCTGTGTTTGGCTTCCCAAGTAGCTCTGCAGGCAGTCTGATGAAAGGGAGCTACATGCTGCTGCAAACCAGACTTCTTTAGGAAAGAGGGAAGAAGATGAAGCAAATGTTTCTGAGGTTCAGATGAGCAATCTTCTGTGTAAACAGATAATCCCCGAAGGAAAGGCAACTGCAGAGCTATTTTGATTAAACAACCCTGGAATCACTGAATTTCTTCTTCTGCAGAGTCCAGGAAAGGAATGGGACAAATTCCCAGTGCCAGTCAAAGGAAGTAAAGGTTTTGAGAACACTCTCTTACTGACTTTACCCTTGTTCCAATACCACCTGTAAAGTCTTAGCTAAAACTAGTATTCTCAAAGCAAAACACCTTACCTTTCACAATTTCTACCTACAGAATCATAGAACCATTCTCCAACTCCACCAAGTCTGGTACTAAACCATGTCCTTCAGCACCACACCTTGGCATTTTTAAACATCCTCAGTGATGGGAAGTGAAGTTTCTTCTAATATCCAATATAAACTTCCCCTGTTGCAACCCGAAGCCACTTCCTTTCATCCTATCACTCGTTCCTAGGGAGAAGAGACATTGCTGACCTCATCACAATCTCCTTTCAGGTAGCTGTGGTAAGTGAGAAGGTCCACCCTGAGCCTCCTCTAGATTAAATCCCAGTTCCCTCAGCCAGTTGCCTCACCAGACCTGTTCTCCAGAACCTTCTTCGGCTTCACTGCCTTTCTCTGCACACACTCCAGCACGTCAGTGTTCTTGCTGCAGCAAGGGGCCCTCAGCCGGCAAAGGTTTCCCCTCTAAAATGCTCGACAGACACTTATTTCACTAGATGCCCACACCACTTTGTGCCCCTGCCCTGTCCCTTCCCTTTCTCTTCTGAAACCAAGAGCTTTAATTCTTTGAAAAGCAGAAGTGCATCACCGCGGCCCCAGGCTGGACTACATCTGGGTCGCTTTCAGCATCAGGGTTCGCCGGGGCGGTGCGGCGCAATGCAAACGGCGCGGAGCGATGTAGGCGGTACAGAGCGCAGCCGTGCGGATCTCGGCGCCGCTCGGCGCTGCGGGCGCTCCCCCACCTCTCTCGGCACCGTCGTTGCTGTTCCGTTTCTGCCCCCTAATGGACGAAAAGAGCTCCGCAGCTTCTGCTGCCGTTCCCGAGGAGAGGGAGGAAAAGCCCCGCAGCGCTGATTCCTTGGAATTCTCCCCAGTCTGGCTGCGGCTTTGCGCCGCTCCCCCCGCACAAGTAGGCGAGGGCCAAACGCGCCGGGAAGACTCCAGTGCCGCTGAGGCGGCAGAGCCAGATGGCAGGAGACAGAGCTCAGCAGGCTCCTATAAATATTTGTTCTGCTCAAAGAAATAGGCACGTTTTGGGTCTCTCGGCCAATTTGGAGGCGTTTCACCAGAGAACTAGGCTTTATCACAAGATTTCTTGAACCTCAAAAGGGGTTTGTACACAGTGGGTTTATTTAAACAGAAGTTCAGAGCACTTCCCCCCTTTTTTCTTGAGGATGCAAGCTGCAAGACTCAGGAGAAAGAGAAAAATCTGTGTGGGAAACTAAAGCTAAACAGCAGAAATAGAAGGCCAGAGCTTGCCTAGTGTCCAGACAGGATGGAGGAATGAAACTCTACAGAGACTCGTTGCAAAGCTCCTGACTCGGATTCAGCTGGAGAGGCCCTATGAAAAGATGGAGAGTAACAGATCTTATAACTGGATCTGTTGGGAACACTGCACTGTGGCTCCATAAAGCAGCCAGATGGGTGACAGACAGATTTTTTTAAAGGTTCTTGTAAGTGTCTGTACATTAGTTTCAGTGTAAGAGCTTGTCATGCCAGGTCCACCAGGCCAGTAGGGCGCCAAGCCACAGCAGTGCCAGTGACCACAAGCTGCCTTGGCAGCTGGAGCACTACTCAGAGAGTGTTGAGGATGTGAAGTGGCTCCGTGGTTCCTTCAAACAGCTTTTGAAAACAGCTTCCAGCAGCTGCAGCTCATGTTTTGACTTGGTCAATTCATTCCAGTTGTGAGCTGTTTTGAGTAGCAGGGGGAGCTGGGGGGACGTTTTTCAGTGGGAAACTACAGAACAAAACAAACACTGCTGGTTCCTTTCCAAATTGCATTTTTAATTCCATTCTAGTTCTAGGCATGCTGTAGCATCTCACACAGCCTCTTAACTGCCTCTTTGCAAGTTAAGCTAGTTGGTTTTCTTCAGCCAGAAAGCTTTGGCTTACAGTGCAACTGCTTCTGGACAGCATCCCAAAGGAGATGGTCTTGACACTATTTCAGTCCACGTTTTGGTCCTGATCCTGCCATATCCACACCACACAGAAGGCAGTGCAGGGAGGCCCTGTGTCTGTGTGCTGCACGTGGCACCTTCCAAAAAAGGCAGAAAAGCTGAGCAGATGATTCTCTTCATAAGATCCAGAGAAAGAGAAGATGGACATGCCTGGGTGATGTCTCTGCAGCCCTGTACCTCGAACCTCTTTCAAGCTGCTCTGGTTTATAGCAGACCTCACTGGAACTCAGTGAAGGATGGGCACACCTCAGCTGTCCTCATTCCTGCAGTCACCTCCATGTCAAAGGCATGCAGGGCTGCGCCAATGCTTTGACGTGTGGTTACTCTATGACAGTGAAATCTTACAACATAGAACTGCTGAAGCCTGAATCAGCCCCAGTGTCCATTAATGCCTCTCAGCAGATTGCATGGTCTAGACTAGAGGATTCCTTAAGATTCTGGCCAGATTCAGTTCCTTTGATCCATATCTATTCTCTAACCAGAAACTTCCAATACCAGTACAATTCCAACCCACTTGGTAGCTTTTCCAATCTCCATTAGAGCTCCACAACCCAGAATAGTACTTGGTTTAGAGCAGTCAATGGCGTGCAAAATTTCATCATTTAATTTAATCTCTTCTGCAGTAGTGTAGCTTCCTCTTCTAGATCCCTGCCTAGTAGGTGTATATTCTGTGTCCTGATCCTGTCTCATCTGATCACAGTGAGAGAAGTGGCATATGAATTAGACACTGGATGTCCGTTGTGCTGGGAGGAGAGTGAACACATCAGTCATCCAAGATGCAGAATGGGAGGGCTGGAGGGTGTTGAATGTTTCACATCTCTTTGCATGTTTTCTCTTAGATATATTGTGAGAAATATGATCAATTCAACTCTTTTTCCTGCAGATTAAAGAAACACAAAAATCCCCTTAGTGCCATGGTTTCGTTAATTAGAAGGGATAGGTGATAGGTTGGACTTGATGATCCTAGAGGTCTTTTCCAACCTGGTTAATTCTGTGATTCTGAGATTCCAATTCTTTGATAACACCTCCTCAGCTGGCTCATCATAACCTGTTGTGAGGCATATCCAAAAATGAACATTTCACTGTACAGGTCAGGAATAATCCCACCAGTACAGACAAAAGGTGCCAATGCTCACTTACAGAAGCCTGTGCTAGCTGAGAAATGTGCCTGCCCTCACCTCAGGCATCTTCCAGGGCAAACCAGTAGCTTCAAACCTCACCCGGAACAACGGGGCAGTCACACACGCACAGCAGCTAGAGGCCAAAACCCCCATCACTAGAAGCAAACTTCCCTGCCACAGCACTGGGAGCTTCCTAGCAAAAAGCCCTTGCTGTTACAGCTGTAATTACATAAATCCCTTCGATGTGTTTGTGTCAAAACCACTGATCAAGAAACAGTATTAATTAGACCTAATCCACACTTCGGAGGCAGCAGAACATATCATCACAGCTCAAGGGGGTTTAGGGCAGCAGAGTGTATGTCTCAGTAAGGCTTCCTTAATTTTATCCTCGTGATTTTGAAGGTGTGAATGCACAAAGAAAAAGAAGAGGGAAGAAAACAAAAGAAAAATAACAGCTTTGCAAATTTAACCCTTCTAAGGTGCAACTACCACACTAAGCTGTCTGAGATTAAAACCTGCTGTGGCTGTACCTAGACAAACTGAGCATACCCTGGAAGTTTGTAGCTTTGAGAAGAAACATTGCAATATCATGGAGGTACTAAATAATCTAACTGCGAGCACATCTGTTTGCTTCTTTCAGCAAACCTGGCAACTGCATGAGCAAAGGGCTGAACAAGCCACCTAGGTTATTTACTGCGGGAAGGCAAAGTCTGAGATCTCTGGCAATGCTCCAGCCCCGCCAGCCTGATCCCAACACAACTGGTTGCCTTGCCCCACCACTGTGCTGCTACAAAACCAGCTGTCTGCTAGAAAGGAGGGGCAGACAGGAGGAGCAGACATTTGGAAAACACCTCATATTTTAGACTAGGAAGAGTTAAAGCAACCAGGAAAATCTCACCAAGCAAACAAACAAAAACAAAACACCACAAAAAAAAGCAGCAGCTCTCACAACAAGAATTCAGTTCCAACAATTAATGACATTTTGATAACCCCCCTTCAGAAATGGAATTCCATTTTGAAATGTACAAAGACTAAAATCTTTGTAAATATCCTATTAAGAAACTTCTGGTGCTGTTTTAAAGTTTCAACTGAAATACAGTGCATGAAGGTTGCCATAGCTACAAGCAAATTTTTAAATAACTGTTTTTCATCAGAGCAGCTGCAGTAGCATGCAGAAACAAGGGTGAAGTGGGGAAGCTGGAAGGAGTCTGACCAATTTCAAGCTCCCAGTCAAGTGACTCTGAGGTTTTCACAAACACAGCTTAGAAACTTTTAATATGCTTTCTGCTTTTTAAAGAAAGTATTGCCCTTTGTTATTTGGCAGCACCCCAGCAAATGCTGTCAGCACTGCATGAGATCTCAGTCAGGAGAAAAGCTTTGCTTTCATGCTGGAGAAGATAAAAATTTCCACTGCTAAGCCTCTACCGTGGTGCAAATTCCCAGGCACTGAAGGATGTACTGTGGCCTCAGGTCCACTCTGAAGGGCTTTCTGCATAAACTGATTGATTGGCAGCAGTGTGCCTAAAAATACCACAAGAAGAACAGATTTCTGTGCCCAAGAAAAACTATTCCATGCCTGAACTTGCACAGGAAAATGCAGAAAGGAGGAAATGTGAAAAGCAAATGAAGCTCTAAGATACTAGCTGGAGGCTTTTGAAGTGGGGTTATGATTTAGACGATCCTGCCTCTGATGGCGTTTAATGATTCACGGGCATCAGGAGGCATTGTCCTCTCCTGTAAGATCTCTACCTGGCAGGAACAGGCAGAGCACCTTTCTGAGTGAGAGTACAATCAGAAAATGGGCATTTCTGCACTGTGGGCATCTGTTCAGAGGCAAGCCAGGCTAGGGACAACACTAATAGCGTCCTTATACTCAAGCCTTCCAACCAGGGATATTAACTATGGCAAATTTCCTAGAAAACTTCAAATAGATTCATTTTGTGTCCTCAGCCAAGTATGTCCCTGTGCCCCAGTCTATAAAATGAGAATAAATGAAGAATAACATTTCTCACAGGAATACCAAGAGATTTACCTTCAGCACAATAGTAATTGAATCGCTATCTATAGAAAGTGGAAATGCTTGGCTGGGTTTGGGTTCTTTCCTAAACAACAAATTAATGATCATTATTTAATACGCTGTTATGAATCTGAAAGGATCATCCTAGTGATGATTATTTTTACACAAATTGCTTCATTTATATATGACCTGCTCTTAAGAGGTACCTCCACAGCAGTGAAAGTGCTGCCTGGTAGTTCAGCTGCAGTGCATGAAGGCTTGCGGTACTCTGCCATCACCTGCACAACAGGCAAGCAACAGATCTGCACAGATAAATCTTCTGGGCAATGAATTTTTATTTCAAATCCAATTTTAAAATTTCCTTCACATCTTGAAGTTAAACAGCTTCCTATCCCAGTGACGGTATGTTTATTCATTCCAAAATTGATAGTGGTTTTTTTACCCAGAGGGTAGTAGACAACAAAATTCACTGGATAAAAGAGAGTGGCAAACAAACAGGAGGAAACTCAGAAAAAAAAACTTTTAAATATATAGCAAAATGAAAGTAAAAAAATAGTGTCTTGGCAGATTCTTCTAACAAAGTGCAGTCTCTGACTAATTTCCATTATCCAAGACCAGATTGGATGGGGCTTTGGGCAGCCCGATCTAGTGGAAAGTATATTTGCCCAGGGCAGGAGGGTTCAACTCAATGTTCTTTAGGGTCATTTACAATCCAAACCATTCTGTGATTCCGTGATCTGCAAATGCTGAGGCAGAGTAAATCCTATCTTCAACATAGAAAATAAACAACTTTTAAAAAAGGAATAGTGCCTCAATTCAGAAACTACACACTTAATGGAAGCCTGATGCCACACATCTCAGTGCCTTAGACAGGCACAGCCTGCTCCAGCCTGCTCCAGCTGGCCTTATCCAACTCTTCTCTCTAGGTCAGCAGCAAGAGGTGAGAAAATGAAAAATAAGGCTGACTAGTAGAAAGACAACCTAGTAAATATCTTTCATAATAACTTTGATATAATTTAATTTTTTTAAGTATCTCTTTGCCAGTGCAAAAATAGGCTAGTATAGCAGAGTAAGGGAAGGATGTCAGTGAGCAGAGATTTCCACACTTGAGTGCATGTATCCTGTCAAAGGGACAGACCTTCTAGGATATCTTTAGGCATTAACTTTTCTGAGGCAGAGTTTTTTTGAAAGGAAAGAAACAGAACATAAAAAAAGCACAACCTGCTGTATGGTTCTGCTGCCAAAAAAAACAGATTGTGAGTCACTGAAAACTAGTGACCTTAGTCAGCATATTGCACTCCATAGCTTTTAAGCCCTGCTGTTTCTTCTCCAAGGCAGAGGAGAGGCTTGTCAAGGATGTAGTTTCCATATATACACATGCACACTCCAGCTCACGTTAAAGTGCTGTTTGTCTCCACTGTGCAGACTACTGAACCTGATGTAAACTCATCATTTTCCTGGAAGCAAAAAAGGGATGGTAGCCAAAAAGATAAGCCACAGTCAGCAACAGCTGTCTTGTCCTGGGGTACCAAAGGTGAGCAAGGGCAGAGCCATCTCTAGAGGAGTGTGCAATGTGCAGCTATTCATTTGAAAAGGCCTGAGATTATTTGCTGAGAATGAATGCCTGTCTGCAGCCTGCACTAACACCTCTCATCAGCATTCACTGGACAAGGCACACAGAGTATAAAGAAGAAATGCAGAGGCTTAAGGATAAGATGACGTGTGGGAGGCAGCAAAAGGGAGCAGTGTTTAATGATGAAGAGCACTTTTCTCACCTTACCTGCAATGCAAAACACACAAACACTTACAGACCTGCTGCTGCAGCAGCTCCTTTCTCTCTGCCTCTGTCCACACCAGTCTGTGCTGTTTCACCATTTGTTTCCCTTCTGCTTTTGAAGTAGTGAGCAACCCCCTCCAGCACTCATAAGGTTTGGGTTTTTTCACCAGACCAAAGCACTGTCTTGAAGCGGGGAAAAAGAGTCCTGGGGCTTGAGCTAAAAAAGAGAAAGAAAGAAAAGGGTTTAAAAAAAAAATAAAAAGAAACAATCCTACAATGTACAGAAAAGCCCAAACCAAAAAACCACAAAAGAGATGCCATGAAAAAGACAGGAGGGATCAAGGACCAAGAAGACGGCACAGAACATGAGGCAAGGGAGGAGGCGGCAGCTAACCACACAGTGACAGTGGGTGACACTGGGGCCCAGTCATACCGAAAGAAAGGTGTAGGTATTTGTTCTCATTTGTGTGTTGTGACTAGTAAGCAGAAATCCACAAGTGAAGAGCAGCAAGCATGCAACAGAATTCAGGGCAGCTTCTCCGTTTTAAGTGCTTGGACTCCCAGTTTATTCAGATGCAAAATGTAGGCAGCCTTGCTGCTCTGCCAGAGCTGTGCTAGAGAGATGCAGCACATTGATTTATTTGGAACTAGATAAACAGAGTAAGAACCGTGAATAGGAACCAGAAGGTGGCATAGATCAGCTTGAAAAAGATACAGAGAGGGTATGTCTTTTTAGAAAATACTTTACTTGCCCCAATATCAACTTTCCAATCTATAGTGGCATTAAATGTGGCTGAATTCACCTGAGTAATTCTGTGAAGAGGAAAAGAAGTACAATGACAAATCAGAATTTCACTTCAAAATGAAACAATTAGAAGACCAGATTAAAGAGATCTGGTTGGTAAATAAGGGAAGAGGAGACGATGAGAACACCCTTCAGAAGAGATGCAGTCGTAAGAGCTGTGACACTTTCACTTTTGCTGCCCGTGCACAACGCTGGTGAATTCAGTAAGGCTTTGCATCAATTAACACACATAACACGTTGTACATCTGGCAGGAAATGAGTCACCTCAGCACTGTGACACTGCATTACTCTGGTGTGCTGAGAGGCACCTACGGCCATGCAGGCTGGCTGGAGTGTGAGCTGCAGGCTGGGGCATCCATCCAGAGGACTGCTCTGGTCACAGTGACGCAGAATAAACTTGTATAGTACAAGACAGTATAATTAGACAGACAGAAAGTACATGGGTTTGAAACGACATGCTTAAACTGCTTTCTCTTCTGCTGGAAAGACACAGCATGTCAGCAGGACAGTCTGGGATGTGAAAACTTACCTGGTTTAAAGATCCCAAGAACATCCAGAAAGAAGATGCCTTCTCATCCAGGGCAAACAAGCGCTGGAACCAACTCCAGTAGACTGTAGCAAAGAAAGAACACACTGAGTGGTCAGTCACTGCAGGGCTGAAAGGCAGGTTTGCCTCTGCTAATAGCTCTGTGCCTAATCTTAGGTTTATAGGTTAACTCTCACTCAGCAGCAATTGTGGAGCACAGAAAACACCAACACATTTTTGAGAGGAAAAAGGGCTGAGAATAACAAACTCTGGGAACAGCTCTTTCCTTCACCGTTTTTCATGTGAACAGCTACGATCAGAACATACACTTGCTGAGGACACAAACACCAACTACTTGCTGAGGACACAAACACCAACTACTTGCTGAGGACACAAACACCAACTACTTTTTCCTGACGCATAGGCTGCGCAGCTGTTTTGTTATATGCAAGCCCAACATTCACGAAGGGCTATAGCTCAAGAGCTCGACAGAAGTCTCATTACTTTCACCTCACACAGGCAGTCTGTGGCCCCTCTTCAGCCCTGTGCAGACATACTTACTGACTTTCTGGTAGCAACAGCCCATTTGCAGTTCACCAGTGGTGCAGTAATCTGGTGTGTGAATTTGCAGGGAGTAAGGAATCACACTCCAGGGGTATTGACACAAAGCCCTTTGGGTCCCCCTTTGCCTTTCCTGTGAGTACAACCACAGGTGCAAGCCATTATCAGAGTAACAGCAGCCTTGTAGCTGTTCCCTCACTCACCCAATGGTGACTTGTTTACCCCTCCATATTTTAACTGCTTAATCTCAATTCGAGATACTATCAACAGTGCCATTATTAGTTCACAACTTACTGCAGACTTGAGGAAAAAAGCATTACTTACACCACAGTTGGAGGTTTGCCCTCAAAGAGATGACACTGCTGAGACTTCTGTAACTAAGACCATCTTGGTTGCACCAGTGGCCTTGTGTGGTTTCCATCACACACAAATCATCTTCTCTGCTCCATCACTGGCTGGAGGTAGGACTTCATAGAGAAGGAAGTGGATGAAATTTAGTGTCTTCAGCCACCTGATATCCATCATGCTGCGTGCAGTAGACATCCTGTAAAACTGCTCTGCCACTCTTCTTTTGCAGATTTTGCTAACTCCAACCTCAGATTTAATTTCCTTATTCTGACAGGGAATATAGATGACATTAAAAAAAAAAAATCTTCAAGATCATCCTTTGTTTTGTGCATTTCTCCCTCTTATTTAATGGATATTCCCACAGCAGGAGCTGGTGGAACTGGTGAGCTCTTCCAAGAACTGTAATTTCTAGACTGGTGAGCACAATACCTTTCAGACAGCCACAAAGAAACTCTTCAATGCCTAGCATAAAAATTTATATGAAAAGCACATCAATATGAAGGTACATCTGTATCCACAGGCAACAGTGAATATATCTGATTATTTTTAGTGTAAATACATTTTCAGAATAAAAGGCACATAACAGTTTTAAGCTACTTAGCTGAACACGCTGCTCTTGCACCTGTGGGATTTTAATATCTCTGTGCTTTTAAGAGCATTGCACCACAGGGATAAGATCAGTGCATGATCCACTTTACTGAGATGGGAAAATGTAATTTAGGAAGGTGTTATTATTGCAGGAAAGAAGTGGAAAGCTCATTGGTAATGATAACTCTTTAGATGCTTAAAGACCAAAAATGTTATTTTCCTGAAGCCTGAATGAAAAATTTGCACATAGCTCCTTCAAAAAAAAAAGAAAAGAAAAATACCCATCAGGCTGTGACTTGAATGAATCCCCCTCTAAGGGGATACTTGTGCTGCTTTCAAACACATACACATTGCCATCACAAACTACACTAGAAGCTTCCTAATCCAAGCACTTTGGAAGCACATTGCCATCTTCAGGAAATCAAATCTCTGTTTATGTAAAGCTGCTGGTGGCTGGTGCAAATGCATGCTCTTTACAGCCACAAAAGAGAGTTTTTAGTACTATTTTTTTTCCTGAAAATAGGTATTTGGGATACAACAAAGCAAAATAAACACCAACTGTAGAGCAGCAGTACTAGGCAGAGAAGGTTACAACAGATTATCTGTTGGCACAGCTGGCTTTCAGACCAGGCAGTTCCAGGGTTTCGCTCACCATAGCAGCACTGCACTGCTTTGCAGTATTTGGGGCCCATCAAGCAATCAACAGTGTCTGTGAGATTCATGTGTAACTCTGATAAAGCTCAGAGGAAAGAGCGGAGTGAATTAACCAGCGAGCAGCAAGAGAGAGCCCATCAGCTAAGAGAAGATTCAATCTGTAAATAGCTATTTAACATGAGAGAGCCTGGCCTCTGCAATGAAACCTCCCTGTAAAAATGATTCACATCAGTTATTCTTTCTCTCCTGCTTGCTGCTATCACCACCCAAAAGAGTCGGCGAATGATCAAGTGCTTCTTTGATCGCCTGTGCATGTGAAGACAGAAATATCCAAGCTAAAGAACTGAGCCCCATGGGTCTGACAGCAGATTCAATTACAACCCATGGAATTCAGTTCTCAAAGCTGAGAATACATGACATTCATTTTAAGGCTGTCCTGACACACAGCAGTATCTCATGCTCCTGCTTGCGCTCTCCAGTGCCTGGCCTTCTTCCAGGTGCTGTAAAACAGAAGAGTGAAACCTTCACTGCAGCCAAAGCAGCTCTACTCAGACTGTAGGTCAGATGCAGAATAATGGCTTGAGGGCATATATATTGAAAAATAGGCTATTTCATATTTTCTTCTGGCACCAGAAGTGGCCACACATACAGACAGAATGCGCCTTAACACATAGCAGAATTCTTAGTAATAAAAATGAAATTTATAGCCAAGAAGTATAACACTAAAACATAATTGCACTTTTCTGGACACCTCTGAGAATTTCAAACAGGTAAGTTATAAATTACCTTCCCTCTTTTTTTTTTTCCTCTTTTTACCACGTCACAGACACAGAGGCAAACTCTTCCAGCCACACAGGCAAACTCTTCCAGCCACACAGGAATCTTTGCTAACAAAATAATCCATCCAGAAGATCAAATGAAGGAAATCTGCCACTGCTGCAGCCCTTGAGAGTCATCAGAGTCTGGGTGGCAAAAGACAAGCAGAAGCCTTCAGTAGTACAGCTGCACAGTTGTCCCCTGACATAACTTTGTCTGATGTGACAATCTCACCCAAGGGCAGGAGGTCTGAACTACAGATAAATACTGTTCAAACGCACTTAAGATCAAAGCTGACATCTCAGACAGGAACACCTCATTGCTTCTGACAAACCTGAGAGAAGTCACAAGTTTCATTAAACTTCATACCCCAACCTTGGCATATTTGAAGAAAAATAGATTGGATAAGATCTTGGCTGATGCATTCATCTCCAAATTAGATGTTAGGTCTGCATAACACCATGTATATGGGGTTAGTTACTAAAAAAAAAATACATTTAAGATTTGGAACATTGAAAAAATGTTTTCTTTGTGTTCTAGTGAGATGAGACATCACAAAAAAAATCCCTTTGGGTTCATTTAAAAGAAATATTTGGTCTGTAATACAATATTTGGAGGTCAGGTAGAATTCAGATTAAATCTTTTAGCCTTAAAAACTAAATTTAAATGCATTTCCTCAACAGAATCATTCAAAGAGAATGAAATATTTTGCTTTAGCATTGCTTTTCTTGAATTATAAATAAGTGTAATTTGGGGTTTTTTTTTAATTAAAAGTCTTGACTAAAAATTCAAAAAGCATCAAGGAGTTTCTAGCTTTTCCCTGAGAAAGCAAGTTTGATTCAAAGCTGCAAAGTATTTCCTTTATTATTTTTTTGCTAGAAAAGTCCCAACTTATTCCAAACAAAAATTTGCCCAGCCCTGGCAGGAAACCAAAGCAGATAAAGCTCCCTAGTCAGGCTGAAGGCAGAGGTACTGGTGACTGCACAGCCAGCACTGAGTGGATCTGAAAACCTTAGTCTCTGCACAGCCTTTCCTAGAGCTATTACTGTCTAGTTTCCTAAATCATATAATTTAACTAGGAACCCACTCTTAAATTTATCTCTAAAACCTTCATCTCAAATGAACAACAAATGTCTAAGAAAATTGCAATGAATGACTCTTGATAACACCCAGTGTCACTTTTTTCAGCTAAATTAGTGACACATGCAGCCAAACCAGCAGAGGCTCAGCGCTGAGCACGTTGCTTGGCAAGATATCCAACAGCTCCGCTGTGTGGCCTCCAACAGTGTGCCTATGTCTTCTCAGCTCTAATTGTTTTCTTAGGCTGTTCAAGCAGTCATCCAAACAAGAGAAATTAAAAATATGCTTCTTTAACTATTTCTCTTGCTGGGAAGGAAAACTCTGAATAAACATTTTTGCAAAGAAACTGTCTTGTGGTGTCCACAGCCCAGTTCAGTCCCACTGAACTGCCTCGGTGAGACACTCGGCGAGACTTCTGTTATAGGAAAGGAAAAACAAATTAACCAAAGTAATGTTTTGTTACCATCCTGAAATAAGACACGATTTTATCTGCAACTCTGCAATAGGACACTGTAGCAATACATTTTGCTTGTCCAATTTTTCTGATTGGTCACTTGAGTTTCTGCTGAGTAACAGCAGTGTTTCTGCCTGTATCCAGAACAGTGTTGCCAGTAGGACAAGGGAGGTAATTCTTTCCCCTGTACTGAACACTGCTCAGGCCACACTTTGAGTACTGAGTCCAGTTCTGGGCTCCTCGATTCAAGAAAGATGTTGAGGTGCTGGAATGTGTCCAGAAGAGGGCGACAAACCAGGTGAGGGACCTAGGACACAAACCCTATGAGGAGAGGCTGAGGGAGCTGGGGGTGTTTAGCCTGGAGAAGAGGAGGCTCAAGGGTGATCTCACTGCTGTCTACAACTACCTGAAGGGAGGCTGTAGCCAGGTGGGGTTGGTCTCTTCTCCCAGGCTGAACAAGGGGACACAGTCTCAAGTTGTGCCAGGGGAGGTCTAGGCTGGATGTTAGGAGGAAGTTCTTGGCAGAGAGAGTGATTGGCATTGGAATGGGCTGCCCAGGGAGGTAGTGGAGTCACCGTCCCTGGAGGTGTTCAAGAAAAGACTGGATGAGGCACTTAGTGCCATGGTCTAGTTGACTGGATAGGGCTGGGTGCTAGGTTGGCCTGGATGATCTCGGAGGTCTCTTCCAACCTGGTTGATTCTATGCTGTTACCACAGCCCTTCCGTGGTAACTACTCTTCCAATATTGTGATGGAAAAACAAAAAAAAAATCAAATGATCATCAAAGAGAACCTGACAATGAATTCTAGAACTGTTTGTGCTGGAAGGGATCTCCAAAGGTCATCTAGTCCAACCCCCCTGCAGCAAGCAGGGACATTCTCTGCTAGCTTAGGTTGCACGATCAAACAGAGAACGGGTCAGGAAGAATAAAGGATGGAAGCGGCCAGCCTTTGGGACAGTGCCCCAGCCTGCATCGAGTGCACAGCATTTCTCTAAAGTACCTGGGAAAAGATGGCACTGCCTGGGCACCAGCATGGTCAGCACACACAGCTGGGGACACCCAACTTTAGCACATCCACATCCCACCATCGGGCAGGCTAATGATAAGGAAAAGTACGAAATGCCCCTCCATAAAACACTAACCCACTTCTCACATTTCTTGGGTGAGTGCCTGCAGAGCTGCCCCCTTCCAGGGAGACCAGCACAGAGAGCAGACATTCCCAAGCCAGGGACACAGATGAATATATTGTAAGATTATTATCTCAGGGTTGAGAACCTGCAGCACCCACTGGGGTCGGCAGCTCTACTCTCTTCCAGAACTCTGGGATGGCCTTGTCCCAAAGGTCTCCCTGGGGAGGACAGCGCAGCTGAGCTCTCCACCAGCAGAGCCACTGCTTTAGTGAAATCCCTCCAAGGCAGATATGGACTGGTTCATCCTCATCATCCCACAGTCATTTTCAAGGTAAGTTGGCTTTAGAGGTTTTTTTAACTATGCAGGAGAAAAGGTCAAACTCTCTCTCTCAATTTGCCTGCTGAGTTTAATGTGGTCGCAGTGCATTAGTTCTCTCTAATCTTAAAAAGACACGATGTTAGTTTCAGCCATGTTCTGCTTTGACCCTTTATCAATTTCACATGTGCCAGCCTCTATCCTTTCAGTGTCATTCCTGGAGTGGCCCCTTCCCTTTGAGAAGTCATTTACTCAAGGATTAAATTAATGCATTTGCAAACAAGAAGACAGCCCATAAAATTAGATCGTTCTGCCTTTGCAAGAGCAGTGAGGAGGCAAGTCTTTTCAACAAGCCATAAATCTACTGTTTGAGAAAACATTCCTTTTTCTTATTCCAGCAAGGTCACTAAGCACCTCATAGCTTGGAGATCTTACTACAACAGAATTAACTATTCCTACAGGACAGATACTTAACAGGCAATCATTATATAAAGTTTTACTGCTACACCAAAAGGCAAACGTTTTTTAAAGTGATTAAGTACTGTTAAGTGCCTGAAGACTATTCTTCCACAAGTTTCCTTTGGAATAAAATATATTATAACAGGAAAAGAACATAAAGATCCTAAAGCCATCAAGTTAATGGAATGTGTAAATTCTCAGCATTTTTCCTTATCATCCCCTACTTTTATTCTCTGTCTTGCCATTATTACCTTTCTCTTTAAAACAACATCCGTATTTGTCTGAAGATACAACTGAAAAGTGAGATTTTAATGTTTCTTAACCAGTCAATGATCTACTGCAGCTTCACATGAAATCCAGACACTATTCAAATGAGCTCATCGTGGGTGGTAATTAATTAGCACCGATGGGGCACTTGAAATAAAATATGAATATGGTCACATTTCATTAGGAGCATAATGTGTCTTCTTCACCCTTATTGAGTTCAATACATTTTCCCCACAGTTAGTGCAAAAATACATATCTCACAGCTACACTGACATCTGGTTAGTTGGAGCAAGAGGGTAAAATGGAAGAGGGAATCATGCTAGACATCCTGAGATTTAAAAAATGGAAAACTTACATGGAGAAAGGACCACAGTGACAGCAGAGACAACCATACACTCAAACTCAGCAGAAGCATTCAGGTTAAAACTGGCCCCGGTGCGTTGCAGGGTGCGAGAGCTGAGGGTGTCGGAAGCAGGGCCGTGGGCTGCATGCTCTGTAGAGCAGAGGGCTGTTTGCTTGCTGGGCAGGCAGGTCTCTTCATCCCCTGTGACAGCACTTCCAGGTGCAGCTGCAAACTGACCTCACAGCTGCCTGCATGTTTGCTTGGTAGAGTGCTGGTCAGCAGGCAACTTCTGCTCAGTGTGATGAATCCCCATCTCAACACTTAAAGCCCAGACCATCACTCTTTGAAATCCCTACCTGACCTTCATGGTCTTCTCCACTTAAAACTTCCTCATTTCTTTGACTTTCACTCTTTCCTACATTTCTTGAACTTCCCTGCAGAAGTGTCCACACATTTCCCCAGCTGGACTGGGTGCTCACTCTGGCCTGTTTGTCCGGACTCAGCGCAAGGCAGGCAATTTTCCTCCCTTGCTCTCCACAGTAACTCAAATTTCTTCCCTGATTCACTGTTCTACAGGAGCTGCATGGTGTGCAGGGTATTGGATAGCCTGCCTTGCCCCCACCCAGGGCTGCACCACAGCAAAAACAATCAAGCCCTTTTTACAGTGACTAGGTCATCTTCCATCACTCCTACCAACAGCAGAGCAGCTCTGCTCACAAATTAATCTTCAACAAGAAAGACCTGACTCTGTTGCTTAGGAACAAGGCAAACACTGCCCATACCTTAACCCACCTTAAATATTGTTAATCCCTTTCAGTAAAACCAATATGCACATTTACAAACAATAAGTGCTCAAATACAGAGAAGCTATCCATCTTCCCTCACTCTGTAAAGATCATGTTCACCACTGAAAAACCCAAGAACAAAGTTTCAGTGCAGGCTTAAAGAAAAAGCACACCTAAACTTTGTCTTGAGCTGAACTCTACCAGTATCAACCAGTTCACATCACAGATATATTGGTGCTAAGCACATCTTGCTCCCAGATTACATCCCAGCTTCTCACCACATCAGTGAAGACCATCAGATGGCGAACTGCCTGTAGGTATTCCTTCTCCTGAACACTTCAAGGTGACAAATGCATCAGGTCCATAATGCCTTCAGCCCAGCAACTACAGAGACACTTTTCATTCTCATCCCTTAGGAAAAAAAAAAATAGAAAGAAAACGTTAAAAGGGTAAGCAATCAGCTAATTTGTATTAGGAAAAAAAACCCATTCACATCTGATGATGAATCAGTATTAGCCCAGCACATGTTCTGGGCTTGGCAAAAGTAAGTGCATTTACTCCCAATACGATTTCTGAAACTCCCAGTTTCCTGGATGCATTTTTAATGTCAAGCAGTAGTTATACTTCCACTGCCAATGTCTATGTCACGAATAACAAGCATTCAATTTCCTTTCCTGTAGAATTATTCCACTCTGCTTATCTGGAGGTTCAATTCTGTTGTCTCCACTTTAATCACATTTTCCAAAAACATGTAGTGTGTGCAACAGACCATTTTCCTCCATTAATGATAAAAATGATTGCACATTCCATTTCATTTTTCTGACCTAAGACTTACTGATGGATTTTGCATATTTTCACTAACTTAGAGGAAAAAAATAGATGGCAAAATGCATCCCAGGCATAAATCACTACGAAAAATACCTATTCACACTTGGTTGACCATCTACATACATTACAGTTGGTTAAAACATAATGTGGAAAAGGGAATAATGAAAATGTTATTTTACATATCATCAATAATAACAAAGACTTCTAATACTAAGTATTATTTCACAGTATATGGCTACAGTAGAGTTATAATATTGTGTAGTTTCAGTTATAATTGCAGTAAGCCATAGCAGGTCACAGCCCTGAAGACAATTTCAGCAAGTTTTTGGTATTGAAAAATACCAAAATAATTACAGGCTCCATAATTATTTTTTTATAGAGATTCTCAGTGTAGAAGAACATCAACAGCCTAAAAGTATGCTGACACAGCTGCAGTAACAGCTGTATTAACAGCGCCCAGACGTTGTAAGAAGCAGGAGGGATAACAGGAAAGCCAATTTTCAGTGTACTAATTAAAGGCAATGAGAACAGAGAAGTTAAAGCCCTATGAAACTCCATCTCTATTTTTTCCTTATACTTTAATCAATAGATTTTTACTCTAAGCAAACAAAGATTTTCATACCAGTTGACTCATAACAAGGATGCAGGACAAGGCCTAACTCTTTGAATATGGAGCTGCCTCCAAACTCAGTAATCCTTCCTGCCTTGATCAGGATATCTGATCTCCCTACCCACAGCAGATGCTGGGGGTGACACACACGCTGAAGTGAGATGAATTGTTCATCTGAACCAGTCCCTGATAAATGTAGTGGAACGAAGTGAGCACAAAATGACTGCTTAATCCACATGTTCCAGGTGTGATCTAAAACCAAAAATAAATAGGAAGAGAGGGGAAAAAAAAAAAACAGGAGAGAGTAGAGGACCTGTTCTTGTTCCTTTCCAATTTCCACATTATTAATAATTCAAAAGAACAGGCAATGTTTCGACTGCTGAAGGTACACTGATATATACAGCATTTGTCACTACACAACTGCTAGACTATATATTACTAATCCAAAACAGTTAGGCTCTGTATCAACAGTCAAAAAACAAACAGGAAAACATCAATCAATTACCTTTTTGTAACCTGCCCATTATTCAAAAAGGAATGTGACAATCACCCAGCAAGGAGCTGATCTGGAAAAGGCCTTTGTAATAAATAGCTGCAATGTCAGGAACCTATTAGAATCCAGGATCATTTCTTTTCTTCAAACTGGTTCAACATATAAATATTTGACATATAAAAGATAACTGTAGTTATACTTTATATTGTAACTAAACTGTGGCTATGGAAAATAGGGTGAACAGCAAACAAGCTTTCAATATGTAGGTAGTCTGCTTCAATGTTAAATCACTGAAATAAACCAGTGTAATACTGGGGTAATGAAACAGCTCAAGTACTGTAGAAATTTGCCACAGCTGATTCAGACAAAGGTACATAACAGTTACTAGACTAGTCTGAGAGCAACGAATTGTGACTTGGTTAAGGCACCCTAGCCCCTGCAAGCTATTTTTAGATAGCACTGCTCAGCCTGTGGGCTGTGGACCACTGCTGCCAGACACTAGAAGCTGGTCCATGAACAATCTCATTTAGGAGATGAAGAAATGCACATCTATCCCCATACAGTTGGCAGCAATGCATGAGCGCAGGCAGACAGAGCTGGGAGCCAGTTTCTGAATGCTGCCAGGGTCTGCCTGCAGGTGCAGACGGCTCCTTTACAGGCCTGTGAAATGCTCCAAGATTTTTGTTTCAAAGGAGCTCCATTGGAAAAGGCTGAGAAACGCTGACACAACCAGCCAGCAGGGACCCGATGCCGCCTTCCTCTTGGATATGCTTACATCCTATTCAGGATTCTAAACCTTGTTCCTCTTGAGCACACCAGAACTGATTCCAAAAGAATAATTTGAGGTGTTATAAAGATTCAATGCAATCACATTTAGAGTACTTAGTCAAGTACGTTGACTAGAATTGATTATAGTGAGCAGTAAAGACAATCTTTGATGCATGCACAGAATCTGAGCATAAGATCACTCGAGTTGCCAGTATCACAGTCTCACAGTATCACCAAGGTTGGAAGAGACCTCACAGATCAAGTCCAACCCTTTACCACTGAGCTCAAGGCTAGACCACGGCACCAAGTGCCACGTCCAACCCTGCCCTGAACAGCTCCAGGGACGGCGACTCCACCACCTCCCTGGGCAGCCCATTCCAGTGGCCAATGACTCTCTCAATGAAGAATTTCCTCCTCACCTCGAGCCTAAACTTCCCCCGGTGCAGCCTGAGGCTGTGCCCTCTTGTTCTGGCGCTGGCCACCTGAGAGAAGAGAGCAACCTCCTCCTGGCTACAACCACCCCCTCAGGTAGTTGGACTACCTCAGTATGGACTTCGATATCCAGTATCCACTAAAGGATGAAATGCAGCTTTGAATTAATTCTTTCTCCTTAATGAATCCTCCCAAGAAGGTCACAGGTAGTCACTGACATGTTTAAAACCTCTGTCTTGCAAAACAGTCTCCACTGCTACCTCAGGCCCTTGTCCTGCCACCGCATCAATCCTCAAACTCCCATTCCTCCAGGAGCTCCGGCCCTGCTTGTTCAACAGCAAAACTGTTTTAAGTACCTGCCCTGAAGTAAATTGAGATGGAATATAGATATTTGAAAAGATGCAGAAGAGAGAATAGCTGAAACCTTGCCCATGAAA
Organism: Tricholaema leucomelas; assembly: GCA_013400475.1. Lineage (NCBI taxonomy): Eukaryota > Metazoa > Chordata > Aves > Piciformes > Lybiidae > Tricholaema lacrymosa > Tricholaema leucomelas. Next base: position 1,831,782 of record WAAF01003013.1, read on the forward strand.
TTAGGGAATTAGTTCAAAAATTAAACACAAAACACTAATGGAAACTGACTTTTTAAAATTATGGGCAAAGACAGATAATATATTTCCTCTGACTGATAGGAAAACATTAAAGTCTACATTTTTATCAGCAAAATAATTCAATTTTTCATCATAACTTCCCACAGAAAATAAAATCTCAACATTCTGCCAGGTGACTGTGAAATATAGCTGGTCCAAATAATGGCCTGCCCCAAAGCTACAGCAGTTAGCAGTTTTTTCATCCACTAGCCAAAGCAAACAAAAATAAGACAAAAGAAAAATGGCACTTGGATGAACCTGGAATGATGTTTTCTTCATTTTGAATTATTTTCTGAAGAGAAAATACATTTATTTTAGGTACACTACAAGGTGGGGTTTTTTTTGCCTAAACCAAAAACATTTGCTTCTTTATTATTATTATTGAATTAGAGCAATTAATCAATCCATTTAAAGAACAAAAATAAAGCTTAACTCTGAAAATGTTAAAACATTTTTCACCTTTGGATTATTTACCTGATGCTATTTGCTGCACTCAGGTGAGCTTTGGAAATAATTTCAGTTAAATCACAGCTTTGTTCTTCAGCAAGCAAACTATTCAGAAAAAGAATAAAGTATTTGCCTGTCTATAAACAGGTTAATAGATGGAGGGATGGGAGCTGTCTTAACCTGCAGACCAGAGAAACCTATCTGCACCCTGCCGGGTCCAACCCAGCAGGGAATGTGTTGGAAATTCCACCACAGTAACTGTGGCGTTTCCTCCATTGCTTTTTTTCCCCATACTGCAAAAAAAAACTTTTGGATGTTTAAATAAGTTCAGAGCACATCAAGGATAAAAATATATAAATCATCTTTAAAACAATAAAGGGTCAATGTGAAAGAAAATCGTGTATAGGCAGTCAGCCTCGGCTGCAATCAAACATTGTACTTTCAATATCATCAGTGATACTTGATGGCAGGACAGAAATATATATATATATATACACATATATATACATACATCAATAAACTCACATTGTCTCACTGTTTAAATAGTTGTTAAGTAAGTTAATCTAGATTTAAAAGACAAAATGAACATACATAAATGATAACACAAGACAAATATTAATCAACACAACACTCTTTCTTGTTTCTGAATTGCCACTGGATTCAGAATAAAGGACTATCAGTGCTGGAAGGACAGCAGCAAAAAATTGCTACTCAGTGAAGGAAAGCATCAGAAAAAGTGCAGGTTCCCTGAGAGAAAACTCTCATTTAAAAGCCACTGAAATTTTCTCATTGCTTTAGCATAAATACAACTCAAAATTATTTCAAACACTCGCTCTCAAATCTGCTGCTGTTTACAAAACTTAAATCCATTGAAGCTGACAGAATTACTCTGGTTCAAAGATGAAGGAACTGAAATTTGGTATTTTGATTCAGTCTTGAGTGTGCTATTTACGTTTCAGGTATACAAAGCGCCCTGACTCTCAGGCAGAAGATAAACATGTAAGAAATCAGCTTACAATTTTTTTTCAGCTCTTACTCACAGCGGAATCCCCAAAATTCATTTTATTTTATCTTTTTCCCACTCTTCAGCTTTTTGTCTTTCATTTTCCTTCCTTCTCTTCAATCACCACAGGTTTGCATTTCTCATTTTCTATTTTACATCACTCCGCTTTGTTCCCTACAATGGAAAGACAGACACGCAGAAAGACAGACAGTCAGCAGGGAGAGAGATGCAGCCAGTCCAAGGTAACAGTCTCTGACACCCACATTCTGGAGAATCTGTGTCTGTCTCACAAAACATTTTAACTTTATAAAGGGAAGGGAATCAAAACTCATTTGCATATGGGTTCATTCCATCTATTCAGCTCACATGTTTATAGCTCTGGAAAGTCCCTTTCCGATTCCCTGGTTGATAAAGAGCCAGGAAGGTAACGCAACAGCAGGGAGAGGTGAGAACTGTTTTGCTGACCTTACAAGCAGGGGCTTAAATTCAGCACTCCATTCACCTTGCTCGGAGGACCCAGCTAGGAGATTTGGGGGCTTTTTAGCTTTTCAATTTCAAGGCTCAGACCATGCATGCAGAGCTAAAGAGTCAAACCAGAGAAACCCCCACTCTTGCAAAGGAGGAAGCTCTGGTCAGGCGTTCAATACTTCAGCTTCCTGTCTGTACACTCCGTGGTCTAATCTGGGGAAATCCTGAAAATATTATCAGATGCCTGATAAGCTCTTTAGCTTTCAAGTACATAGTGATTCAGTTTCAGTCAAAACCTCATTTGAATACAGTTTTAAAGACTAAATAAAAGTGAGACCTGAAGAGAGAAGAGATTAGGCATGAAGTCTAACACGTCTGGTGTCCAAAATAATGTGACTAATGTTTAAAATTGGCATAACCAAATCTACTTTTTCATACCTGCATCAAGATGCTCAGTATGTGTAATTCAAACCAGGATGGAATTAAACACTTGGTTGGCTAAATGCCTTTATCCACAAACAAAAAATGCAGCAGAAGCAGCAGCAGGGATTTCTTACTCCATCCCAATATTGTTCACCATTAACTTAAGGCAAATCACTTCTGAAAGAAAGGGCTTGCTTGAAATGCTTGTGCACACTCATCTCACAAGCTTCTCCTGCAAAGCTGGCAAGTATGGCAATCCTTGTTTTGTTCAACGTAGACACTTGTTTACCAGGCATTAGATAGAAGTTTCCAAGCCTATTTCACAGCCACTCATCATAGGCTAGCAGCAGGCTCTACTCTTTGATCTCTGGATTTAGCCCTTGAAGAGTACATCTCCACCATCACAGTTTGAGCCCCCAACATTTTCCAGTTCAGGTGGATAGTGAATCAGAATTCACCCACAGGAAATTACTCCCACTCCACTGGTCTCCATCTCAGTGAGGAGTATCTTCTTTGATAATCTCACTCCATCTGCAAGTCTGGAAGCAAGTAGGAACATTATACCAGGTATTGCAGGTTTGCACATAGTCAGGACATTAATCTGGTTTCCACTCTCAGAGCATAAAACATACCAAATGCTTTTCATGAGAGCTCTGATATCTTTTGCTGCACTCACATTAGGAGTTACAAGACAAACCAGCTCCTGTATGCACCAGTTATTTTGGCAAGAGGAAAATTGGTAAGATATTTACTGTTAATAATGACATTCCTTTGAGTTATTACAAAGGCTCACATTGCCCACACTCAGGGCAAAAGCATGTAACATCTTTAATTGATCCCAAGATTTCATTTACGGTCTCCAACCAGGATGACTGGACAAAGCTGGTTGATAGGTTGGACTGGATGATCTCGGAGGTCTCTTCCAACCTGGGTGATTCTATGATTCTGTAAAAATAAGTTTCACCAGAGCAAAGGTTTTGGACACAAAATCACTCATCATGTTAATACCCATGTGAAAACATGTAACAACAGTAATTACCACTGGAAGGCAGACCCATTGATATTTGTGCACAGATCCAGATGGGAAATAATTCCAGAGTTTCAGAAGCATGAGGAACTGGGATTTTGCTTTTTCAGCTGCAATGAGAGACCTGGTGTTTGGCTAATAAAGTACCATGTCTGAGCTCTCAGATGCTGCCCTAGGTCAAGTCTGGGTGCAGAGAAGCAAAGACCCTATTAAGATGTATGAATAAGGATGCTTAAATGAATTTGCATGAGTCACTGCACAGAAAGAGGAACAGTCATATCTCAGGTTGGGATTCTGCACTGCTCACTGGTATAACATTCAAAATGCAACCTGCATCTCATCCTGGCCCAGGTTAAAAACCTCTTTGTAAAAGACACTGAACAAAATTGATCTGTTGCCTACAAATACATCCTTGCTCATTCTTTAAGTAAAGATTATTCAAGTTTCCCGGATCCCAAAAGGTAGGTTTCATTATGTGGATGTTTCACAGATGGATAACCTAAATTGGAAAGCAGTTAAATAGGAGTAGAGTTGCACGGAGTCAGGATCACATCCCTCAGTTCTCAGCACATCTTCCTAGTAAAAACAGAAAAGTGATCAGTAAAGCCTAAATATTTACACACAGCTTTAGAAAGGAAAGATGACAAACCATGTTGTCCACTTTGCTTTGTGAAACAAAAGCAAAGGCTAAAGGGGGAAAAGGAAGAAAGCTTGCACACAGTGACTGATAAGAGTAGATTCAGAAAATATACTGTGCACTGCTCTTGTCAGCTGACATTAGTCAGGATGGTTATCATCTTAGCATCTCATCTGGAAAGTTTTGACTAACTGAATTTCTTTTTTGACAGGAAGTCTAGATCTCACTCTAATTCAGTGGCTGGAATTTCTTGAGGCAATATTATGTTAGGTCAAACGAGTCAATACTACATCCCTGAACACAATGCACGGTCATGCTGTGCTTTCTAAAGGCACTAAATCACAGCCCAGGTGCTGTTGTCATCACCACCAGGTAGCTCCAGATTCTCTGCTTTATTTATTACTGCTCACTGTATTCTGTAAAAATATCAAGGGCCAACATCCTTCTTTCACTGGGGAGGAAAGGAAGGCACTCCCAGAAGGGAGGATCTCTCCCAAGCTAGTTAAAATGTTTATGACAGTATAAAACACGGAGGCATCAGAGATAAATCAGATCCTGCATATAAAATGTCTTTCACAAAAATATAGCCTTCAGAAAGCACAGTAGACATACAGTCATTTCTTCCATGATTGCATAAATCTGTCATCCCTACTTATATCATTTCTTTGTGACAAATAGTCTCAAACTCACATGAGTTATGAGCTGGAGCTTGGTTCCATTGAAAACTATGACAAAATCCACATTACTTTTGGAGAAACTGGAATTTCTCCCTCAAACTTTCACTTGATTTCCCATGAGAAATATCTTTTTCCATGATATAAAGCCTTACACAAATGGATATATTCTTTTTTACCTTTATGCATCTAGTTGTCAGGCTTCTTTTTGCTGAATTGACTCTGAAATTTGATGAGCTCTCCCAGTGATTTCTGTCTTATTGCTTCACTATCCAATACAACTGATTCAAAAGGGCTGACAGATAAAGCTAGGGAACACTTTATAAATCATGCACCTTTCATAGACCACTTTGCACATTTACAAAGGCTATGGTCTTATCACAAGCCAGGCAGGATTTGATTAGCCGGTTCTTATTTTGCACCATGATGGGCACATAAATTAGGGCAGAGCACTCCCACCTCTTGTGCAAGCAGTGAAGAGCTGTGTCTGGGTAGCAGAATACAAAGGGGATGGTAGAAACAGCCATGCTTACTGCTGGTGACCTATGCAGCCTGCAGAGACCACAGAGTTCTGCTCATGGACAGGGCTCACAAGAGGAAGGAACATGCCAAGACAGGAGAGCTGCAGCTCTTCTCCATGATGTTTTTCTAAACTGGGAAGCGTTCCCAGTAGGAAATGCCTGCAGAGATTCACAGAGGCATTAAGCTTCCCTCAGAGTGTATTCATGTACAAGAGCACGTACATGCACATATTTCTTATCTTAAAGTAAGACTTCTGCTCCTTCGTTGCACAGAGGGCTTGGGTGTTACCAAAACAGTGCACAAGCCCTGTAACCTTGCAAAAGTTACCCCTGCCAGAGTTATTCTGCTCAAGTTTATCATTCTCTTAATTATTTCACTGTGACTGGCTTTAACATCTGTGAAAGCAAGGCTGTGAGAGCTGACACAACACAGTCCGACTCCACACAAACTACAGCATGCCCACAGATCTGCTGCCACACCTCAGTTCTGCCCTGCAGCACCTCTGCTGCCTTGCTGCTGCCTGAGAGCTGCTGCTTGTGGTAAACCCTGGGCCTGCATGCAGCCTGCACATGTGGCAAACGGCTCTTGCTAAGATGAATGCAGCATTTCAAAGGGCAAAAGGATTCTGCTGCTGCCCTATCAGCCAGCTTGAGCAAAAAGAATTTACGTAAAGTAGCATCAGGCACAATTTCTGTAACAAGCTTCACAGACGGCTTCACTGGATGCTTTGTAGTCAGAAGTCAGAGAAAACAGGAAGGTTTCAAGTGAGTTATGAAGGCAGGAAATGAGTCAGCCCTGAGCAGGAGGGACAGCAAACAGCAACCCCTTCCACTGCTCCCTGACATGGGACACAGACATTCAGTGAGTGAACGAACCTGAGCACAGACAGCACCCACAGAGCTGGAACAGAGAGAAGGAGAGACCCTTCTGCACTGACCACAACCCACAGGATGGAAGATTTTCTCCATGCAGAGTACTGCCTTCTGCCCGATTTTCTTTGACTTTGCAGAAGCAGACCAAACACTAAGCCATCAGCTCATCCCTTTCCCTGCCCAGGCACATTGAAGCTTCCTGCGCAGTACTATGCAAGAGAAGCATATGAGAAGAGTCCTGCAGAAAAACTCAGCTGGGATCAGGATTTCAAGTCCCTTTGAGCATTGTGAACTGTGAACAGTGGCCTCTCATGCGCTCAGAGGAGCACTGTGCTATTGGAAATAGAAACACCGACACCTCCTCCTCAGTTACCATCCCATTCCACCCACATAGAAATTGCTCTGAAAACACTGTCACATCAGCCTCCACAGAACAAGTAGGACAAGGAACATCTTACCAGGGCTTAGGCATAAACAAGACTAACTGCTTGCCTAGAAACTGATGCTTATCAGAGAATTCATCTGGAGTAAACAGAAGAGCCATAAGCCATCAGTGCCTCCACAGCATTGTGGCAGGAGTTCTGAGGATTTGCATTTTGGAGATAGGTAGGAAAGAGGCCCAGGTCCTTCTGTAGATGTACCTCCAGGCACACAAACTGCATTAGAACCTGGGTTCTGAAGTTCAGTAGCCTTGAAAATTGTACTCTAGATATTTGTCAGTACTGCCAATCACACAAAACTATTGCAATCCCAGTTGTGGTACAAGGAAACAATACAGAGCCATTAAGACTGGACAGCTACACAAGCACCAAGTCCCTAGGCTGGTAACAAATCCACAGCTTTTGAAAGCCTCTATATGGCACCAAATAGTCAAAGAATTAGCTGTTCCATGGGTTCTGGGTTCTATCAGGTACTGGGCTCTGTGTCAGTCATTAGGAGGGCGAATCATAGAATCAACCAGGTTGGAAGAGATCTCCAAGATCATCTAGGCCAACCTATCACCTAGCCCTATCCAAACAACTAGACCATGGCACTAAGTGCCCCATCCAGTCTTTTTTTTAAACATCTCCAGGGACAGCAACTCCACCACCTCCCTGGGTAGCCCATTCCAATGTCAATCACTCTTTCTGGGAAGAACTTCCTCCTAACATCCAGCCTACATCTCCCCCTGCACAACTTGAGGCTGTGTCCCCTTGTTCTGTTGCTGGTTGCCTGGAAGGAGAGACCAACTCCCACCTGGCTACAACCTCCCTTCAGGTAGTTGTAGACAGCAATGAGGTCACGTCTGAGCCTCCTCTTCTCCAAGCTAAACACCCCCAGCTCCCTCAGCCTCTCCTCACAGGGCTGTGTTCCAGCCCCCTCACCAGCTTCGTCACCCTCCTCTGGACACATTCCAGTACCTCAACATCTTTCTTGAACTGAGGAGCCCAGAACTGGACACAGTACTCAGGGTGTGGCCTGAGCAGCACTAAATCATTCTTTGCTTTCTGTGTTAATCAGAAAAATAGGATGCTAGTTCAAATTGGGGCAGGGGTGAAGTCTAAAGAAGGACAGAATTGGCTACAAAAGGCCTTTGTCACTGCGCCTTCTGAGAATAACCTTCTGTAAAGCAGCAAACTGCTGTAGCAAAAGGCTTAAGAGTCACAGCATGATCTCATATGCTAGTCTAGGGAACAAGGACACAACTGAAGCAGAATATAAGCTTCCTCAAGGCAATAAAATTTTGATACAAAGCAGTTCTAGATCCTTCTTAATATCAGAAGACATTTGGAATAAGGTATGGGGAGATGGGCACAGAACAAAACATAGATGAAGGTTTACTAACACTGAAAGAAACTGCTGAGAGCTTCTTATCCAAATGGAAAAAAAAAAAAAAAAAAGGCTGGGAGAAGACTAGGAAGGTTAAAAGCAAAATCCAGTACCTGCTTGCAACATGCCAGTTTTCAGCATATTCCAGTGGAACAATTATTGTAGAAAAGTGCTGGATTGTTTGGATCAATTTCCTATGGGAACATTCCCATTTTCATTCAGCTATTTGTATTTTTCTGTCACACATGCTCTGAGAGGGCAGCAAACTTCTGGAACCAAGGAGCATTACAGTTACAAAATGAAGTTTTATTCCTAAGTTTTACAAGAATGAAAGTCAGCTTGGCAATAAAAGTCTTGTTTTCATAAGAATGGAACCCTTTGACCATGTCAAATACCTAAAAAGAATGTATAAGCTCCTCTACGAAATTCAGATGAGACCTAATAGGCTCTACTCCAAGCAAAGGATCATACTGCTGCTAAAAGCAGCTCTCAAGAGTTGTGCATTTCATAAGGAAGATGATAGGCAAAGACTAGGCAGTACTTTAAAAGTCTTAAGAAGGAAGCTGCATGGGCAAAGGTTTCAAGCTGAAGTGGTTCAGAGCAAAGAAACTGTCACTCATTGTTTGCTGATGGATATTCTGTTTAGATGAACAGAACTTCGGGGGGGGGGCATATATATATACACACACACATATATATATATATCAGATGCCACCAGAGGGAATTGCAACTTTTTTTCTTGTGCTTAGAGTTTCCACAAGCAGCAGGTATGGAGAACACCAGTTCTGGCTAAACAGCTTTTTAAAAGGCATTTGCTATCATGTTGAATGAAATGCAAAAGGCTCTGAACTAATAAGTTCTGACAGCACCTTGTATTTGATTAAGGAACAAGATGATAGATTAGCTGAGCATGGCATTAGTTTATTAATTCCTGAAGCTGGTTTTGTTCACCTGGCTTACAGAAAGCTGAAGTCAAATAATAATCGATTCAAGGTTGGTTTTGTTGTGGTTTTGGTTTATTTATTCCAAATCTGAGTCACAGAGACTTTGCAGAAGCTACCCTGGAACAACAGCCAAAGAAAACATTCCTATTGAGGAAACAGTTCCACTGAAAGCTGATATCCCCCCGTGGGGACATCCCAGCAGAGGTTGTTTGTGCCTGCTGCAATCTGCCACGTGCCGGAGCCTGTCCCCCTGGAGCCAGGTGATTCACCAGTGTGTGGAACAGATGTTTTATCACTGCCCCACAGAAGTACTCACTCTGTTCTTCAGACCCCACCAGGGACCTGTTCACCACATGGACTTATTACACCTGTCCAAGCCACTTCAGAAGGAAGGGTGGCTTCATTATCCACCCCTCAAGCTGGAGAACTGTGTGATGATCTGGAGAGCAGTAAGGACCTGCAGGTCCCAAAGCTGCAGTTGGGATTTCCCTGCAACAGTCCCAGGGACATCCCTCGCTGCAGGGACAGGCACACATCAGGTTTGTGCCTCTGTGGATAGCTGGGAGTTTACCAGAGAAGGAAGAATGGGAAGACTTGCACTTTACATTCCCGGGAACTCGGCTCACCGCCCTGTGCAGCCACTGAGGCACAGCTCATCTTCACTCCTCCTTTAGGTGTATGCTCACACTGCAGCTAGAGAAAAGCACCACGGGCAATGTGCACGTTTTTGCTTAAACCCACTGATACCCAGGATCAGAGTTGAGTGTTTGCGGAAGACTAAGCAGCAGCCTCTTGCTTAGACACCAGGAAAAAACCTGAGCAGCAGCAGCACAGAGAGAAGCAACAGTGACATATTAAAAGGCCTTCTCCACTGTTACACAACAATCCCGCTGTCACAGTTCATAAGCGAATCGGTTTGTTTGGGTTTTGAAGAAAGGGTCAGTCGTTGCCCTCTGAGATCAAGTATTCTCCGTATCGAGAGAATATGGCCAGATCGCTGTGGCAATAGGAAAAACAGGGAAGCCTTCCGAGAGCTGTCGAGGCGCACGTAGCAGCAAAGGCTCTAATAGCTGCGCGGCAGCCGCACCGCACGCCGAGGCTGGAGCTAGGGTCTCAGCAGCACAGCCTCACCACCAGAGGAGCACCTAGGCGCAGCTGCACACTGGCCTCTTCCAGCTCTTCCACTCCCTCTGGCGGCTCAGCTGGCCGGAAAAACACAGCTGCCAAAAGGCTCCTCCTGGCATCTGCGCGCCCCCGGGCTCGGCACAGGGGTACCACTGCCTAGCACCTGCTCTTCTAGCCTCTTTAGTCTTCTTCCCGCCGAGAACTGTCAGCTGTATTCTCACCCCTCTCCTCACAGCACTTTAACTGGAAACCCTCAGATGCAGTTACTGAGGTCTCTGGATCACATAGCTATCCCGTGTGATCATTCACAGTTAAACAGATTCTCTCTGCCGCAAAATATGCTGTCCTCAAGTAACCGAAATCACATCATCAGCCTTTTGCCCTCATCCTTCCAAGCTCCCACCCTGACTTTTCCATTTTAACTTAGGGTCTATCTCAGCCATTCGCTGTTCAAACAGCATTGCAGCAAGTTCAGCACCTCTCCAGACAGCAAATATCCTCTGCCCTCTGACTCCCGTGTCAATGCACGTATTCATGGTGGTATAGGTACTATGAACAATTTTCTTTGCAATAAACATAGGCAAATATGCTCACATTTAAATTACTGCAATAGAAAGAGCCTGGCTTTCCCCACAGACAGTGGTCTGGCAGGAGGATTCTTTCCTCCCAAAAGGCAGTCGGTGCTCTTTGAAACAGAAATTTTGTCTGATTTGGGAAAGATGTGAGTTCTAGTCTTTAGGAAAGGCCAGAAAAGATATCACAGGATTGTTAAACACCCATTTTAAGGCAAGAGTAGTGATGTAGAAGTCTGGATTTATAGCATACACCCCAATTCACCAAGTATACTTTTCTTGAACTCCTGGCAAAGTTGCATGCAAAACTAGATGCTTGCAGTCAGACTCCAAAACAATCAGTTACTCAATGCATATGTGTATATAAACTGTGTACAAACCTCATTACAGATATGTTGACCTAATCAGTACTGCATCTCTTGGAGCACCACTTTGGGGCTAAAGGGACATTCCTGTATTTCTATACAGCACCTCATGAACACTAGTACAAGCACAGCAAAACTAAAAGTTAAAAGATTCATGGCTTTGCTAACCCTAGAGAAACCAATTGCCTCCAGGCTTCTAATTGCTATTCTTTTTAAACAAGAAAAGATAAAAATGCCCTTGGCTGATATACTATTCCCTGTAGTCACAGGGTAAAAGCACACTGAATTCCTTAGTGCTGACTCTTATCCACCATTTCACATTAATGAAGCAATGAAACCCATTACAGATGTCTGCACGGTGCATGATGCACCAAAGGCAGGCACCATCACACCACAGCTGTCAGGTTGCGGGAGTGAGAAGCCGTAATACATGCTGTTACCATGGTGCCACCCGCTGCCAGAACACTACAAATAGGATGAGCTAGCTGTTGTGTACTGAAGTGATTTTATTCAGCCTGCTAAGAGATTATTATTATATGAATCTCCAAGTTCTCCTTGCAGAAATTTGTGCAAGGATTTAAGGTGATTCTCACAGCCAGAACACTGTCAAAGATGACACTTAACAGGAGTAATAACCAATAGAAAAGGTACCTGCTCTGTGTACTTGCTTACAACCCAGGTTCCCCAATCATGGTATGCAGTTACACTGGCCTATTAAGGCTCAAACTGAAAACAAGCCACCAAGCATTAGTCTTCATCAGAGTCATGCATATAAAATGTCAGATCTTTGCAGGGAGCATAAACTCATCAAGCAAGGAAGCCAACATACCACAAACAGTTTTAAATAGGACTTCAGTTGTGCAGAGTAGTGCTCAGACACCATTTTGAACTCAAGTCACATCTATTCCTGACAATACTTGAACAGAAAATACAATTTTGATATAAAAAGCTGTGTGTTGTATCAACATTAAAAGAGTAAGGAAGCTGACTTTTCAGTCACCAGAAGTAATCAGTGTTAACACCTAGCTCAAATGGCACAAGGCAGTGAAAAATTCCCAGTAACAAGGCTCTCTGCATTCCGTGAGCTGACATAGGCTGGTTTTGCAGCTGAGGCTAAGAATTTACATTTTCTACATAGGAAACTACAGGTTTGGGACTGTGATCTCCTTTAGTCACTGTAGGCAGGAAGCTCACTCCATAGACTTGAGTTTCATTACAGCTTTGTTCTCCTACAAGTCACAGGAGCACACATTTCTATTTAACCTCAGCCCTCTGAGTTGAAAAGTACATGAAATGAGGAAAATAAAAGCCAGCTGAAACCAACAGATCTTTCTGATAAGTGTTTACAAAATAAAGCTTTGTAAAAGCAAAACTTAGATCTGCATTAAGCAAAAATCCCCATGAGAACAAAAAGCCCTGGATGAGTTACACTGCTTTAGAAAACACTCTTTGTCACCATAGAGTTGGTGCTGAGAATTAACACCTAACCAAAACTGAAGTTAACTTCAGCATTCACCTGCTGTAGAGGCTCCTCACTTCTTGGTTTTGTCATAGATGCATCTGAAATAGGATATTAACATTTATTTTCAACCTTTTAAACCAAATGGATCATAGCCAACATTTCAGAAAGCAAATCAATCTTGAAATACTAAATATTAATTAGCTGTAGTGGCAGTATAAAGAAAATTGATTTTTGCATAGTGTTGCTGAATACAGATTTATAATCCATGCACAAGATTCTAACACTCTTGTTCTGGTTCAGATGGGCTGCATGATGAAATATACCTTTTTGATCTCAACTGTTTCCAGATACCACCTTGAAAATCTTGCCTGCTTCTTACTTAGACCTAACTTTGGCTTGTGCTACAGGAGACAGTATTTGTAGAAAAATCAGATGAAGCACCCAAAAGGGATCCTACAGAAAAAGATATCCTATCCAAAACATCCTTTCATAATTCTAAAGGAAAAAAATAGAAGTGAAGGAAAGGACACAGAATCTATGCCTGTTGCTTTTATCTAGAGTTTGAAAGGATTTAACAATTTCAGTAAAATCAGGTTACACCAGTGTCAGCTGATTGTTTATTCTAGTATTACCTTATGTTCTAATTCAGAGTAGACTTCATTTCCATGTAGACAGACCAGATGGATTCAAGTCTGACTCACACACATTCTTTCTACACACACATTCCACTGTCCGCACAACTAACAAGACCTTGGGCTTCAAGACTAGTTTCAGTAGCAAGAGACCCATGTGAATAATTAAATCATCACTTCAACATTATACAACTGCTCATCCATTTAGGTATGAAATCCTACAAGCAGGTTTAAACACCTTGTCGCATGCATCTATATACACATGGACATGGCACAAAAAGCTTATTTCTGGATGTTCAAATAATAGATCTAGACACTCAATTACAGCAAATATTTTAAATCAACCAAAACCAAATTGTTGCCATGATAACTTCCATAACACAAAGCACTAGCATCTCTCTCCAGACATGTCTGTTTCTACATTAGAAAATTTACAACCAGTATTTCTATGGATTTAGTGACACATCCTATCGTATTTCAAAGCACTTATCTGTGTGGCTGCACAGCAAGCAGCCATCTGATGGCACTGTGTAACCAGTTTCAGTGTCTTTCATCACAGGCATTTATCAGCAAAATTGGGCTTGGACTGTTTTCTCTCAGCTTGCTTGAACTGGTAAAGACAAAAAAAAAGTCAAAAGGGTAGATTCATTTTGTTACTTTTATAGGTATTACATCTTAATTCCTGCACCTGTAAGCTATAACCATCAAACTTCAACCTCAGCTGAGAAAGCCAAGTTATTTAAAGAAAAATACTGAAATGGATCAGCCACACTCTGAAATTTCTATATAGAATCCCCATAACTGTAATTTTTCCTGTTTAATTTGATATTCTTCAAAATTCCTGGAAGATTCAAGCCAAAGACAAGAATCAAAATGAAGACCAGCTATTATATGATTAATTACAGTGTAAGACACTGGCTGATACCCTGACAAGTTTAGGGAAGAAACAGAACATGGTTTACCATACTAACACTCAGAAGCTGAACCAGGATCTTCAAATGCTTGTCAGACAGACTCCTTTTCAAAGCACTTCAGTACTAAATCTTGGGTTTATTGAAAACATACAAGTCCAGTACTATATAGATGAAATTAATCTTTATTAAAACACATAACTACATTAAATTTGAACTCAGTAGAAGAATCAGAATACACATTAAAGGTCGTAACTTGGAGGCGGCATGTCAATGATCTCATCCAGGGTAGCAAGGAAGTCAGCAGTTGATTGCAGCAAGTCTGAAAGTTAAACAGAGCAAGTCAGAAAAACAGAATTGATACTCTAACATAAGCTAGTTCTCAACTACTTAGCATAAGCCTTGTGAACTAAGGGAAATGCATTGAGTACACAACCCAACTCCACCAGCGCACCACAAGAGATTGCTCAGCAGCATCACTTGATACCACTACCTGTACTAGTAGGGTTGACCAGTTGGACTACACACCAAAAGCTGTTTGATACTAGTGTGCTATTCCGGTAGTTAGGACAGCACTGGAACTTTAATAACCACTACAGCCAACTCATTTCCCCTCTCAAATAACTAATGAACACTGTACTAAAACTATGCAATGTTTCCACTTACTAGACTCCCAGGAAATCTCTTCAATCTTCACAGGTGAAGGAACCATGTTCACACACTTGTCATATGTCCTTTCAAATACCATAAGGGGAACACCACACAGGTTGATATTGCTTAGTTTGTGTTCTTCAGAAAGATCAAAACTCTCAAAGTCTGAGAAAGATACACTGTAGTTTAGTAACAGTGTACAGTGGCAGTGGCAAATTCTGCTAGATTTAACAAAATGGGAGCAATCCAAACACCCAATCTGACACTGCCTTCTTATAAGGTATTTTTTGGCAGTTAAACCTTAGTGTATGGCATTTTATAGGCAGCTAACACTTATCAAAGACTTGACTGAATAACATCACTGCTAGTGTAAAGCAGTAGCTTTTAGCATTCCAATTGCTGTACTCAACTTTATGTACACCATGCATTTTACCAACACCAAATTAGTCTTTGGTACAGTAGTTTCTGCACACTCACATGAAATGGATGATATAAGAACAGTGTGAAGTATAGAGAATGGGCTGTGCTAAGGACAGCTTTATAAGTTCCATACTCAGCTACCCTATGCCATCTTGACATACATTCTCTTAAGAGAAGTCTACTCTTCAGTACTCCTTAAGTATTCCTTTGCCATTTAATTAAGGGGCATGGATATTTGAAACTAGTTTCCTGCCACCATAGCAACAAATTCAAACAACTAATTATCTGGAGCACAGCTATTGCAGTCAGAAATGTTTAAAACAATAAAATTACATTTGAGAAGGAACAATCACCCTCATTTTTAAGAAAAGGCTCTAGAGAAATGCAATGCTAGCATATATGCTGCAACAGCTTGGCCAAAGTCCTGCAATGTCACTCAAAAAGGCCCAGTTTATTTGAACAATGGCACCAATAGTTCTTACCTCGAGGATCAAACGAAAACATATTTTCTCTTTCTGGCCATTCTTCTTCAACCACTGCATCAAGGCTTTCTAATCCTGCAGTCTTTGCAGCATCCTTAAAAAAAGAGTCAAATTATTTGAGCTGCTGCAATTTCCTACTGTAGTACCCTAACTGCGACACCCCTGTAGTGGCTTTCCAGTACTGTACAAATTCACAGCCAGGGATGCAAGTCCTGCAGTCCTCAGTATGCCTGAATTCTAGTAACTTCAACACAAACAGACAGAGAAATGCTTCAACTGAGTTTATGCAATGCTAGTACCATATATGGTGGCAACAAATCAGTGCACCAGATCATGCACAATAAAACTCCTGGTACGTAATATGTGAACAAGACATTAACTCGGACCATTTTTGCTAGAGCCACTTCTTTGCCATTAAGTATCCAAAGCTGTTGTACTCCTCATGTACTGGCTTTGACTAGGATTGAGCTATTTTTCCTCCTAGTAGCACATACAATGCCACAATGAAAACAGTGTTGATAACAGAGCTGTTGTGGCCCATCTTGAACAGTTTTTACACAGGCTATTTTTGCTTGCCCTGACTCCACCAGTGAGACTACACTGTGAAGCAAGGTGGAAAAGGGGTCACAAAAAGTTGAAAGTAGTCACAGCCAAGACAGCTGACCCAAACCGACTAAAGGGATGCAACATCACCATACATCATGCCAAGCACTGAAAATATGTGGGAAAGTTTGCTAGAGTAGCCACTGCTGAGGGACTGGCAAGGCATGACCCAATTGGTGGTGAGAAATTGGTTCTGGTTTTCTTTGAATAATCTCAAATTCTCAACTGTTTTAATCCTAACCCATGAGTTTCATTACTTCGACACTTTCAAGTCTCTCCTTCAACCCAGTGAGGGAGAAGTACGAAAGCAGCTGTGTGGCACTTTAGCTACCTGCCAGGGTTAAGCTACAACAGTAGTAACTGTGCATTCCTCCACAGAAATGTATTTTACCTACTTTACTTGCATTGCAAGGCTGAGGTTTCTGATTTGTTTTCTCCATCTTGATTGTGACTCCAGTTCTGTTGACATTCCCAAGAGCCTTTCTGACAGAGCAAGGCATGGCTGGAGATGGACTGATTTTTTTTTTAGGAAGTGGAGTATTAACTTGTGCTCTTTCAGAGAAGACTTTTGCTATAGGAGGAGGAATAACAACAGCAAATTTTAGCACCATATCAGCCCTAAAATGCACTAAAAAACTAGTCATAAAAATCATCATTCACCAATATACCTCAGAAGCATAAATCTCTCTGACAAACATCACAGTTTTTTTTTTTACACTAATTGATGAGCTTAGCATATTTGGTTAGACAAGTGTGTTACTTTGAAGCTAACTAGAATATTTTAGTAAGAACTAGATTACAGGCTGTGAAAGAGAAACAACGGTGATGTCTACTTCACTCATAGGCCTGTTGAGATGTATAGGAACAAGAATCCAAACATAGGTAAGATATGCAGTCACTCTTTGGGCTTTGAGCTGCATTTCTCTCTCTAACCTAACCTGATGAATTCACCTGCTTCCTAACTCCCCTGGCCAACCCTCCATTCTTCTTTGGGCACAAGGCAACACTTGGGGTAAGGCAGAGAAGGGTGGGAGAAGGTGGAAGGGCAGTTGGGAGCCCCTCCTGGGGACTCAGGTTTCTGAGAGGGGCATTGTGTTTCCGTGTTACCTTTTAACTTGTATATAACTGTATATACTGTAAATATCTGCTTGTATATTGTGCTAAGCTGTAAATATAAAAGCTTCATTCAATGACCAGAGCCAGCTGAGTCTAGTCTGGGTGATTTCTAGAGCATAGGGGGGGAGGTAACACCTAAACCATCACAGTAAGTAACTAAGAACAGAAAACTATTGAGGTTCAAAGCAGTGAATAACAAAACATTGTATAGGTACTTGATTTGATCCCTTACTGACTTAAGGCAGCACATACGCACATGATCCTGAAGGAAGTTTTAGCTGACTCTTAGTAGGCCCAACTTCACCGTTCTCCTTATCAATATAGATTAGTGTTGCCATCTTCAGGTGGATGAGACCACTCTGGAAAGTCCACAAAGGAAAAAGAAGAAATAAGCCTTGCCACTCCACCCACTACGGCACACTTCAAACTATATTAAAGACGGCACGGCTGCCTTGTGCCAGTCCCTAGAGGAGGGAAAACAAATCTGTACTTCACATTACTTCACGACAGAATAGCTAGAGACCCTTACAGTCAAGGCATTATTAGCGCACATGTACATGCTCGGGAAAGTAGCAAGGTCTCAGTACACAGGAAAGTCAAATATCTTCGGTTTGCTTTGTCGCTCCTTTGCGGTGTTTAAAGGTTTTGTCATGCAGAAAAGGACATCTCTCGGCTTAGCAATCCAGCCCTCAGATTGAATCGTAGCACTTGACCAGCCAGGAGTAACACCAGTAATTCTAGTAGCAAAGACGTCTTTTTACCAGATAAAGCATAAGAGAACACCTCGAACATGTAGATCGCTACTAGTTTTCAGTCCCATCTACGACAACAGATCAGAGCACATCCCTGCACTGTTAAAGCCAGGCAGCCTTCCCTCGTTTGAGTCGCCTCCCGGTTACAGCTCCAGAAGCCCTCTCCCCTAAAACACCGGGGGCCATAGCTTTAAATGAGTAATACCAGCCACCTTCCCCAACCCGCCGCGCTCACCCAGCTCACCTCAGACGTTACCGGCAGCTCCAGGCGCTGAAAGCGGACAGCAGCACCCAAGCCGACGAGGATCGGGCTCGTTCAGAGTCAGTTAAAGGGCCAGCCAAAACACCGCCACCGCGCTCCAGAGACCAAACCCATTGCGCAGCAACCGCCGGCAGCCTTTAAACGGCCTTCGCACTGCTCATTGGCTGTTTCGACTAATGCTCAGCACCCGATTGGCTCAGAGGCGCAGCTTCGCGCCGGCGCACCTGCTGCCCGCGCTGGTTCCGGGGTCGCGACGGGCCTGCGTAAATACGGCGACAGCGTAGGTGCCGCCCCTACGTATGACGAAGCAGTGTAAGGCGTCGCCGCGGTGCACTGTGGGGCGGAATTGTGGCCTAGCAGATAAATAAGCACGAACAGTTACCGAACAGTAGTAGTACGGGAGGGCGCGGTATGGGACGTAGTAGGAGCCGGTCTGAGTAGGGGTGGTTGCTGAACAGCTGCTGCCTCTGAGAAGAAGCCGCCGCGGGTTACGGAGAAGTATCCGTGTTCTTACTGGAGGGGCCTGGGTGGTGCTTTCTCGCAGTCTGTCTCTTGCGTCGCATTCAGGAGGTACACGTAGGCCCACGCTTGCCTGCTGTTTGGGGCTCCAGCCTGTCCGTGGGCTGTACGCGACCCTGTAGCCGTGGTAAGCTGTGAACTCCTCCGTATCGGCGGGGAAGGGCCGATCGTGCGTGTCTTGAAGTTGTATGCGGAGTGCTGCGGTTCGTTTCCACCGCGTATCATACTGGTTAGAGAAGAGGAGCGTTAATATTGTAGTTTCCGCCCACCCCAGCGCTGGTACTTATTTGCGTCGAAAGACTTGCTTCAGGAATGGATAATACAGCATTAGATGTTTCACTGAGTGATGCAAAACCACAATGAAGAACTGCTGTCAGAGGGTAGTGATCTGTAAGATTCTATTTTTTTCTATTGTAGGCAAACAAAAATGGCATCAGGGACGATAGCAAATGTCCCTCCTTCAGGAGGATCAAATGATGTGAGCCTAGAGGAACCTAAGAAGATGACAAGGGAAGACTGGAGGAAAAAGAAGGAATTAGAAGAGCAGAGAAAGCTAGGAAATGCACCTGCTGAGGTGGATGAAGAAGGGAAGTAAGTTTTACTAAAGCTGTGGTTATTCTAAAGCTATTGGTTAAAAATCTTTTTGTTTTGTCTTGTCGTGACAGAATAATCATGACTGTGATGAATTACTTCTGTGTGAATCATTGTAGAACTAAATAGCTGAACTTGTGTATTTGTCTTTAGCATTCTAGTCATCCTTGTAAGACAGATGTTTGCGTGAGTAAAGTAGATTCACTGTTTACCTACTGTGGTCTATTGACAGTGAAATACTACCTGTCTCTGGCTAGTTACAAGTGGTATTTTGAAAGTGACCAAAACCTAGTGCAGGGGAACTTTATTGTATACCTTCTTTGTTCCCGCTTTCTTGTTTCTACAAAGCTTGTTGCTTCTGAGAAGAGAAACGTTACTATTTCTGTACTCAGCAACATTGGATGAAGTCCTTGATTTAGAGGCAGGAGTTTAGGTGAATTAGCAGCAAAATCTCAGTGAATATCCGTGTTTATCTAGTTGTGTTAGAGTTCATTTTTCAGTGCATTGTAACAATTATTTTTTTTTAATCTATCCTAAGTAACTGAACTTTCATGTGAGAGTTATTTGTTAGGCTAAGTTGTTGTGGTTTTTTTCCATCTGCCACATACTTACACAACGTCTTTTACAGGGATATCAATCCTCATATTCCTCAGTATATATCCTCAGTACCATGGTATATAGATCCTTCTAAAAGACCTACACTAAAGCATCAGAGGCCTCAGCCAGAGAAGCAGAAACAGTATAGCACTTCTGGAGAATGGTACAAACGAGGAGTTCAAGAGGTATGCAGAAAGCTTTTGTCTTAATATAAAGATTTGGTTTCATTCTGTGAGGAAAAGCTGTTGAGGGAGACAGGAGCTGAGAGTTTTTCTTCGGCAAGGAAGTGGAGTGTATAGTCGTAATTAAAATGCGTTCTGGCTTTGGGTAGGCTGTGCACACTTCAGTTGTATTGAAAAAATGAATTGGTTATTGAAAACTTATATATGAATCTTGCCACAAGTTTGTTCAACTCTGCCTTTTACTGTTTAGAATTCAATAGCAACAAGATACCGTAAAGGAGCTTGCGAGAACTGTGGAGCATTGACTCACAAAAAGAAAGACTGCATGGAGGTAAACTTGACTTTTGCTGATGTTTTAATGGTTTTAAAAACTGAATGCTAATCTCGATAAAAAATAGCTAGGGACAGATAAAAGAAAAATTCCTGGTTTTCAAAAAAAGCTTTTTTGAAAAAGGTTGCAAGTATTGAAAGGTGTCTTGAAATTTCTAAACACAGGAAAAATGAAGGGGAAAAATATGATACTGTTGAGAGTGGGAGTCATCAGTTCTGTTTGTGACAAACACTGCAGTAATAGGTAAAAATGTTTAGCTCTTCATTTCCGTTTACTTTAACTCAAGTGCTGCTATGCCTGTCTTTCTGTTCATGTCAGCTAGAAGCCATCCCCAGAAACTCTGGTTTTCAGTTGTGAAAAGTGGAGTGAGAAGTTGATGCGGTTTAGAGTAGTAGAGTACTACTTTAAAATTCAGAGATTAACTGCTTGCATTTAACTACAAGTAACAGGCTTATAGGGATGAATTTAACTGGCTTAAGAGGAGCTCAGCTGATACTATTTTTAAAGGAATATTTGAGCAAATAACCATTTTTAGTCTAATGTACTGATCAGCCATTTCTTTTATTCTCCTTTCAGAGACCCAGAAAAGTTGGAGCAAAATACACAGGCATGAATATTGCACCAGATGAACATGTGCAGCCTCAACTGATGTTTGATTATGATGGAAAGCGAGATCGGTGGAATGGTTACAATCCAGAAGAGCACATGAAGATTGTAGAGGAATATTCCAAGGTTGACTTGGTATGTAGGTGCTGTATTTAATGGGGGAAAGGTTTAGTGTTTGGCTTGGCTGGGAGAAGAAATGTTGGTTACATGTGCTGTTAATAGTAAACCTTGTGTTGTGCTTATAGTAAAAAAAGCAATGTGGATTCTGTGTGTGATAGCAAACTTCACTTAAATTGAAAATTCAGATCAGAGCTTGTGTAATGTAATGATGGTATGGCTGCATAAATTCTAGTAAACTGTTCAGCAGTATAATATAAAATAGTAAATGGCTAGTGTACAGAATTTTCTTTCCCTGAATATAGAAGAGACAAGCCCTAGGCTGCTGATTTCTTGCAAGCACCCAAAGAGTTAAGAAAAAAAACTTTTTTTGTAATGACAAATAAATTTTAACTGTCAGGAGTCACAAGAGGTGCTTATGATAAGTATTGCTACACATTTGCTATTAAGAAGAAATAGTAAAACAAATGTATTTTCATGATGTGCAGGCCAAACGTACACTGAAAGCCCAGAAGCTTCAGGAGGAGCTAGCATCAGGAAAACTGGAGCAAGTGGTAAGTAAGCTAAACCCTAATTTACTTTTGTTTAGGCTGAGTAAAAAGAAAGCAGGTTACTTCTGCTTTATGATGGTCTTACTCTCTATACAGGGTCTGCCATTATTTTTTACGCCCTGTGCCGCATTCAAGAATTCGAAGCATTTTCTTTCAAGTTAGAGGTGTTTTGTTTTTCCCTTAAGGGCTTTAAATTCTGTGTCATTCTTATTACTGAAGTTAATAGATGGAATTTTGGGTCGGAAGGACTTGAGTTTCCGTGTAGTAATTTTGTTCTTATCCTAAAGTAAACTTGTTTCTTCTTCTCTTGTTGCTGTGATCATTTGCAGCGTTGCTGGTTACTTGAAGGCTGAGCATATGTAATTTTCCCTTTTCCAGTAACTAATACAAGCTTCTCTTAGATTATCCACAGTGTTTTTGACAGTCTTCGATATAAAATTCCCATTTTTAAATGCCATTTCTGATGGTATTCTAAGTTTATAAAATGGGGAAAATCTAGAGACTGATACAGGTCAGAAGTAGTTTTGTAAATGAATACTACAAGAAAGAAAACGGCAGGCGAGAGATTGCATACATTTAGGCCTGCGTTTCCCAAAGGTTGTCTCTTAGCGTTTTGCCACTAGATGGCAGACTGAACTTAATCTCCAGTCCAGCACAAACCGCAGTGTGCTGACCTTCCCTATTTGATGCCCCTTTTCACCACAAGGCAAGTGCTGGCTTCCGTGTACTTAAATCCTCATTAAAGGGAGCTGTAAGAAGAAAAGTATGCGTGAAACATAAGATCTGATGGAAAGGACCAAGACTGATTTGCATAGTCGGTGCTGGCCAATTTGCAGGTCATTTTTCCAGGACTCACAGTTGTTTCCATCTTTACTGCTGCGAGTTAGAGGTGAAGGAGGTTAAAAAAATAAATTATGTTGTTTTTTTTAATTAAATTATGGCTTCTGATTCATGCCTACTATTCCTGTCAGTCCTAACTAAATACTTGCATACATATCTTCTTAATTACCTTATAAGCTCTCAGAGCTGAGTCTTGGTTTTGTTTGCATGGTATGAAATCCTGAGTCAAAACCATTAGTGTTCAAAAGCACAGCAAGCTCTAAATAATGGTGACAGTTCTAGAATTTGCTGTTCTTGGAAAGGCTTTGGAATACAGCAAAAAGGTCTCTTGCCTGTAAGAGAGACACTTGCAAGCTCTTTCCTGGAATGTTATCTAGCAGTCTTTGTGCATTTTGTGCCACAGATAAATTGTACTTTGCAGCCATCTTCAAACCACTTTGATTCTTCTTTATATTCCTGCCATCTTTCCTGTGTCCACTATCTTATCTTCCCTGCTGATGTGCTCTTTGTTTGCTGCAGAACTCCCCAAGACACCAGTGGGGAGAAGAGGAACCAAATTCACAGACAGTAAGATGATTACCCCACTGCATCACACCATGGGCAGATAAAAAGACCTGTAGTTAGTGGAACAGTGATCCAAGGGAGGCATATGGGTTTGAACACTGGGTTTGTGCCACTGAGTGCCTGTTCTTTTGGGCAGAAGTTGCTGGATTTGACAGAGAGGTTGTTTTGTTTTAATTCCTGTGCGCTGTCAAACCTCAGAGATGCAAACAAATAATGAGTTTTTAATATGTGCTGTATTTTTCCCAAGATAACTGTTTTCTTATTGTCATCACAGTTTCGTTTTTGTAACTGTTCCCATATGAGGAAATAGAAATCCTTTAACAGGAGCATTTCAGCAGTTTTCAGAATGTTAGATTAGTGTTACAGCACACATAAGACCAGGTAAATGATGCTAGCTTTTAACAACAGGAGTCGTAGAATTCTTAAGGAAACCACTATAATGAGATTCTTCTACTTGTTCTAGAGTGTCCTCTTTTACTTGGAAATCTCCCATCTCTTCTCAGGAAAGAGATCATAACAGTGAAGATGAGGATGAAGATAAATATGCAGATGACATTGATATGCCTGGGCAGAACTTTGACTCTAAAAGGCGTATCACAGTTCGAAATCTACGTATTCGGGAAGATATTGCAAAGGTGAGTAAAGAATTCTTCACAGATATCCTTTTATATTCCCAAGAGTTAATTTCAAAGATTTGTATGCTCAGTTATTAATGAACTAGGAGGAAGTTCTTCACAGAGAGAGTGATTTGCCATGGGCTGCCCAGGGAGGTGGTGGAGTCACCATCCCTGGAGGTGTTCAAGAAAAGACTGGATGAGGCACTTAGTGCCATGGTCTAGTTGACTGGATAGGTCTAGGTGCTAGGTTGGACTGGATGATCTTGGAGGTCTCTTCCAACTTGGCTGATTCTATGATAATTTGCATATAGGGTAAAGTATTAGGAGGCTAAACTCTAATCTCAGTTCATTCCTGCTCATGTTATTACTTGGTCAGGGTCATCCTTTTACACAGATCCAACTGTTTTAATGTCTAAGCTGAGGGATAGAAGAGTAACTTCATTTCTTTTAAAATCATGAATATTGAATATCTTCTATATTGTTTTCTTTCCCTAGTACTTGAGGAATCTAGATCCAAACTCTGCTTATTATGATCCCAAAACAAGAGCAATGAGAGAGAACCCCTATGCCAATACAGGCAAGAATCCAGATGAGTAAGTAAAACACAGGGTTATGCTTGTGTGTCCAATAGGACTCTTGTTAAAAAATGAGACAAAATAGTTTTGCATTTTGTTCTGTCTGCGTATCCTTTTACAAATAAATCTGTTATGGACAGCAGTAGCAGTAAACATAGTAATGTTATTTATCAGTTCTTTTTTGGTCTACTGTATAAAACAGCTATTTTAGTAATAATGTGCCTTAATCATCAAAGACACATGATCTGTACAAGTCTTAGAATGCACTGCTTTATTTATAGGTGATACTTGTAAAGAGTTTGTGAAGTAGTTCAGTAACCAAATCTTGAACTTCATCCCTTGTTTGTTGAGAGGCATTCAGCGCTTGTGGGTGGCATGGTATGAAATACTGTAGTCTAACCATTAGTGTTCAAAGGCATAGCAAGCTCTAAGTAACAGTGACAGTTCTAGGAAAGTTTGTTGGAAATACAGTGAAAAGGTTTCTTATCTGTAAAGACACAAGCTCTTTTCCTAGAATGTTGTTTAGCAGTGTTTGTTCATTTTGTGCAGTCACTGTGCAAATACTGGAATATCTGTGGTACCTAACTAAATGCTTGAATTAATGGAGTCTGCACAGAATAGGTCTGAAAGCTTTAGTATCATCTAGTTAGACAAATTTATTAAAGAATGCCATAGTGTGGCTTTTGGTTGAACATAAGGCTATCTCATGTAAAACTCAAGTCAAGAACCTGAGTGTGACCCAACCTTTGTAGTGCTGTAGACTTATAGAGTGGACAGACTGTGAGTTGAAATGTTTTTTCACTGTACAGTAATTAGATTAGCTTGCTGCTTGAAATAGAATGGCAGTGGCTTAATACTAGCAAATAGTGTTTTGTCCACTTCTCCTTGCCCCTAGCTGGTGTAATGTCAGTTCTTTCAGATGCAGATGCTTTCACTTCTCTGCAAAGTTATGTTTTGGCCTTTGCTGAATTTGTGTTTCTGCCACAGCTTTGCAGACAGATAAGTTTTCAGAGTGGCTTTGGAAAGATGAAAAGAGTAGGAAATTTGATTGTTGATATAGTTTGATTCTTTTCAACCTATGTTTTGTACACTTAGTGGGAATCTCTTCAAGAAGTGTTCAAAAGGCAACTGAGAGCAGTGAAGCTATTACAAGGTTTTAACTCAGTAAACTACACTGAGTATAGGCAGGAGGACAGATTCAGAAATCCAAAAGCTGAGAATCTGTGCTATAATATCTACTGTTTACTCATATTTATTGAGCACTTACATCTACGTTTGACTCATGGTGCTTGATATCTCAGGCAGAGCTCCAAATCTGTATGAGGTGTCCCCATGTAAGCATAGACATCAGGTGTGGTCAGTTGCTGTCTGATACTTGCATGACTCTGTGAGGACCCTAGACGTGCAGTTTTTATGTTGAGTTGAATGCTCTTTCTCTCTGTTCTTAACTCTCAGGCACAAAAGAGAACTTAGACTTTCCTGTTGGTGCTCCATTTTTGTATTTAAAAGAAAATCACATTATTTGAATGCTAAGAATTGTATTTTTCTGTCCTGCAGAGTTGGTTATGCAGGTGACAACTTTGTTCGCTACACTGGAGATACCATCTCAATGGCACAGACTCAGTGTAAGTGTAGTTTGGGTTTGTTTTGTTTTTCCTTTAAAGAAAATGAACTTAAGACTTTTAAGTTAGAACAGTGCTGTTTTCTTGAAAAAGTTAAACTAAGTCTTTTTAGACTGAAGCTTTCTTTCATATTACTACAGAATAAAAGATGGTCATTTGAATGCCTGTGTCAGTTGCAGAATAAATACTGACTGAAATCTCTTGTGTACACAGTGTTTGCTTGGGAGGCTTATGACAAAGGCTCTGAAGTTCATCTTCAAGCAGATCCTACAAAATTAGAGCTACTTTATAAATCTTTCAAAGTGAAAAAAGAAGATTTCAAGGCACAGCAGAAGGAAAGCATCCTGGAGAAGGTAATAGACATTTGGTTTTACTTAGTAAGAATTCTTTTAGGTCTTGGGGAACAAGTAAGTTAATTAATGCTTTGTGAAAATGCACCAGATGTTCTCAGCATTTTAGAGCTATCAAGATCTTTTATGTCTATACAAGATGGCTTATCAGTTTGTATTCATTATTATTTAATATAGGTACCTTTGAAGATCTTCTGGTATTTCTTTGGATTACTGGGAGTTCTTCACTTAGCTGTCAGAATTTCTCCAATGAAAATTCTGACTGTAGTATGTAGTAGGAGGAGTGGGAATTTAAAGTTTGGGTTTTTCAGTGGTTGAAAAGATTCTTCACTGTTCAGAAGTGAAATATTTTGTAAAACACTCAAGTAATTGTCTCTCAAAATTGTTTTCCAACTTTTTCTATTCATGTGAAAAGCAGAATTTTCAGACTCTTACTTTTGGTCCAGTCTTCTAATTAAAAAAAAATACTTTATATTTTGCCACTGGTTTCTCAGACAACTGACAAATACTTCACTGAGATTCTAATTTTATCAACATTCAACTTTGGTAGTGCTGTGGTTATAGCAGAGCCATTGGTTTGGACTGAAAAGTCTCTTCTTTGAGTTAGGAATATCACTGTTGTAATCCTCCAGACTTAAACAAAAAGCCAAACCACCACACTGACTATAGGAGATTCAGTTTCCTAAAGACTAAGCTGTCTCCATCCAGTTCTTTTGTGTCACTTTCAGAAGGTACTGAAAGTGACATTTTTTAAATGTATGCTTAACTACAGAAAAGGTAATTTCTATTTACATTTTAGTATGGAGGACAAGAACATCTAGATGCCCCACCAGCAGAACTCCTGTTAGCTCAAACAGAAGATTATGTGGAGTACTCTAGGCATGGAACAGTCATCAAAGGACAAGAGAAAGCTGTTGCTTGCTCTAAATACGAAGAGGATGTAAAGATCAACAACCATACGGTGAGCCTTAGCTTCAGTTAAAATTATACCAAAATCTGATTCCTTCCTACTGGAAGGGAATGAGGTATGGTAGGATACAGTAGAGTATAATTAATGCAACAAATCTTTCCTGTGTCAGATATTCTACTTTTTCTACTAAGGAGGAATTTCAAATTGTCATGGTTGCCATGTAAATTTAAGGAGTTGCAATGATGATCCTAAACTAAAGGAGAAGTTACTCCTATTCCACTTCAGTTTTCAATGCAAGTTGACTGCATCCTGTTGCTTTTCTCTTTTTTGAAACTACCTGTAAGGCTAACATAAAATTGCAAAAATATTTATCATAATTTTCCCTTCTATATTCTTTGAGTAATTTACTTACCCAGATATAACCTCAGGAATAAATTGTAGCCAACTTCTTTTGGGAGGGCTGTTATAGACATAACTTCTGTGGTGTCTTCTCTTACAGTGCATTTGGGGTTCCTACTGGAAAGAAGGCAAGTGGGGCTACAAATGCTGCCACTCATTTGTCAAGTACTCTTACTGCACAGGAGAAGCTGGGAAAGAAATTGCAGTAAGTATTATTTAGTCACTTGGAACTAAAAAACATTCATCTTCCCAATTTTTACTGTTCTTTAGGGGGTGGTTGTTTTTTACCTTCGGTGGGGGGGGGCAATTTTCCTTTTCAAATATACTAAGAAAATGAGTGTCCTTTCGTTTTGTCTACTCTGTAGAATACTGAAGCAAGCTTACTGGAAGAGCAACCCAGGGAGGAAGAGCACATGACAAAACCCAAAACACTGATGGAGGTAGGCTATTTCCCTTCTTCAGGAAGGCAGATGTATTTTTTTCAGCACTTTAAGAGACTGAAAGATATTTCTAACTTTGAAGTTATGTACATCAGAATGAATCTGAAGATCATCAGGCTGCATTATTAGGTCATTGACATCTATTGAAGATCAAGGTCTCAAGTAGCATTAACAGATGCCTGGGATTTAATGGCTTAAATATTACTAATATCTGCAAGTTGAATCTTTAACTGGTTTTCTGCCTTACAGATCCACCAAGAGAAACAGAAAGAGAAGAAAAAGAAGAAGCACAAGAAGAGCTCAAATTCAGACAGTGAGGGTGAAGAGAAAAAGAAGCAAGAAAAACTTAAAAAGGTGCATTATATTCTTCAGTGGTTTTGCAGCAAAAGAAATGCCTGTAGTGCAGTTCTTGTGGTATTCTGTGGGATGTTCTTTGATGCTAATTTTGAGCTAAAACAAATTTTAAATGCTGTTAGATGTTCCAAAGTACATTCTCTGTTTTTCAGGCAACCATATGATATATATTTAGCTTTGGAAGATTCAGTCTAGATGATTTCAAACATTGCCTGTCTAAGGCACCTTCTACAGCTGTAAATCTATTAAAAACACTGCAGAACACCAGGATTTGTGTACCAGAGAAAGATGGAGAGATCAAATGCAATGTCAGAGCTTCACTTGGCACTTTTTAGCCCCATTTTTTTAACTTGGGCCTAGTCTCACAGTGAATGCAATAAATCCATCCATGTGATGGTTTGAGAGTTACCCACCCCCCCACACAATGAATTCACCCAGACTAGACTCAGCCAGCTGGAAGTTAAGGAATGAAGCTTTATATTCACAGCTTAGTACAATATATAAGCAGATATTTACAGCTATATACAGAAATATACAAGTTAAAAGTAATACGGAAACACAGTACCCCTCCCAGAAATCGGAGTCCCTAGGAGGGGGCTCTCAATTACCCTTCCACCTTCTTTCCACCCCCCTACCTTATCCCAGAGTCTGTCTTAAGTGCAAAGTGAGTTGGACGGATCAGCAAGGGAATTAGAAGCAGAATGATTAGTTGGGTTACACAGAACCAGCTAGAAGCCAGGGAGAAACTCAGACACTGACAGACTCTGACAGACTGTCTTATCTATGTTTGTGTCCTTGCTTTTACACATCTCAGCAAACCTATGAGTGGGTAGACATCATGACTGTTTTCACAGCCTGTAAGCTAATTTCTCTCATTAAAATACTCCCAATTAGCCTCAAACCAGCACAATCCACCAGGTCACCTACTGGCAGCCTGCCTTCGGATGTTCAGAGTGTGAAACTAATGTTAAACTCTGATTAACCAAAGCGTTGTGCAAATGCAGCTTCTTTTCAGGAGCAAAAAGGAGCAGCAGTAGGAGTTTGAGGCATGGGATAACATGTATTTCAAAAAGCATTTGAATAAAATATATTTTTTGACTGGAAGGGGGAGAGTTGGGGGTCCAACACAACTCAAAAAAAAACACAGAACCATGACCAAGATGTCAGGAACAAACCCAAACCTTTGAGATCACATACCTGGTTTTGTACTTGCTGGATCATGATTACATTTCACGTAAAGCCAAGTTGTTTCTACTTGGTTTTGGCAGTTGAAGTCAAAGTATCTTGTTTGCTGAATACCATTTTAGCATCATTTTCTGTTAAACACTAAAAACTAAGCATTAAATGAAATGTGCTGTAAGTGGACCAGACAGATGTGTGGCCTATGCCACCATTCTGCCTGCTGCTTGTTGATAGTAATAGAATCTAATGCAAGCTTTGGATTATTTTGTTTGCTTTCAGGCACTAAATGCAGAAGAGGCTCGTCTGCTCCATGTGAAAGAGATCATGCAGTTAGATGAGAGGAAGAGACCATACAACAGCCAGTATGAAACCAGGGAACCAACAGAAGAGGAAATGGAAGCCTACAGAATGAAACGTCAGAGACCTGACGATCCCATGGCCTCTTTTCTTGGACAATAGTTCTGGTGAAAAGCATTCTCATATGCAAGACTTTGTCATACTTGGTTTACAGAGTTGTAAACACTTGTTTACCTTCCATGTGTTTAATATTAAAGCATCAGAAATGGCAGAGAGCTTTGTTTTGTGGCAGAGAAGTCAGCAAAAACCTTTTTTCAACAGATACAAGCAGTCCAGTACTTACAGCAGTTTTACATGTTTGTGTGTATACAAATAGTCATGAACACACACACATATATATATATATGTAGGTAAATACTTAGACCTGGTCTGTAAATTCTTTTTTTGGGAGGGAAAAAAATTGATGCTGGCTGGAACTCTGGGTTCTTTTGCCAGCTAATAAAAACATAAAGTCATGATCTAGTAAAAGCTGACTGAAAAGAAAGCAGGAATGATAACATAGAGCAAAAAATTGTTGAGAATAATGTTTATAGCTACTGAAGCACCTTATTTGTAAAGGGAGCTGCCTGTCACATAGCATTAAAATAAGTACTTTCGTGACTGCTTTGTAGTAAGTATTTTGAAAATGTACAAATTGATTGCTTTGTACAGTTTTGATTAAATTAATAGAGAGGTCTGAAATACTGTCCAGCCTTTTTTAATTAGAAGCTGACTGTAGAGCTTTTATATTCCAAGTCTGCTTTTGCAAATTTCAGTTGCACAGATTTGAATTCTTTGGTTTTCTCTCTGATAACAGCATTTATCTTACCTTTACAACACCCAGAATCCTGTTACATGGTGTTACACCAAGTGTCAGGATCTAATACCTTGGGATAATGGGAAGCAGCATCTGCTTTCTGTTGGCCCTTAAAACTGGGATTGTTGTCCTTTAACTGTTAAAAGTTGAAGTAATAGGCAAAAAACTTCCTAGCGTGCCTTTAAAATTGGAAGGCTTAAATTGTCTTACTTGACATGGCTTTTCTAACCACATTTAATGTGGTTTTATTAATGGTAGGACAAGGAAGACTGGAAATCCTGGCTGTCCTTAAGAACCTGGTTACAACTTCCACTTTGTAAACAATGCATGAAGTTACTCGAAGAAATACTGGAAGAGTATGTTACACCTGTAACACGTACCTGTAATTTCCACCTGTAAAACTGACTTCTTTTTTTAAATTAGGTTTGCTCCATGTCTGCTTCCCCTTTGTCTTTGTTACAGAAACATGAGTTCTGAACAGAGACTTCTACTGTAAAATCCTCCTAGCTCTGGCAAAAACAGTAAAACCAACTTTAGAGATTTGAGGGTGGAATTGTTAGTATAACCAAGTACCAGGAAGGCAAAACTTTGAAGAGAAGACAGCAGAAGTTGATTTTGTTTTCACAAACCATGTGGATCTAGGCAGTCAGAAGCAGGGAAAATATTAGGGATGTATTTTTCCTTCTGCTGTACTAGTGGCTCACATTTTGATTTCCACATCAGTTCCTGTCCTGGGTTATGGATAACTTAAGTGAAAATGACTTTTCCATGAGAAAAGTGCATACAATAAGCATATATTTTAGCATGGTGTGTGATTTCACAGCCACTTCAAAGGCTGAGTATTTTAATTAGCATACTTAGCTATCAATGGAAAATTTGCTTTAGGCTGTGCTGCAGTTGTGTATTAAAACTATCTCTGATATTCTTACTGATGATCAGAACTTTGGGTTGAATATATACTCTGTTCCAGGGCTTCCCCTGGTGTGACCCCAATGCAAAGTGGCCTTGGATGACTTTTTCTGGGTTAGCCAATGGTTACAGCCCTCAGAAGAGTAACAGTTTACAGTTACTCTGCAGTCCTGCTTAGCTGCTGTTGTCTTGAGCAGTGCCAAGTTCAGTTTCAGAGGAGATGTCAGAAGGGTCTATATTACCAGCTCCTTGAGCTATTTGGCTACTTTTAGAAAAGTAGCCAGAGTGAAGGAGGCAGTTTAGAAATAACACTGAAAAGAGCAATTTACAATACCTGATGACATGACTGTAACTTACTTTCCAGCATGGTCTGTCTTGCTCTGCTGAGAGAACCTGTGGAGAAGATGAACCAGTTTCCCCTCTGAAGCAGAAAGGCAGCTCCAGGGGAAAAAGCAATTAATAGCATTTCATTCAAAATACAGCTCATTGAGCTTGTGAATGAGGCAAAGTAGATCTTGTCTGGATCAGTCTCAGTGGTTAAAAGACAAACAATGTTTGA
The DNA here is from genome assembly GCA_013400475.1 of Tricholaema leucomelas. Classification (NCBI taxonomy): domain Eukaryota; kingdom Metazoa; phylum Chordata; class Aves; order Piciformes; family Lybiidae; genus Tricholaema lacrymosa; species Tricholaema leucomelas. Next base: position 1,863,986 of record WAAF01003013.1, read on the forward strand.
AATACATTGTTCTATTTATATCAGAAAGGTTAAGTGTTACAGAATATTGTGGATCTGATCATGAAAATTAATGTTCCTCCATCTGCTTCCCCTTGGATTAGGCATACAATATGGCTATGCACATCTATTGCACAAGAAGATTTTTTTTCCTTTCTAAAATGAGTTTGAAACAAGTTTCTAGGATAGCTTGGACAAGAATGAACATAACAAAACGAGGCAGATCAAGTTGGAAACTCGTCATTTTCACATGCACAGAGGCAGAAGTGAGGTGAGGGGAAATTCTTTAGCCTACTAACACAGACTAGCTTCCAGCACAGCCCAGGGAAGCTTTATCTGAATTCTGCCCTTAGCAAAACTCGAAAACGGCTTCCTCAGCTCCCTCTTCAACAATTGCTTTGATTGCCTCATTTTTCATCCTGTTGCTTTCTGGCTGTCTGAGGCATACTCGGTCTGCAAACTGAACCAGCCAACTGATGTGAAGACATTTGCATTTTTAAAACACAAAGATTAAAACATTCTTCATCTTTTTTTGTTCAAAAGATTAGCATTCTGTCTTATCTTTCAAGGCATACCAGAAGGTAGTTCTTTTACTGTCACCACATTTCTTTGTAATTGGATCTTTATGGCTTAACCTGAGTGGGTTAATGAAAGAGCTGCACTGTTCCAGGGGAGTGTAATTGTTTTAGGCTGTTGAAGGATCAGAAAAAAGCAGGAATGATAGCAATTAGCTAAGGACAAAATGGAGTTCAACTTCTAAGAAAATCCTGTCTCTCCTGTTTTTAATTTTCTTTCCGTGCCCACTAGTGCCTGGTGCAACTCTCTAATTGCAGTTCTCCACACTGCTTTTGGGCTCAAACACTGACCTGAACTACACACAAGCCCCCATGGCACTCCTGTTTTGCCAGGTTCAACAAATAAATACAACATTCTGATTTTAGTTATTTCACATGAAACAGATTTGTTCACGTCCTTTAGATTTTCCAGATGGAACCCAACAAGGTAGTGGATAGCAATGATTTTTGCTTCTCCAAAATGTCAACACATTGCAGACCTCAGTGGAACAGGGAAATAGTTCACTTGCCTATGAAAAGCTTGCTCAGTGGACAGATTAGCAAACCCAGAATTTCCAACTTACAGAGTAATTCCAGTCATTTGGAAGCATTCTAGTACTTGAATCCAAGCACAGTTGCTGGCCCATTGCTCTATAAGCCTCCACCATGTATCCTATGAGCGGGATATTTTTTTCAGATACATTTATGGCCTTAGCACATTTGCACACTGATCAATGGAATGTTAGGGGTTGGAAGTGGCCTCCAGAAATGAGTCCAATCCCCCTGCCAAAGCAGGATCACCTAGGGCAGGTGACACAGGAGAGTTTTGAAAGCCTCCAGAGAAGGAGACCACTGTGCTCCAGCACCACCTCACAGCAGAGCCTTAACCCATTGCTGCTTTTTCTCACAAGCTGCTACAACTTCTGCCAGCAGTGCATCAGGGAAGTGGATGCTGCAGTTCAGGGCCTGAGGCTGAAGTCTGCTGCTGTGGTGCGCTGTTGGCACGGTGGCTGTCACAGCAGCGCAGGTGAAAGAGAAATTTCCTCACCATAGCCTTGCTACTTGTTCTGCAAATCCTAGCTGGGATGGCTCTCCTGCAGGAGAGCCGAGCTGGGAGAGGAAAATGGTGCCTTAGCTGGCTTCTGAGTTTGCTCAGCTGTCCCTTCTTGCTTTAGCAAGTCTCATGCTGGGCATGTGCAGAAGCAGGGGCGCTGGCTGCAGGCTCTAGCACCCAAGAGGCAGCACAGCCTCACAGTGTGTTCTGCTGATAAACCAAACATTTCTGCAATTTTCCAGGAATCGCTGAGGGAGATTTTCAGATTTTCAACCAACTGTCACTTCTCTGAGAACAGAAAGGCCAGCTGTAATGCAAAATTCTCTGCTTGGAAGGCGGCATCAGGAGAGGGATTTTGTCTGCAGCTAGTACTGCCTGCACAGCCTGTCACTGCTCACACGCAACCCCAGCAATTTTTCCCTTGGCTCTGTGGGATGCTGCTTTGCCCTGAAGGACAGAGGCACTGTACCGTGACATGGCTAAGTGACATTTGTCACTGGCTTTCCTGGCTATGGCAAATGCTGCCTGTGTCCTCAGGTACTAAGACTGCTGCTGCTGCTACACATTTCCAGTTTTTTGTATTCATTTCAGTTTTTTGTATTTGGGGAAATAGAAGGTACTTTCAGAGAAGTCCTTTCTTGTCTAACTGTGTTGTTAGACACCCAGGCAGAAAGCCAGCTATGGCAGGATCACTGAATTTCACTTTGAATTTGAAGGTACATGAAAGAAAATTAAAACCCCCAATCTTAACACATCTGCATTGTGCTTGCAGTGGCTCACTGGTGCTTGGGCTGGTTCCTACTTCCTTCTTCCTAAAATAAGCTCTATTTATTTTTATCTTAATGGGTTAGGACTGCAGTTCCTAAGCAGAGCTAATGGTCTCAAGGGCATCCTTTAAGTTTAAACAGAGATTTCACTCATTTTTATGGGGGCTTTTGGAGAGGGACAATCACTCTCTGCAGACTGCTCACAGACTTCCAAGCTCATTTTAGACAGAGCAATAAAAATTACTCAAATCACCATTCCACACTAAGCCAGGATGCCTGGTGGGTAGAAGAAAGCTTTTTCCATTCCATTAATATCTCCCAAAAAAACCCAAAGCACCTACACTCATCTTCGGAGAAAAGTACACTTTCATTGCCATTGCCCAGTGCAAAGGGAAGGCCTCCAGCCTCTGGGTGAACTGCAGCTATTTCGGTATTTGCTGAGTCATTTTCTTTGGTTTCAAGTCCCTGCTGCAAGGTCAGTGTCTGTAAGGGTGAAATACATTGGCACTCTGATACCAAACAAGGGAAAATGCTTTCTCTCTGGGACGTGGTCCTGTCCTGCTGTGCTGGGGCACAGAGTCAGCTCACCTTTAGGCTTCTCACCCCAAGTGCCTTCACAGGTGACAGCAGAGCTAAAACGACACATTTTTCTCTGTAGGTGCTGGACCTTTCCCTTGCCACAGGAGCCATACTTCCACCAGCCCTCCCACCCCCGCAGCAAGCTTTATCTAAAGGATGTGAAGCCACAGCACCTTGTGCTGGGGTAAGGTGAACAGCACCATGCCAGCCAGGAGCAGCACGTAGCCCAGACGAGACAGCACCTCCCAGGATGGTGCAGGGACTATGAGACTGGCACAGGCAGCATGGCTTTGCTGCCAGTGAGAAAGCACCACAACAGCCCATCTGTGGTGGGGACCCACTCCCTCAGGCCCACATGTGTCCTGTAGGGGTCTGCCAGGGCAGACGTCAGCCCCAGCCAGCCCCCTGCACTGCAGCAAGCTACCTACCCCATGATTGACGGTAGAACCCATGCTGGTCACAGCAGGGAGGCTTTTGCTAAAGCGCAGAACAAAAGGGATCCCATCTCTAACACTTCCCTGCAATGCCTGGCTGAAACAAAATGAACTGAGAACTGAGTCTCAGGGCTGCTCTGCTTCACTGTGGAGGGGCAGTTTATTTATTTAACAAAGTGTGCTGCCAAGCATGTTCTCCAGCAGAGCTCTCTGGGACCTCAAGTGAGCTCAGTTCTGTGTTGCAGCACAGACACATTTTCCATCTGCTGGCAGGAGCTTCCCAGCACTGCCTCTCCCCACACCGCTGAACTAGGTCAGGCTCTTGCTGCCTTCATCACGCCAGTGATCTGAGCACGAAACCACCAGTAACACAAGTTCCCCAGTCAGGCCTTGAATTGCCCAGCAGGACTGCTCTATCTTCAAGTATTGTTTCATCCCTAGCACATTCTGCACACACCCCTCCCCCCACAAAGCTCCAGTGCCTGAACGCAGCTGCCATGGGGCAGGTTTGGGATAAGCAAAAGGGCTTTTTCTTCTCAGCACTTAGTGCCTGAGGAAAACACTGTGGCTTCCCAGGCTAATCTGACCAGCTCCCTGGCAAAGCCCGTGGGAAACTTTCATCTGGTTTCCTAAGAAGCACAAGGCAGGACTCGCACTCAGGCAATGCCTTGAGCCTTTTGGCTGACTCCAACACCATACCTGGATGAGAAAGGCTCTCCAACAGAACTGGGCTCCTACAAACTTTTTCCAAAAAGGCCAAAAGTGGGAATTCACCAAGGGAGGGTGGCTCTTGGAGCCTGTTTCAGAGATGTCCTCACCTCTGCCCACCCCAGTGCCAAGAAGGCAGTGGGGCTGGGCAGCTCCCTACAGGCGTGCCAAAGCTCTGCAGCTATATGGCAGCTTTTCTAAGGCAGCCCTTATCCCAGTGAAATTTAAGGTGATGATTGCATGGGTGAAGGAGGAAGGTTGTTCTCCTGGAGGCTATTCAATGGCAGAGAACACCCTTGAACCACTGGGATCTGGGGACTGGGGTGCAGGCTCTGAAGGAGCTCTGTGGGTCCATCAGCATAGTATGGACGCAGCCCTGTAGTCCTTGGCCAACCCCTCCCAGAAGCAGATGAACTGATTCCAGCTCACAAAGCAAACTGTATACACACTTCATTGCTACATTACATCCACTCCCACCATGTTTCAACAGCATGTGCAGGGTAGAGCTTAACAAAAAAAAACCACAACAGCTCTGACAAAAATGGGTTCCGGCAGAGTAAGGAATGATGCTTACCATGCACTCCCAACCAGCTGATAGCCTGGACTGAGCTGAAAATATTCACTGGCTGGAGAGCAGCTGGGCAGTATCTGGAGCCCTGCCACAATGCACATGCCTGCCCCAAGCCCTGCACAGGATCCTGGCCAGGGCAGAGCAGGAATTGCATGCCCACAATGGGAGTCCATAGGCTGCAGCCAGGAGTACCGGTGACCCACTCTCTGTGGGTGACGATGGCCTCAGAGTCATCACTGCCTTCTCAACAGGCTGATGAGTCCACCACAACCTCTCACACTACCAGCCTAGGCACCTTTGGAGCCAGGCTCTGTATCTGGGTTGTCTTACAGCTCCAGTTTAGACTCTACTCATCACTTCCTGAAAAAAGTTAGTCTGGTCCATACCAGCCCCAGCAACATCACAGAGCATCCTGCAAAGCAAGGACAGAGGGAATGAATGGGTGGGCAGGAACAGAGCAAAGTGAGGAAACTTTTCAACCCTTGTTTGTCTCTGCACTTCCCCAGGGACTGAGAGGGAGGCACTGTCAGTTTTGAGAGTCCTAAGGTGTTTGCAGGTTCTGGGTTTAACAGGCCAGTACAATGCTGGGCTATCAACAAGCTGACTTGCAGCAGCAGAGAAAGAAGGGGCAGGGATTTACTGCAACCCAACACTTCTGTGCTGGCAGAGCTAAAGCTGAACTCCTGCTTCAGCCACTGCTTCTGGTGTCACTGCCTTACCTTAAGCAATTGCTTGGAGGGGGGTGCAATTACTTTGCAAGCTCAAAACAAAACCCCAACCATTTCCAAAGGCAGAAACATTCCTGCCTTGGCATCCCTATGGCAAAGTCCCTGTGTTTTCTCTTGTGCATCCACCTGAAGAAGTGCTAGGGTACAGGTAGTGTCTTCTCAAAATTTACAAAGATGCTATTGTCCCTTAATTCAAGTCTGGAACAATTTGCCTTACCAAACTTCTACCCTTAGGACAAGATTTGCTTCTCTTCCTAATGCTACAGGAACAAGTGTCAAAGTTGTTCCCTAGCTCAGTCTGTGTTACACATCCCCTTACGCAGCAACTATAGCAGAGAGGGACAGAACCGGCCAGAAATGATCCAGACAACTCTTGAGCCTTTCATACAAGACTGCCAGAGAGAGGGAGAAAAAGAAAAGCTCCCCAAGCATCAAGAAGCTTTCCAGCCATATGTGTGTAAAAATTTCTTGCTGTGCCACGTGACAGAGGCACAGACCCATTACACAATAATAAAAATATGCCTTTGGCAATGTTGAGCCAAAACCTTGAGCTGCTGCAGGAAGCCAGCAATCCGTGCAAAAAAGGAGTAAAACGTTAATAGAAAGGACCGAAGTCAACACTGCACAGCCCTCAGAGGGACGCTGCTGTGGCAGGACAGTGCCTGCGTGACTGCGATCGGCAGCAAAACATCTGCTTAAAATCCTGTAGGTTTCCAGAGCCTGTCAAGACCTCACTGAAGAGATTAGTCCTGGTGAGTAGATTAACTTTTACTTTTTTTTTTGCCCCTCCCTCCTCTTAACTCTAACTTTGAAAACTTACTAAATAAGGTCTAAATCACTGAGCACTCAGAATTCCAACACACTCACAGGAACCCATAAAGGCAACAAGCACCAGTTAAAAGAAATGCTCCAGGGAGGAAGTGTTCCTCAGACTTTAGTGGGAGCACTCACCTTGTGTGGCCAAAACTGCAGCCTCTCCCTTCAGTCTGGAGACCAACAGCTTCTCTAACCCGGCTTTAGCTCAGGGCTAGGTTTACCACAGGCATCCCTGGTTGCCTAAAGGTGAGATGGTGATGCAGACTCAGGTGCAGAATCACTCTTTACCTCCTCCAACACTGCATTGTGCAACAGCAGGTAACAGACCAAGCTCAGATCCAGTATAACTCATTCACTGGCTTATTATTAAGTATGTGCATTCCAGCTGCTGTCACTGGTGGCACACCTTATTTTATCTAAATCAGCCTTGTGATTCCACCCCAGGGACACCACTACCAGAGCTGAGAACTGGGCTCACGGGGATAATGAGTATTTTGAAGGCTAATGAGGATGCCTTGATCTATGTTGAGCAATTGTGAAGCAGGATGATGGTTGTTTTACTTAAGAAAGCCTCAATCACTGAAAGGAAAGAGAGTAGAAAGTGTCAATTTTTTGTTGACTCCTGGGTCTCCTCTTGAGTGTTCCAAGCATCCTGCTCCTCCCTCCAAGCAGCAATTCCCCCTAGACTGTCTCCTCTGCTCTGCTCTGCTTTGCTTTTCCTTGCCATAGGCAGGCAGGGACCACCACGGACCAGCAAGGGGTGGCTTCCCTGGCCAAAAATCACTTTCCAGCCACCAGGTGCCACCAAAGCACATCTGGCAAACCCTCAGAGATTTTTCGTCCAAGAGGATTTCAGACCAGCTGCCCTGCAAGCACCAGAAAGTACAATCGAGTCTTCTCTCCTGGGGCTCACTCATGCAGGAAAAAATTCTTTCTTACAGAAACACCTTTATGCATATTGATCTATAGAACTCATCTGGCTTCTTTACTGTGAATCAGAAAGATCACCTGCAGCAGGGCTGGGATGAGGGTGGTCACACAGAGGCTTGCAGGAAGCACATAAAACAGGGATGTTGTGACAACCAAAGCTATTGGGGAAACACAACAAGAGATGTGCCCTTTGAAACTCCTGCCTGTGAGATCCCTCCAGCAGCAGCAAACCCATCTCTGCTGCAGCAGCCAGCAAAAGCAGGAGCTCCAGGACAGGGCTGGAGGCTGCTAGGAGCCCTGTGAGGACACAGCTCCTAGGAATGGTAGTAGAGTGATGTACCAGCAGAGCGTTACTCCAGCAACAGAGTGCACAGAAAAAGCTATTAGAGAGCATGAGTTTGCAGTCCCCCTTCACAGATGTTTCACATGCTACCGAAGCTCTTGAGATGCTCACATTTCAGCATGGAGGGGTCAGGTTCAAACCCTGCTGAGTGTACAATTGTCTGCTTCAAACAGGCTGGTCAGGGCAGCTGGAGAGTCAGGCAGCCCACCTGCTCCTGGTGTTCCTCAACCCTGAGGAAAGTTATACCCCAGTCTCCTCTCTCCAAGAACCACCAGGGCATGGGGCAGCCTCTGCCAAGGCCCAAGCTCCAGCAGGAAGAGAAAGACTCACAAAGTAACAAGCAATAATAACAAAATATCCTGAAACAGAAAAGGAAGTGTCACAAAGGCCATGGGCCTGGGTCAGAACATCCCATTTCAGATACACATTTGATTTAACTAATTGCATAATCAAGTGCAATGATAGCAAAGGCCCCAAAACATACGGCTCATTAGGAAGAAAGGCCAGTAACTGCTCAGCTCTTCATGTACCAGGCTAGCAAATCAGAGACACTCTCTCTTTGTGGCTTTCTTTGTCCTGAGGTACTTTCTAGAAAGCCGGTACTTTCCAAGACTCAGGAGTGCACACTTTCCAAAATTATCCCCTTCCTAGTTTTCTTCCTGACAAGTATTCTCTGAAGTTACTCAGTGGGGATCCACAGCTCAGTTTTACAAACTACATTGATTCCAGGAGCTGCCACCAGCAGCAATGTCCCACATCAGCAATTTCCATTGACTCAGATGAAGGGCACAAGGAATCATTGTGTCACCACTCAGCTGATCGACACCTCTGACTCCACCTGCCTGCCTCATCCTTCCATCTCAGGAGCCAGTCATTTGCAGCACATTTTAGAGCCTTTCTAGGCAGAGGTTTTAGCCAGCCATCATCAGAACATGATGTCTCAGACAGAGACTACCTAGTATCTGGAAGGTCAAAAGGTCTTTCCTCTAAGATGCTCTCCCTCAGAGCAACTCAGTACTGCCCTTGTTCATCACAAGCTCACTGTGAGCTGCACCATCTCCTGACCTCAAGGCCAGCTCTTCTTTGAGTGAACAACCTAGAAAGCACCGTTGCTGCTCAGTATTTCAGAGTGACTCAATATATGAATAGGATATTTTTAAGTATTGGGAAAAAAGGCGTTTCTGTGTTCATAACATCTTGCCCGTCACCAACATGCTGTCAGAGACAAGCACTCCACAGCTGAAGGGCCAGAACATCTCTGCTCTGGTCCAAACTCAGCACCAATGTGCTCAATAACCTCGAGCAAACCCTGGTGCTGCCCCACAGGCTCTGCTGTGGAGAAGCTGGAGCAATAGCAGCCCTAATGCCTTGCCTATGCTGCAGCCATCTGAGCTAGCTGAAGTGAAGCTGGTCCATGTTATTTTTCCTTGCTGAAATCAGTGCCTGCTACTGGTGTGCCCTCCCTGGGGGCTAAGGAGCTGAACATTTGCACTTCAGTGGCAGCCACACACCAAAGCCATCACCTGATCCCCATGCTCAGTCAGGCTACACAGGATCTGCTCTCCTCCCTGAGCAGTCCTCCGGTAATCAGTAACCCTGTGGTCACATTGCACCCTCTCACACAACAGGAATTGATCACAGCCCCAAAGCCTCCAAAACCCTATTAACAAGGACACTAATTAAAATGTCATTAGAAAAGTAAGGTCTCAGCTGAAACAGTGTTGCATGGCTTCCAGTGCCAGGTCTGCCACTAGCACTGTGGAGAGGAAAGATGCTGATGTTTCCAATTTGCTTTTTGGATCTCATCATAGGCTCTACACCTAGAGGAGCAATTTTCCTTTTAAGGTGGAACAGTGTCAGGCTCCTTTTCTATCAAAGAGGTTTCTTTAAGAGGTTATTTATAGAGCCTCTTGTGAATGTGACTGTGCTTTGCATCCCACACACACTGCTGTGATGTGGGATGAAACGTTCTTGTGGAGCCATTAATTAACACCAACTCAGGAACTGCACCAGAGCACAGCTCTAGGTAGTCAAATATTCTCAGTCTATCCAAGTACCACTACTGCTAACCTCCTAGCCTTGAGCTATTTTGTGCTAGCTACTTTTTAACGCATTAGGTCAACTACATGAGTTGTCCAAAGGTAGTAAAGTTCTTATAACAGAACGGAATCACAGAATGGTTTGCATTGGAAGGTACCTTAAGGATTATCTTGTTCCATTCCCCTGCCATGAGCAGTCACTTTCCACTAGATGAGGTTGCTCAAAGCCCCATCCAACCTGGCCTTGAACACCTACAGGGAGGGGGTATCCACAGCTTCTCTGTGCAACCTATTCCTATGCCTCACTAACCTCATAATAAATAATTTCTTCCTTATCCTCAATCTCAACCTACCCTCTTCCAGTTTGAAACCATCACCCCTCAACCTGCCACCACACTCTTTGACAAAATGTCCCTCCTCATCTTCTCCTGTAGGCCTCTTTTAAGTATTGAAAGGTCTCCCTGGACCCTTTCTCTTCTCTAGGCTGAACAGTGCCAACTCTCTCAGCCTGTCCTCGCAGGGGAGGTACTGCAGCCCCTTGATCATATCCATCGCTTCCTCTGGACCCTCTTCAACAGGTACAGGTCTTTTTTAACACTGATGGTCCCTGAGCTGAACACAGTACAGTAAGAATCTCTAAAAGAGAATGCTTCTCTCCTGCCCTGAGCTCCTTCTTACCACTTTCTTCTCTACATTAAGCAGTCTCAGCTTTCTTCCAGGTTATGCTCTGCAGTGACATTTTCTGCTGCCATGTCTTATTAGCGTCATGCAGTCCAGACATCTCTTATTTCTCTTCTGCCCCGTTTGAGGTGGTTACTGTGAAGCAGGGATGTAGCTTTCCTTGGGATCTTCCCACTACATAGGCATTTTAACATTTTGTTCCCCTTTCCATGAACTGAGAATTCTTTATTCAGCAGTCCATATTAATAGTGGTTGGTGACTTCCATCTCACAAAGCCACTAAACTGACACCTTTCACCAGGAAGTAATCTTAGCTATAAGAGAAGCAAAAGACAGCAGAGGAACAAAACATCTCAGGAGCCAAATCCAGCCTGGGGATCTGTTTTGCATTTCCCACTCCTCTGCATGTTCTTAATTATACGTATCACAGAACTGGGGGGCTCCCACTCAGCATTAATACGTAGCATATTACTGGCTGGATTTGGAGCACATAATGTGCATTTCCACCCCTTCAGCAGCCAATACCAGAATGACTGTGCTAAGGCCAACAAGAAGTCTGTATGATACTTTAAGTATCTTATTTCCAGTGCAGGAGTTAAACATAACTCTACTGGGGAGACTCTCTAAAGCCTCCTGGTATTTAACTTAATGACAAGCAGGACCTTTCCTGACCAAAAGGCCACCAACAACCTGAAAGGTCTGAGTTATCCCAGCTCATCTTCTAGTACACCTGTGTTTAACTACAGATGATCAGAGGACTGGAAGACCTGACATATCAGAATGTAGGAAAGAGCTGGGTTTGTTCAGCCTTGAGAAGAGAAAGCTTAGGGAGACTCAGCTTGATAGGGTGCTGGGCTAGCTCATTTCAACTACACTGTCATCTAGAAAGGTCAGACCAGAGATCAGAGAAAAAAAATTCCATGAGCCAAATCCTTGAATTCATATCACACCAAACCAAACATCTTCCCCATCCTGACAAAAAACCCTGCCCAATTACTTCCCATTTTCTTGCAAGTCTGTACAACACCACAATTCCAGTGGAGGGGACACTGCTGTACTCACTCATGCTGTCTTCTGCACACAACAGCCATGTTCCATCTCATTTTTACAGGCTGTGCCATGATCTCTGCTGTCCTCCTCCTCTGGACTGTGCCCTGTGTGGCAAACCACATCCTGGGGGGCTTTGCCAAGAGAGAGCTTCAGGAAGGTTCCCAGCTGGCATGCAGCCTGCCAGGACCCCCTGGGCCACCTGGGCCTCCTGGTGCACCTGGAACTCCAGGGACAGTTGGCAGGATGGGCTTCCCAGGAAAAGACGGCAAGGATGGCAAGGATGGGGATAAAGGCGAGCACGGTGACGAAGGTAAGAGAAAAGTGTTCTTGGCACAACAGGGATAAAATGTAAAAGTAATGCAACAGCTCAGTTAACAGCAACCCAAATCTAAGTCTCAGGACAGAAAACATCTCATCAGAACTTTCTAGAACTTTCCACTCCCCTTCTCCAAAATCTCACATTTGTCAGCCTTTGCCAGAGAGGTTCAGACTCACTTCATTTGCTGACAGCAGCTTAATGCTGTTTACAATTCCTGTTGGTTTCATTTTGTTGCCAAGTGAGATTTTCCTGATTCCCATATATTCTCTCCAGATCAGACAAAGCAATGGTTTTTGACTCCTGCTCTCAAGGAAAGAGTCAGGTGCTCATCAGAGCTCTCTAACTGGGTGACAGGTTATGTTCAGTCTAAATCAAAGCAAACAACAACCTTTCTTTAATCCTGAGCTGGGGCTCTTCTTTAGCTCCAGCCTTACAGCAAGCACCATGACCAGCGATGGAGAGGAAGTGGTGATTTCCAATCGCCACACTAGAGTGCACTCCTGATCCAGCACAACACCAGCGTGCCAAAGCTGTATCTTGTCTTCTCCCATCCGTAAACCAGAGAATTCAGAGAACAGGTTTCCACCCACAGCCGCATTTAAATCAAGTCTTGCTAGAACAGGTCGAGAGACAGGGCATGAATCCTCATGAATCTGTCATATATTGGACCCTGCCACAATCCAATCAGCACTAATCAGAAGTTTCAGCATCAGTGTGACAGCCCAACTTGCTTCCCACCTCATGAACATCCCTGCACCAGGTATTCTCTGGTTCATGACTGAGGCTCAGCTTCTTGACACTTTAATTTTTAATTTTATTTTCTTTTTTGCACAACAGTTTCATGTTTAATTATTTTTTTTTATACTCCATCTGCTCAAAGCTAGGTTCCAAAAGCTTCACAAACCTGTCCCACTGTTTAAAATCCACATAATTTAAAGCTTGTTTCTGGCTAGCTCTATAATTAATTACTCCTTTTTCTCAAGTGAGCCAGATAATTGAACCAGCCTTTTGGTCCCTAAAAGGGACAGACTGTCCTGCTCCTGTGTCTCATTGTTATCATGCCAACTACCTACCTAACGTGGTTAGTCAGTTCTGACAGATGTCCAGCCCCAGGTGGTATTTCACTCAGAATCTCACCATCAAGGTTTTCCTCCTAAGTGAAAATTATACTGCTGCAACCACACAACCCCTTTCCACTTGCCATATCATCTCTCTTTCATTGAAAAATTTACAAGGTTATTTGTCTTCTAGGTCCACAAGGCAGAACAGGAAACCCCGGCAAGCCAGGACCAAAGGGGAAAGCAGGAGCTATTGGCAAAGCAGGCCCACGAGGGCCTAAGGGTTTGAAGGGTAATCCTGGAAAAAATGGGGCACCAGGAAAGAAAGGGCCCAAAGGGAACAAGGGCGAGACCGGCATGCCAGGACCCTGCACCTGTAATGCCAACAAAGCCAAATCTGCCTTCTCCGTGGCAGTCTCAAAGAGCTACCCAAGGGAAAGGCTGCCCATCAAATTTGACAGGATCTTGATGAATGAGGGAGGACATTACAATGCTTCCAGTGGGAAATTTATATGCAGCATCCCAGGTATTTACTACTTCACTTACGACATCACTTTGGCCAACAAACATTTAGCTATTGGCTTGGTTCACAATGGGCAGTATCGGATCAAGACGTTTGATGCTAACACAGGGAACCATGATGTTGCCTCTGGATCAACCATCCTTTCTCTGAAGCAGGAGGATGAGGTATGGCTGCAGATCTTTTACTCAGAACAAAATGGGCTTTTTTATGATCCTTATTGGACAGACAGCTTATTTACTGGCTTCCTGATATATCCTGATCAAGATTATCTCAATGAAGTATAGGATGAGAAATTAACTTGAGGGAAAAAATAGGAACCACACTCCAGCCAAGTATAGCCTGGACATGAATATGTGTGAGATTATCAAACAATTGCACATTGTATCGAATACCTACTTGATGTCATCAACTAGTCCACATGGTGCTAGGACCACTAGGGCTCACCCTGAAGCAGCCTCATGAATCAATACATCTCAGAGCCACTGATTATGTATTCCATGATGATTCCAACACACCATGGACATGTAACTCAAATACTGGTGCAGAATACTTTGATTATTATAAAGCATGGAAACCAACAACCATTTCCTGAAAGCTGAACTCAGAAGTGCCTCTGATGTTGGAGAATGTATTACTATGTCTCCTCCCTCTACACCCTATAACGGCAATAATCCTTGTTCATACAGAGCTGCACTTCGCTGGCTACTCAACAGTCAGGAAGTTTTTCAGCTAAAGTTATAAAAGTAAGAGCAGCTCTCAACCTCATCAAAGCAGCAGTAATAAGCAAAGGCATCTGGTCTAAATGGGAAATGACACAAAAGAGAGATTTCATCTTTAAGGCTGAAGATAAGGCTTCTCATAGGACACAAGCTGTTGCACTGAGCACCACTGGCATTTCTCAGATTGCAGCCTCAATATACCAGCACTGGGGTCCTGCATCTGGTTTCAGACAAGCATTGATAAGCTGTGACCAGAGCCTAAACTGGACTGTGCAAGCAAAATACAAGTGAGCCTCTGAGCCACAGTAAAGGATGAACTACACAATTAAGACCCAAGTGTCAAAGACCTTTACTCTGGGAATAGATTCATTAATAACCCCCTTCTTTTACTCCTGACAGCTTTTGCTGAGGTAGATACTTGTGGTGCTGCAGAGACCCTCCTCAAGACAGTATCTTACTCCTGCTTTGCATTTTTGATGTTGTATGCCAAATATTACAAATGTTCAAAAAAAACCCAGTGTTTCAGTTCTAAACCACATGGTGGGGGGGGGTGGAAGTCAAAACCTGGACTTTCACTAAACTGAGCTTAACAATTTTTTCCCCCTCTGTAGCAGCTAATATAGAGACATGCTCCAAAATGATTGGCTGTTACCAGAGCAAAGAGCTATCCTGCTATAAAGCCACTCAGTCTGGTTGCCTTGCCCCAGGGTTTCCAAAGCTCATGTAACAAAGAGGTCTGTGTTTCCATAGCCAGATGGAAGGAGTCTCTTCCTTGCTATCTTGGTTTCCAGTCATACTTCTCATCTCCTTTATTACTTGGTGAAAATTCTCATGAACTGTAACCATCATACTGAGGCATTGAAAGGTTATCCCTTAAGAACAAAGATTTTTTTTACCATTGTCTTTTCAATCTTACTTTTCCAAGTCAAAATATTTGCATGATTTTCATGAACTAGAGTAATTGTGTTGTATCTTACAAAAATCCTTTCAAATACATTTTATAAACCAAAATAGCTTTGCTGGAATAGTCTGGATATTTATAAAGCTGGATTCCCAGAAGGTATTTCAAAACTGTGTCACAGATTCCACAGTCACTGTTGGGTTTAGCTGGTGGATTTTGTGCAATGGGAGTATTTCCCCTCACCTCCCAGCTCAGTTAGCTGGGGAACGTGCAGACTTTTCTGCTCCCTGTGCATGAAAACCTGCAACATGGAAGAATAGGATCTGTCCATTCCCCTGAAGTTGCTCACCTGGATGGCCAGTGTCCTGTCCCTGGCAATGGTTGCCAGGGACAACCATTTCTTTTTTCCAAAGGTCCCTTCTTTAAGGTGTCCTGGAGTGCATTTGTAGGCAGCCTTCCCAGGAAGCAGCAGACCAAGAACTGCATTTCTGCAGTCCCAGGAGTCCAGTGGAAAAAATAACCCCTTTTTGGCTGGGCTAAGTTACATGCAGGTCTCTGCCAAAACACAGGTTCCCCAGCAACTCTACATGTTAGAAGCAGCTCAAGGGAGGTGGTGGGACACAGGGAAGGATGTTGCCTCTCCACAACACCATCCAGCTGTACTTCACCCAACAGGAAAATGACATAGCAGAGCTTTAATTAACCCAGTAGTGCTCACAGACCACTGCTGTCAAGAGACAAGCCTTGGCTCCCTCCTCAGTTCTTTCCCCCTGATTTAGTGTTTTAGTCATCCCCAAAAGTGGGTGTTTTGGGAGGGCTTTTTTTATTGTTTGGGGTTTATTTGTTGTCAATTCAGTTCTCCAGTGATTTTATGAGACAAACCCACTTGGCGCCAGAGCTAGGAGGGTGCCAGAGCACCAGAGGAGCTAGGAGAGCACCAGAGGGAAAAAGCCTGAGGAGGGTGAAGAGGAAGCAGCAGTGAGCAATGAGATCGGCTCAGTCTTCCCTTGTTATCTCCAGAAAAGACCCCAGCAGGGAGCATTTCCTCCCAGCATCATTCCTCCCAGTATCACCTCTCTCAGAGGAATATGAGCTGGTTTCCCCAGATGAGAAGCAAGGGAAGTTATTAACTGTCTGGCAAAGCATCCTTTTGATTCTAGTGAAAAAGAAAACCTGCAAGTGAGTCTTTTAAGTCTGCAATATCAAAATGCAAATTATAACGAGAACCATTGCCCCCCACTGAGTGCTCAGTGTGTAGTGCTTGCTTTCATTTTGGAGCTGCAAAGTCCTTCCCGCAGGAGCAGCACAGGACTTCTGGCACCAGCTAGCTCTGTCCCGCTAGCTAGGAACTGGCCCGGGTCACCTGCTGCCCTCTACCTTGCACAGCTCAAACCTCAGCCTAGGCATCTGCTACCACCGAAGACTCCAACTCCAAGAAACGGAAAACCAAACCTAACGAAATATAGTAGGCAAGAGGGAGAGGCACCGCTTCTCCAGATTGTTTAACCTCTCATCAGTGTGAAGTCATTTAAAGACACCACGTATCACATCTTTGTGAAGGAGGCAGGAGTGTTTGAAGTGATAGATGTGGGTTCCTCTTGCACAAGTTCCTCTGAAAAAGATGCATTTCCTCTCGTGATGCTTTAAGAGCAACTTGCATGTTGAACAGGAACACCTCCCACCACTTTCCCCACACCTAACTCCAAACAACTGGATGCAACTTTGGAGAATTTAAAACAACATTCTGGCTTGCTTTTGCATCTTTGGGATGCATTTTGGTGTGTGCTGTCATTGTCCTCCAGCCAAACAGTTCTTTGTTTTTAAACTGAAACTAAGATTTACATAAAGTCTCCCTGGTTCCAAAGACAAAAAGTTTCTGGAAAACTACCAAGTAAAGTTCTAGTTTTCACAGCCAAGCTCTCTCAAGAGAGCACCACTCCCACACAGACTGTTTGCCCCAGCCCAGGCATCTGCCTTCACCTCAGGCGGGGTGGGAGAGGAGCTGAGAATGGCAGTAGCTGGGTGAGCACACAGGCAGATGCCATCAGGCAGGAAGGAGGAATATCCTGGCTGAACCAGGATATTCTATCCACCTCTGCCACTCTGGCACAAGAGCTGTTATGCTGCAGCATTCTCCTTCACCTCAAGTGTCTGAGCTGACCTTTGCTCCATGTTTTAGCACTGATAAGGGCTGCTTCTGCACCTGAAACAAGCCAGGTCCATCAGCAGAAGCTGCAGTTACATCAGGATAGCACAAGCCCATGACCCACAGTTTCACATGCTCCACTCCAGCACTGCTATAACCCCAACAACAGCTCTGTCATTCCCTAGTGACTGTGTGCAGAAGAGGTCGTGTCCTCTGGGTGCTTGGCAGACAGGTTGAGAAGTGAAAGACCTCTACAAAGAAGGGTATGTTCATAGTCCACATAAACCACTGCCTGAGAGTTACCAAGCACAAAGCTTGGCTATTTCAGGCTGTTGGACAGCAAGAAGCCCATGAGCCTCCCCTGGGGGCTCTTGGTGCCCCAAGGCAAGGCACAAGCATCCTGACTCAAACTGCTCAGCATCAGCAGAAAGCTAGAACTGTTACCATTCCAAAGCCTTTAAACAAAACTGGCTCTTCAAGCTACATAGAAAGACAGAAGCGTTGTCCTTTCCTTGCAGTGGCATAGGCTTAGTGTGGCATGGATACACACCCAACAGCAGCTCACTAGGGTTAAAGCCCTTCCTACCAGTCAGGCTTAGTAATTACAGTTCGTAAGGATATTCCAAATCCTATATTATCTTAAAAAAATAATTTAAAAAACCTATATATGAAAATCATTCATAGCTTGCTTCTACCAAGAGCAGACGCAAGCAGATTACAGCTCTCCAAACCCATGAAACCCACATGGGAAGGGGTAGCCTGGCTCTCACCCTGTCCTCATCTCTGCCATCTGCAAGGGTACAGAGCTCCTGTGTCTCTGAGCAGCTTGCCCTTCATGCTGGCAGGTACGATACAGGTTGCCAGAGTCATTTCTTGGTCTGTTTGGTGTCCTCAGTTATTGGTCACCTAAAAGCAATTTTATTGCCCCAGCACCCAGAATAATAGCACTACTCGTGAAGATGTTAATGTGGTTTGTTAAACTGGTTTTAGAGGGAAAAACACTGCACATTAACAATTTCATTGACTTGCAAACTCAGCTTGTGTCAGTCAGGTTTTACTGACCCTGCGCTTGTGCTTTACCCAAACAGTGGTCATGAAAGAGTAATACAGAAGTTTCTGAAGTTAACAGAAACTCTATGCAAACCTGCTTTGGGAGTCTCCATGAAATTTTGGGGTTTTTTTGTCTATGTTGTTTCAGGTTTTTTAAAGCATTTGAAAATGAAATCAACAGCTTTGTTGCAGCTAAAGCCTATATTTTAATCCAAACTATATTGTGACCCAATATATCCCCATTATATCAGATCCTGAGAAGGATTTGCAGGATCTCATTCGGCTGGAAAAAAAAGACACACTGCAGCTGCAGTCAGTTTTTACAATATCAATGAGTTAATGACCATGTCTCAGTGTTACTCATTTGGCTATCAGAAGGAACAGCACTGTATTCCCTGTTTTATGTACGTGGCCTTGCTGGCACTCCCTCCTTCAAAACGAAGTGATTCCAAGGTTCAAGGCTATGTCTGAGCTCTTATCAAGTCCAGAATTACTGCTCTCTTTGTTGCTGTGAATATTTTATGATATCAAAGATGCTGTTGGTTGGAGTTTGGTGTTTTTTTTAATCAACAGGGCAGACTATTTGAGTCCCACTAACAGCCATGCTACAGAAAGGAGAACCTTATTCATTATTTGTTTCCATTTTTAATATCAATGCGGTTCTGAAGGAAACTTCTGTTACGCCATGCCTAATTTAGTTTCAGATGGAACAAGAGAAACACACAGACCATATTTGGGAAAAAATAAAATGGTCTGGCTGCAAAATTAAAGCCAGCATTATACGGAACAAGTTTCTATTTCACATAGCATCTCAAGATTAAAAAATACAAGAGTTTTAAATCGATACATTCTTTGAATGTGAGTTTCTGAAAATCCATACTGTGTTTCTGTTACTAAAACTTTATTTCAAAGCACTGATACTGTTTCTTTCAATTAATATTATTGGCTTCTTTTACACTGTCCAAAAAAAATTGTAATACCTGTATATAAAAACTGTTAGAGAAAATCAACATATTATTGTATGAACTAGGGACAGGCCACAGACCAAAGAAATGCTTTAGCTGTTATTCAACAAAACAGTTAAGCACATGCTTAGTTGGAAGGCATTTTTTTTCTTTGCCTTAATTTAAGGCACCAAAGTACTTTGTTTAAGGGATACTAGGATGTACCTAAAAGAAAATAGGGGAAGTTATTTCTGATGGACACTTGGTGGCAGCTTTCATCTGCAGGCTTAATAGCTGTAGCCACTTCACTCCTTCTCTTTTATAGCAGGGGACAAGTCAGCAAACAGAGACTATAAACAACTGGGGTATGTTTTCCCCCGAAGATTTGGTCAACAACTTTCTTTGATCACAAAAATACTTTCACAGGAACACTGAAGTCAACACATACTTATTTTGACTGAAGCAGATTTTTGTTGTTTCTTTCCTTTAGTAAACCAACTGAGGAACAAATGTTTTGTGGGGGTCTTTTTTCAAATTCAAGTGCAGAATGACTAGCAATTTTTTTTTTGTTTGTTTTAAGAAAAAACACCTACCCCTGAAATACAGTTCTTTAAAGAGGAAAGCTGCTGCTAGGCCTGGCAAATTTTCTCATGTTTCATCCTTAATGGATCAGCAGGGAGATTTTGGCTCCTGGATTTGCTGAAGGGGAGTGCAGAGAACAACTTGTTGAAATACTTCAGTTCAATCTGATGAAATACTCACTGGACTATAAACGTGGTCCTCAGAGGCCTGGGAATAAAGGCCTGTCGTGCCTCACAGTTTCTTGGACTCTTTGGGCATAACACTTGGAAAGGACCAAGACCTTAGGCTCCCAAGGCAAAGCACTGACTGAGACACAGTCTTGAAGCTTTAGCCAGACTGAGCTCTGATGGCAAACCACAAATCCCCAAGTAATATGGCAGTGCATCAGGGTCCTGCTATTGCTGGTGCTGTGCACTGCTGTGTAACAAGGATGAGACCTGTCCCAGAGACATGAGATTTGGTTTGCCTGAAGTATGGGAAAATGGGGAGAAGCATATCTTCTGTTAAGTCCTGTCTGCACAGGACAGAGTTACCTTCTGGCACTGTAAGAGGGAAACCTTGACATGTGGCCCAAAAGGGAGCTGTGCTCCTGCAGACATAAGCAAGCACTACTATCTGCAGGCTCCTGGCAGCTAACGATAAGGTGTCTCGTACTGGGAATCATAAGACAAGGAGAAAGTCAAGCTCTTCTGTCACTACTGGGGTAATTGTTGAGTATTCAAAGTCTTTAGGGCTGTTCTACCCTAAAGCCCCCCTGCTCGGCGGCTGCTGGGAGGGGGTTCCACTCGCCTCCCATCCCATCTCATCCCATCTCATCCCATCCTCCCCGCAGGGCTGGCGGGGGTGTGCACAGATGCTACAGCTGATGGAGTGCAGGGGCACGGAGGTGCGGGAGGGGACACGGAGGTGCCGGAGGGGAGAGCAGCAGTTCGTTAGCGCCAAATGATCCAAGGCCCTCACCGGCGGAAGAGCAGCAGAAAGGGGCAGTGGCAGCAGCTCCCCCCTCCCCTCCCTTCCCGCCGACTCCGGGGCTCTGTCGGGGCGGCCGCACCGCGGCAGCGCTTCCGCCGGCACAAAGCGCCGGGCGATGGCTCCCGGCCAGGCCGTGGCCGTGGGGGCTGCGGGGCCCCGCTGAGCGCTGCTCCCGGCACGGGAGTGGCCCGCGAGGGGAGATATTGGCAGTGCCGATCGCCCCGGGGGCAGGTAGTCAATAGATCGATACGATACGGTTATTGGCGCCACTAGCGGGGTGCGGGAGCCGGGGCGGCCGCCAGTGTCGCGGGGAGGGCCAGCGGAAACAGCCGCAGAGCTTAGGGCGACTTGTCCGGTTTGTTCTCCCTCCCAGCAGAGCGGCCCCGTCTCTCTTTCAGACCTTTGTCTGGATGGGAAGATAAAGGATGGAGGAGCAGTGGTGGAAAGGGGAGCTGGCAGCAGACATCCATCAGACCTTGAGGACGAAGGTTGGGTCCTACTTTGTTCCTTTCCTCCTCCTCCTTCTTACTGTCCCTGTGCGCTTTCCTCTCCTACAGCAGCGCCCGGCCCCCGCGGAAGGGCTACTCAGCTGCCTGGCTTAGGATTCCTGACGCGGCAAACTCACCTTCGGTGGGTACCGAAGGAACAGGTTTGCACAGCGCTTCTCTCGACTCAGCGTTTTGACCCAGACTTGATCAAACCCAAACCCGTGAGCGCTGCTACCTAGAGATACCTGCCTGCAGCTTTTCCGTGCCTTATACTTAGCCGGGCTGATGTCTCGTCGCATAAAGTGCGGAGGGGATGCTGATGCTGACCTGCAAAAATCACCGTGTTTTAGGATTGGGAGAAACAGCCTTGTTCCTTTTCCAACAGATAAATGCTCAAATTCGAGTAGCAGGTGGGAATCTGTTCTCTGGGGCTGTAGAGGAGCTGAAAGATGTACAGACATGGCTCGTAATGGCCTTTCTAGGAGTTAGTTTGCACAGGGATGAGCACACCGGTAAATGCCCTGCAGTACGGAATCGGTTTGATGAACCGATGTAGTTGTGTGGCGAGCAGGTAGAACTAAAGCTGTCAGTTTACTTTTCACATTTCCTTAGGCAGGCTCCCAACTATGGAGGGGCTTTAAATGCAGTTAGTTGGGTAACACGAGAGAGAGCCCTCAGCAAACATTGCCTGCCTGCACTTGGCACAGCTTGTCCGTTACTCAAGTCGTGGCTGGCAGGGTTTGTGCTTTGAACATTGTATTCCCTTTGCTTTCTTTACAAGCATTTAGCAATAAATTGTCAGGTGAGTTAATTGCTATCAGAACTCTGCGAGGGAGTTGGTTTGTTCTCATGTCCTCCAGCTGAGACAGGTCCTACTGGGCCCTACAGCTGGGAGAGGAATAACAGGGAGAATCCAACTTACTGGGTGTTAAAAGGTGGGGGGAAGCTTTGATTTATTTTTGATTGGTTGGATTTTTTTTCCTTTTTTACTGTATCCACTACCTTTTGATCAACAATTTCATTCTTCAGGCTGCTTTCTGGATGCATCTGACAACTCTAGATTGCTAAAACTTCTTTGTATATAGTTACTAACCTAGGCCAGCTGAAATGACAATAATAGTTTGAATTCAAAGAACCTGCAAAGATAGAGAAGGGTCTCTGGGCTGCTCTGAGAAAGGTCTACAGTGCTCTCTGGTTGGACAATTTTAATTCTACTCCTGCCCACCTTGTGTCTTCCTTTTGAAGGAGCTACTGAGGATGCAGAGTTCAAGTATATCAAGCAAAAATAGTCACAGCCTTTTAAACTCCTTTAGTTCATTTTGTGTAACTTGCTTTTTTTACCCTGGGTAACAGTCCGCAGGAACAGTTCTCAAGTATGTTGCCAAGGTTTGCTTTTTTGATGTCTTAAGTGTCAGAATTTACCATAGAATGCCATGAAACTCTTCAAAAAGGATCCTTCAGCAAAGTTTAGGAAGATAAGTAGTGTTGAGGTACTGAAATCTGATTTTGTGAGCATGGACCAGTTTTAGGGATGCTTCTGGCCACTGCACAAAACAAAATAAGCTTCACTAGTGGCATCTCCACTAAAGCAGAGCGTTTTAGTGCATTATTAGTGTGTTAGCATGTTAATACTTGAATAGAATGCAGGAATTCAGGCAATGATACCCTCAAGTCTAAATGGCCTTCCTAGTTTAAGATACTTGTCTTACTGTCTCTGGTCTAGGATGAGAATGGACAAGTCTTAGTTTTGTCTTGTGAATCTGACATAAAAGTTGTTTAAAAGATGCTTGTCAAGGAGATTGAAATGCATGTAGCAGGTGACCTCCATGCTTTTTTCAAGAACACAAAGTCTGGGTTTAAGGTGAGGAATAAAAGGTCCTGTAAAAACTGAAGGATGGATCATAGAAACACTTGTTTGTTTTGTTTTGTTTGTTTTTTCTAAGGTAATTTAGACACAAATATAGGAGAGATGCCGGCTATGAAACAACCCAGGTTTTATGTTAACAACTGGAAAAAAGTCTTATGCTATCACTCTCACCCCCTAAGATGGATTCAGGAGTCTTTAACCTCACTGAAACTTGGTGTCCCTTGTGACAGATGTTGCGTGCTGTATCTGATGGGTGTGTTCTGCATGAGAGCAGATGCTGAATGCATGTGGTGTACCTGGCTTCCAACGCAGAGAGGGCTGAAACATGCTATGAAGCTTTGTGACTTCCCGGAGGCTCTAGCTCAATGTAGAGGAAATTAATAGCCTCTGAATTGTCCCATGAGTGAAATATCTGTGCTGTGATTATTGGAATGTAGTGTTCAGCTTAGTGCGATTGCGCTGTGTTAGTTATTGAGCATGCTGACCTGTTGGAGCACAATGCTTAAATCCCAAAAGTGCTACACACACCCTTAAACTGTAAATGAAAAGATAAAGTATTCCCCTGCATTAGACCAGAATGTTAAACCTGTTGCAAGACTAAGACAGGAAGTAAAAAGAATTGGAGCATACTGTGTTTGTACTAGAAAAGTCTAACACACACCGAGCCAAAAAGAGGTGCTCTGTGTGCATGTGCTTTGATATTTTATGATACCTCAGCTATGGCCCTACATTATGATAATGGCAATGTACTGGTTCTGTCAGGCAGCTGACTTCTATGTCAAACATCAGATGCTTCTCTGAATGAATGTGGAACTACCACGGCATCTGCACAAACCTCTTTTGTCTGCTTCAGTAGCCCTGAATACTCCAAAAGTGGGGAAAGCTGAGTAACAAGTCAGTGTTGGCAATGTTGTTACTTAAAGTTGAGGAAATACTTTTCTTTAGAAAGAGCCTTGAGTGTCCCAGGAATAAATGATGTCTGTTTGTTATTCCTCCTCTGTTTTTATGCTTATGTTGGGCTGTTTCCTTCCAGGATATGTTAATTTCCTGTGATTAATAAGAATTACTAGATCTGCCTGCATTTCCCTTTTTATTTATCTCTTCCATAGCTTCTCAGATCAGGCACAAATTTTACAGGCTTTGTTGCTTGTGAATTTAAAAGGTTAATACTTGTAACCTGATCTTTTTAGAGGCAGTCCAAATTACCCTCTGCAGTTACTTTCAAACAGGTGAGGAGAGCTGATTCTGTTTCTGCTGAAAGCATTCAGACTTTTGCTGTTAAGTGGTAAAAATATCTGAGTGATTTCCTTTAGGAAAATGCCCCTCCACACCCATCTCCCACTTCCTCTTGATTTAAAGATCTTGACGACAAAATGCTGTTTACTGAGCACCATGATGCTTGATAAACAGCATTCTGACGAGCAACATTTGCCTTGTTTTCATCCATGGTGCCAGTTTGGACTGCAGCCTCTGAAGCAAGAGTGTAACCCATACAGGATGTGTTCTGCAGAGTCCTTTTCTTCACTGGCCTTTGACTATTGTCACTATAAATGCATTTCTTGCAGTTTTAAATCATCCTGTTACAAGCAGTGCAGGATTCTGTTATTAATTGTATTGAGTAAAACTTAGTTAAAAACAGAACCTCTCCCTCTTCTCCCTGTATTTTCTGTAGTTGTGCCAAAGCATCTGCTTTACTTGTCTTGATGTAGCAGGTACTGGTTTATCCTTTAGCCTGTAAGTCCATTTCTTGCTTTTTTAAAGAACTGGTCAACCCTTCCGTCCTTAACTAATTAGGCAGTAAGTTTATATTGATATCTGCCTGGCACAGTCTGATATGCAGACTAGACAGTTATACTCTCAACAGAGGGAAGGTACTAGGGTATTGCATAGCTGCTGCTTCTGGGTTTTGTTTTAAACCCAAAATCCAGATGAGAGCTTCAAGGGTCTTGGATACCTGCGAACATGCAAAAATTTTTGCACTCTCTTGCATTTCATTTAATAGGATAATACATGAACCTTTGGTTCTGATGCACCTTTCCAGTTTGAATCAGCTCTAAAAGAAAGTAAATGAAGTAGGTGTAACAGCCATTGAGATGTGTTAATATCGGGGAGGTAGGTGATTAAAGACTGGCAGCTCAGCAACAAAAGCATAATGTGTTCACTTAACAGAAAATTCACACAAAGCCCCCCAGCTTTTGTCAACTGGCAACAAGAGCATTACTGGTTGGTAGCTGTAATTTGCTCCTGTTAGAGATGGCAGCACGTGCATGAAAGCTGCAAGGAACAGGTGTCCTAATGAAGTACATGGTTAGTCTCTCTTCTTTTTTCCTTCCACTTGGAATTTCAGTTTTCACACTTCTTTCTCTGATCCTTCCAGATTAGTTGTTGAACTTCTGAATACTCTGAAGTGTTTAAAGAGGACTTAATTAAATGCTTGATAAAATACCTCTGTGGAATAGGTATTGTACTTCAGAATCCGTTACTTCACAAGCACAACTTTCCTGCCGATTTCCAGTGCCTGGGACTGTAGTGAGGATGCTGAAAAGTGGCATGAATTCAAGCACAAAAAGCTTTTACCTGCAGCTAAAGTATTGTTGTGGTCCGTCACAAGTTTTTTTGTGTGGCATTTCTGTAGTACACCTCAAGCTTAATTTATATTAAGCTCAGCTCAAGGAACGGAGTCTGTGTCTATTCATAGGTATTTTGAAAGACAGAAGTAGGTGGTGGGGAAGATGCAGGAAGAGAACGGAATGTTCTCTAGGTAAAGGGCGGGGTGGGGGGGAAACTTGAACGTTCTTTGAAAGAGTAAGTAAAACAACTCATTGTAAGCCAAAGTCATTGAGTGGGCTGGAATTTCAGGTTCTGTTTTATGTGGTCAAAGTTCCGGTCCTTTGTGGGAGATGCACTTGAATTTGCTTCTCCTTTTGAGTGTGCAGTAACAGTGGTAATAGAGGAGAAAAAAAAAATCTTAAATGATGATGTTTCGTTCATACATCGGCAGAATGTATCTTAAGTCAGTAAGGGTAGCTCCTGGCAGCACTGATCTAGGAAGTGTAATGAATGCTAAAGCTGTTGCTTTGCCTGTTTGGTCATTGTTTATCGAGGGGAAAAATAAAGGATATATTGCCCAAGTATCCTTCCTTATCAGAAAATCTCTGGATTTTAATTTTTCACTGGAATTAATGAGAGAAAATATCAGACACCCTTTGAAACGTGGTTCTGTCATGTTTGTCTCTGGCTTCTACCTACTGAATCCAGACACTGTGCAAGACTGGTACTTCTAAAACCTCATTTAAGTCTTGTCTAAAACAGCTGAAGATTGCTTAAATAATAAGAAGCACTGTAAATTTCAGGACTCTGAGAGCTATAGTTATGGCAGGGCTAAAAAGAGGAGTGCAGTGAATCCTAGTTTGTCCTTTATTGCTGTGTCTTCTAACGGGTGTAATCATTGGTCTCCCTCTGGGTGTTTCCCATTTCCACCATGTGTCTGCTCTGTGAGCAAACTCACCCTGCTGGACATAGCCTAAGAGCTCTGCCCTATCAGTTACCTTTGCCCTGTGAGTCTGTGGCCAGCTTGAAGATCAGTAAGCGCTAAATGCATCAGCTGTACTCCATCATGTTCACAAACACACCAGCCTGGCTGATTAATTGAACTGCAGTTAGCTGCATAGAAACACTTACCAGCAGGTCTCATGAGTGGTTCTGTTGCTGGAAGGCAAAGTGCTGCAGCCAGTGCAGAGGCAGAAGGATTGAGTCTAGGAGAGAGAGAGAATATTATCATGATATCACTAGTGGAATTAAGTTGGTAGCATGCTACCTAGTTTACTGCAAAGAAGCATGCAGAGTGCTCAGGATTTTTAAGCTCCTAAATTTGCCTTTGTATGTTATCTTCTTGCCTGTATAAATAATGCAGAGGAGTTAACTTTTAGTGGTTTCTCTTTCCTGGTGCAATAATTACATCTAAGGGATAGTTTGGCACCTTTCTTCAACAGCTGGAAAGCAGTTTGGTTAGAACACAAAACAGGAAGGAGTTTGTCTCTTTCAAAGAACCACTGTTAATAGCCTGCTAGATAAGCTTTCTCTATATTTTTCATCTGCAGGCATGTCTTTTTCCTGTTCTAATGCCAACAACTTCGCAGTATCTGTTGTTCTTACTATAGGAATGCTTCAGATTATGCTGAAGGTCACACACGTCCTGTTTTTCCAGAGTGTGCAACATAGAGAGCTAAACGATTACAGAGTCACTGGGGTTTTGATGAAATTTCTGACTTACAGTAGCCTTTATATAAGATTTAGTAGCCTTTGAGAACTTGTTGAAACTTGAATTCTAATTCACTGGGTATCCTTTAATTAGCTGTAACTAAATTTAGTGATTTATTTTTCTGGTGTTGAGTTAAGATGGGTACCAAACATCTGTGAACTCTGGTAGCAGGGGCCAAATGTTGGATTCTGTTTTCATATTAAGAAACAGAAGTTTATAAGAAGTTTTAAAAATAATAATGAGAGAGGTAAATGAATGTCTATGTAAAGGAGTATTGCAACAGCAGTTTCTAGGTGAATGCGCCTTACCGAGTAGCTCTGGTGTAGGTGCTTTATTTTGCTTCAATGATGAGAAGTAATTTACCTGGCTCTCCACAGAGGATGCAGCTCTCTGGGGATGTCTGTGTAGCAGCTGAGTCGGCTGTCGCTGAGAGGGGGGGAGGAGGAGGGCAGTAAGTGACACAGGAGCTGTTGCAAGGAGTCAGGAGATGCTACATGTTTGACGTAAGTCCAAGTAGTCTGACACTGCAGAAAACCAGCTTCAGTTATCTCACTGAATTTTAGAACCTGAGGCAAATTTGTTAGAGCTTCATTTTCCTTGTCAAAGAGGCTGCGAGTTGTTCTAAAATCTCTTGATTTGTTCTGAGAACTGATCATTATTAGTGTGACTTATTACCATGTCACATCATTTGCTAACTTTTCTACTGCTAACTTTTTTTTCTTTCTTATCTCCTGCCTCCTTGTCAGTTAATTACTGGCTTTATATCAGTGGGAGAACAGTTTTACTGAAAAGAAATTTGACATAAAAAAATTGTATCTGTGGAACCTCAGACCATCTGATGTAATTGTTACTCTGCTGGAGGTATGTGCTGGGTAGCCTGGACTGTACCAGCTGCAGCTTTAAGGGAGTTGGAGGACGTGATCCTGTTAAGTTACCTTCCTCTCCAAATCACTGTTTGGCTGATTTAGTTCAAATGGTCAATGAAAGCCAAACCCTCCTGTGTTTGCTCAAAAGCTTTAGTCTTACTGCTGAGTGTCTCCTTTAGGTAGACATTTTGAAGTGTTTGCTCAGCCCAGTTACAAAACCATCCGAAGTAGATAAAGTCTTGTCTCCTAAGCTCTGGTAATGCATGGTGCCAACCGAACCGGTCAGGCTACTGGTGATGAACTGCCTTTGCAGTGAATGAGTAGCTAATGTCTGGAGCATGGCTGTCTTGCCGAGGAAGATTTGTTGTCTTTAACATCACTTTAACATGTTTACACCGATTCCCTTTTTCTGGAAGGTCAGGTTTTGAAGCTGGTACGAAGTGGCAGCTTAAAAATTGTCTTCACCCTTAACACTGTCTCTCAGTCCAAGCCCTACTTTTGAGATTTTAAGGTTAAGTCGTGATCCCTTTAAATGCTGCACTCTGACTTTCTGGAGGCCTCATCTGGGATGGTTTTCTGATCAATATGTTGAGCAAAGCTCCTGAAGTAATTTCCAAGACACTTGTGAAGCCTCTTAGTGCTGCTGCTTTTAGCATTTCAATGTGGCCATTGCTCAGCAGCCCAAAGCGAAGTTGTTCGAGTAGATACAGCCAAACAGGTCACAGATAAGCAGAAGCAGCATAAGAAAGGGCAGTTCCAGCAGACAACAGGACTCCCAGTTTCTCCTCTGCCGCTTCACTGGAGATAGAAGGAAAAAGAAAAAAGGGAAATTATTGCTCCCCGAAAGTTCTTTTTTTTCCCCCAGAGTTGTATTTGCTGATCCTGCAACCCTACCCCCAAAGCAGCAAAGCCGTTTTTTTATTCAGATGAGTGTTTAGTTGTTTTGGTTTTTCTTGGTGATGAATTAGTGTTAAAGAACCTTGGAAGGGGGGGCGGGAGGGTGGGGTGGAGGAGAGGGTTGATGGAAAGATGAGCCATATCCACAGCCCTGTTGATAACTGTTAGCCTGCTATTCATAGAATCATAGAATGGTTTAGGTTGGAAGGGACCTCAAGGATTCAGCTCTTGCATTTTTAAATTGTGTACCACTCCTTTTCCTTTAAAAGAAAATCATTTCAGACTGATCTGTCAGTGTCAAAGCAGCCCTATTGTACTGCTTATTAGCTATTTCTTGCCATGTGGTGCCGAGAAGGCTCTTGCCTCTACACAGATAATTACCCTGGATCGATTCATACTTAAGAACTCGATCTTCTAAGAAACCACAGCACGTGGCTCTGTTCCTCTTACTGTTAATCCTCAAGTTGAACCTTTCCTATGTTGTCAAGTCTCGTTATAGGAAAGCCCATGTGGGGTTTGGGTGTTTTTTTTTGGTGCATAAAACGAAAATGCCTTTCACTTATGCCCTTTACCAATGAAAAAATAAAATGAAAATTGAAAAAGCAGCTGTCTTACATCTGTGTCACTGTCTGTGTTTAACCAGCAGCAGCGTAATTGCATTGGATTAAATTGAGGGCTTTGATATTTGAATTTTCTAGCACAGTGGGTTGAGTAGGAGTAGTTCTGGCTTTTGAGCATCCAAGGTTTGGATGCAAATTTCAGGCTCTCTCCTTTCATTCGGAGTCTTTAACACTCACCCACTGAACTGCAACATTTGGAAATGTATTTCTTTTACTACATGTATAACTGGAGTTACTGTTTATTTCCTGTACTTGCTGCTATGGTCTAAAGAGCAAATTTCACATTAAATATGTATGCTGACCTCAGTATATAGTATAATTTGCTGGGAGGCTTAGCTGTGGAAGCAGGAAGGACATGTCAGAAAATAAAAACTGAAGCTACCAGTCATCTAGAAGAACAAAGTATTTCAGCAGTAGAATTACCATCTGATCTTATGATAGCTTGGGCTTTGTATAGATCTATTTATTAAAAAACAGTTCTTTCAAAGGATGTAAGCACTGGGCTTGAAACCATGCTGCCACAACACTCGTGCTATGGGTTTGCTATCAATTCCTGCTCTGAACCTGTGTATGTCACTTCTGCTGACGGACTGAAAGCTTTGTATGTAAGGCAATTGAAAAAAAAATCAAATTTATGGAGGTTTTCTTGGTATAAAACAATGGGGAGGAACATGTTCCATTGTCTCCTTGCTTTATAAATTGTTGCTGGTGGCAATTTCTTTATAATCACCCAGTGAAGGCTGTTCCAGGTTTCAAAGGGCTGTTTGCCTGTCCACAGCATGTGTCTGTTCAGTCTGGAATGTGTTTTTTCTCTGACTTTCTGTAAAAAAGTCTGGGAAGCAATCATCTGGAACAGTGCTCAGCTTGCCCTCTTTGTAAGCTACCTCTCCTCTGAAGCCTCCCTGCCTTCCAGTTACCTATGTCCCTCTGAGTCTGATTGTGTAGCTATTTTTTCCTGATAAGTTGAACCTCCTCATGGAATGTCTCCTTCCAGAGGATGAAAGGTGCGTGGGCAGCCATTGAGCTGGCTGTGCAAGGTTGTGCCTCTTGTTTTTGTAAATGGGTAAGCCAAGGCAGATGTTTCCTCTTAATGCTTAAAACAAACAAAATCATTATTTATTTATTAGAATTAATTGCTATGTACTGCTCCTAACTCCACTATAAACCACGTCTGTCTCGCAACACTGTACTACTACTCATTTATTTTCCAGTATATGTAACCCAAATCTGACAGTGTATTACCTTGACTGATTGCTGAAATGGTGAGGTTTAATCCGTGTCTATCATAGAATCAACCAGGTTGGAAGAGACCTCCAAGATCATCCAGTCCAACCTAGCACCCAGCCCTATCCAGTCAGCTAGACCATGGCACTAAATGCCTCATCCAGGCTGTTCCTGAACACCTCCAGGGACGGTGACTCCACCACCTCCCTGGGCAGCCAATGGCAAATCACTCTCTCTGTGAAGAACTTCCTCCTAACATCCAGCCTATACTTCCCTCAGCACAACTTGAGACTGTGTCCCCTTGTTCTATTGCTGGTTTCCTGGAGAAGAGACCAACCCCCACCTGGCTACAGCCAGAAGATCTCCAGTTTGCAGGGTCAATATGAGGGGCAGCCTGTAATGGGAAGCACCCTCACATGAGTCATAAGACTGTGTTGGGAGATGTCAGGGTACAAGTGCAACATGTATTCAGCACATTTTACTACAAGTCTGGCCATGGTCACTGCATAATTCAAGTCATGACATTATGCGACCGTATCTAAAGTGAGAAAGCATCAGCTTCTAAGTGGCATTAACTTGTTGTGGGAATTAGCAAGGATCTTCAGTCTGTCCCTTAACCTATTCTTTGTGTAGCGACCACAAACGTGTGTGTAAAAGCCCTTGCAGGTGAAGACCTAGCACAGACCAAAAAAAACAAAACCAAACTGAGATTATTCTGCCTTTAAAATGAAAATATGTCTATTACATGTGAAGTACAGTCTATCAGTTCAATAATTAGCTTTTATATCGCTGCAATATGTTACTACAAAAAAATACTGGCAGTTGCTATAATTAGAGAAGTCTTAATTCTTCCATGGTGAGCTTTTTTCTTGTTAGTATCTACTTTTGTTTCTTGCTGCAGCCATGCATCATATGAACTTTTTAAAATGTTAGGTAGATGTCCCTTGACCTACACAGCTTTTGGAACAGGATGTAGTCACTTGGACAACTGAGGAAGGGACAAGATCAGAGAAACAGGAAACTGTTAAAACCTTACTTAACAACCTGGTTCAGGTGAACAAAATTAAAAAGGAGTCCTTCAGGATTGACTTTCATGGTCAAGATTTTGTTGTTCTGTAGAAAGCAACAGCAAGTTGTTCCTGTCTTAAATAGTAATTTACAATGTTTGACCATGCATTTAATGCTTGTGAAGAAAGTGTGTGGATCACTGAAGCATTAGAAGTTGACTGACTGTCAAAACATGTAGTAATTCAGCCCTGACTTCTGTGTCAATCACAGTGCTGTAGCTAATGAGCATTTGCAGGTGGTGGAGTTGCTTTGGGATTCAGACACTGAAATGGTGTTTATTTCAGTACTTCTCTTTCCTCCTTTTTTTTTTCTCCATAGGAACTTAAGTTGCCTGCTTATAAGGCTCACTCACCACAGATTGGAATGCGCAGATACTTCATTGATCTCTTGACTGTCCTCAGCAACCATTGCAGTCTCTGCCCTACAGCTCGGCATCTTGCCATCTATTTGTTGGACCTCTTTATGGATCGCTATGATATCACTGTCAAGCAACTGCACATCATTTCATTTGCCTGTTTTCTCCTAGCAAGTAAGTTGGCTGCTGTCTATTAAAGCTTTTATTTTTTTTTTCTGAGCAGATGGCTCTTTTCCTTGTATATCATTTGCCATTTGCTGTGTTAACAGCTTCCACCTACTTGGGGTAAGTCCGAGTGAAGGCATAAAGCAGTCTGTTAATCACAGAATCATAGATTCTGTTAATAAATTGCTCAGATGCATAGCTTGCACCACACATTATATGCTGGTGTTCATGTGCAGAGGAAGTTTTGGCAGCAGAAACCAAGTTAGTGAAAGGGGACAAAGAAGATTGGGGGTGATAAGGTTGGAAGGAAGTGGCAAGACTAGAAGAGGTTAGTTCCAAGGAAGAGTTGGTGGTAGAGATGATCTGTGTAACATGCAGCCTCTGCCAGAGATCTGTCCCTGGACAATTTGTGACCCTGTTGTGATCACTAGGAATAATCAGTCCCTTGCAAATCAGAAGTTTGTTATACAGGGACCAAAGGAAAACTTGCTTCTCAGGGTACTTAGTGGGCGTGTTGATTCATAGAATGGTTTAGGTTGGACAAGACCTTAGAGATCATCTAGTTCCAATTCTCCACTGCCATGGGTGTCAACACCTTCCACTAGACCAGGTTGCCTGTAGGCATTAAACACCTCCAGGGAGAGGGTATCCATGATCTCCCTGGGCAACCTATTCCAAGGTCTCACCACCTTCACTGTAAAGAATTTCTTCATAATACACAGTCTAAATCTACCCTGTTCAAGCTTAAATCCATTCCCTCTCATCCTAGCACTACAAGCCCTTGTAGAAAGTCCCTTCTGGGCTTTCTTGTAGGTCCCTGATGATGCTGGAATTCATATTGTTTTCAAGATTTCTCTTTTGTAAAAATGGCTGAAGTAAAATGCACCTTTAGGCCCCCCCTATGCAATTGTGAAGCAAAAGGAAGTTCACAAACAGCCCTGTGATAACACTAGAGGGAAATGTTTTGCAACTTCTGCCTATTTAAAAAAAAAGAAGAAGCTTGAAAGAGCAAGCCTGGGTCTAGTGAGCTAACAAATGTGAGGATCTTTCTAAAGTTAAGATCAGAGCTATGCACTAGCACTTATACATCCCAATCTGGAATTAATTCCTCAGGAAGGGGAAAAGGCCTATTACTGTAAAGACAGCTTTCCAACCAACATGTAGAAACAAACCACTGAAGGTTCAACTAATGCAGCTTTGGACCAAATTAATATCTAATTAACCTGTATAGGTGAAGTTTAAAATGCTACAGCTCAACTTGGAGACTTTTAGGAGCATGAAAGTTCTGTTTACTATCTGGGCCACCTTAGTGATCAATAGGAATACTCTTTTTTTGGTATGTGTAGCTCAAAGCCACTTTACAGTAAGTGGAAGTGCCTGTGTTTAGTTTGCTACTTTCAAAATTATATGAAATGGAAAAAAAACTTACAATATGTATGGGGTTTTTTTTTGTTTTGCAGTAAAAGATTAATTCAGAAGTATCAACCTGCAGTTCCATTGTAGTAAAGAAGAATAAAACTAATTGCTTGCCTGCTACTGCAAATGCAGTAATCGGAACTTCCTGCACAGCATTACTGTAGGAAGTTGCATAGTTTTGTAGCAGAGGGTGGCAGCAAAAGTGTTCTTCAGGCTGTGTTGTAAGACACTTCTATTTCTAAAACTGTAGAGAGTAGAAACTGAATCTGATATGATGGATCTCCTATGATGGATGAATTTTGTTTTCCGTTGTCACTGTTATGCCCTTTTACGGTGAGGTGGCTGCTATATTACATGTTTCATGTCCATGATACCTGAATGTGGGAGAGCACTCTCCCCAGGCAGGCATGAGCTGTAAACATCTGAGCTCATGCTGCGAACTGTCCTTGGGCTGTCTGGGTCCCAGGACAGTAAGCTGTAAACAGTGAGCACCCCACGCACACCTGCAGGGGGCTGAGCTTGCCGTCCCACGGGGTGGACACCAGGGGATTGAGTGACCTATCGATACCTTGTTTATAACTCTGAACCAATCTGTACCTTCCACATATGTAAACCTTAGCTAGTTGTGCACACCTGTGCTAAAGGGGTATATAAGCTGTTGCACTTCCTGAATAAAGCTGTACTGCACTGCACTGACCATAAGGCTGCTGGCAGATGAGTCCTCGTCAGTACCCCGATCGATTCTCGGCCTCCCCAGCGGCCTGCCACCCGCACCTGAACAGGTTGAAAAATGGAAAACACATTTTTTTTTTAATGTGTTAAAAAGACACTTAAGCTGCTAATAGTTCAGAAGATTCTCAGGGTTTTAATTCACCAGAGAAACTTTGGATGGAATTGCTATCCTAAATGGATAGCCAGACCTTGCCTCTTTTGAAAATATTTTTCTAGTGCAATAGTTATTTTAATTGTTTTTATATTTGAAGAGAATACTCTAAAGCCATAAGGCATGCTAATATCTTCTCAAATGGTCTGTGTGGACAACTGAAGTAAGAATCAATTGTAGAGTATATGCCCTCAAAATCGAAGAGGAAAAATAACTACAGAGTACTTCTAAGTAGCTATGTGTTTGCATTTTGTAACAAGGATGTTCTGTAAGCTGTACTGGAAGTGTATTATTGGTGATTGTTGCTAGCTGTTGAACAAGGAGTGGATGATAGGTCATATTTTGCTTGGTAAACCAACAGTGTGATTTAATTGCTTGCAGAAAAGCTTTATTACTGCTAACTCTAATCCTGAAACCTGATGTTGGATGCTTTTTATGAAAGAATGATGAATTAAGTGATATCCTTTTTTTTTTTTTTTTTTTTTTTTTTTTTTTTTTTTTCTATACAAAGCAGCAATTTGTAGCTACTACTGAAAACTGAGTCATTCAAGAGACTACTGCTGTTTCAGTAGGCTGGTAAATACAACACAGAAAAAGGCTCAGCTTTCCTCAGCTATCTCGACTCAGAAAATTCCTCTCCTAACCCCAGAGGAATTATTCATGTTAATCACTTGGTTACAGTGTACTCCTCACAGCCTTTCAGTGACCTTGGCTAACGAGGCCCTGCAAGACAGGAAGGAACAAAGAGAAATTCTGAAGCAGCAAGGGCAAAGGTGGTGTTGCCCAAGGGTTTTTAATGTCTTCCTTTTTGTGGCATCTACATCTAGCTCCCATACCCAAAGGAGATTTTTACTCAATATTAGATCTTGCTTTGCTGTATTTTCCCCATACTGCTTTCTTTGTTCGCACTTGACTAAATGCCCTTCAGCAAACTGCTTCCAGTTATTGTCAGAAAAAGTATCTGTAATCCTAATGAGATTATAGCCTCAGTTTTGGCATCAACACTATATAAACAATTTAAAACAAACAAACAAAGTCCAATAGGAATATGTTAACCAATCCATTGGCTTCTTGTGTCACTGCACTTTCCCATCCCTTTTTAACAAGCATCTTTTATCATTACATCTGTTTTTGGGAGTATCCTTTGTTGGATGTTGGACACTCAATGATGAATCTAATCTGGAAGCCATGTCTTCTGGCAGGTAAATTTGAAGAAAAAGAAGATAAAGTTCCAAAGCTGGAGTACTTAAATAACCTGGCATACATGTACAACATGAATGTGGTATTGAACAAGAAAGATTTGCTTAGAATGGAGATGCTGCTTTTAGAAAACTTCAACTGGAATCTCTGTCTACCAACACCAGCACACTATATTGACTACTACCTCTATGTGTCCATTGGTGAGAATGACCTTCACAATGGCTGGCCCATCACCTCACTGACCAAAATCAAGGATTTTCTGCAGAAATATGCATATTATTTCCTTGATTTCTCAGTGCAAGGTAAGAGTCTTAGTTTATGCTCATATGATCTGCCATTTGGCAAAAGGAGGAAATCTGAAAGAGGTAAGGGCTTTAAAACTTGTATGGATTGTACAAAATTATCTGTGCAGAATGGTTTCTCTTTGCAGTTATTTCAGGTGGGAAATGGTATGAGGCTCTTCCTTGTGCATAAGCCTCTTGTCTCTTTTCAGAAATCTCTAGTAGAGATTTTTTTTCTTGTTCAGTTTAGAATGCTAAGTGGTGAGACTGATGGTAGTTCAGAATACCCCATTTGTGGCAGTTATAACACTCTATGCAATTCAGTGTATACTTTTTTCAATAGTAGTTTTCAGAAGGTCCTGTCTTGCAAGACATATTAAGAGTGACGAGGCCTTTAATGGTTTTCTTTACAGCATTGCTTCCAATACCTGCCCATATGAGAGGCAGTGAATTGCTGCACCCTCACAAGCCAGGTTCAGCATTAATATAAATGTGTGTGTAATTGTCAATACCTAACTTTGGTTCAGTTGAGACCAGTCTACAAATTTCAGCCTAGTCTATTTCATTGTTTTTTTCTGTAATGAAAGAAACTACTGTGAAGCCTTGATAGTAATTACACAAGAGTAAGACAGAGATCTTCACGAAAGCTTCATCCATTTTTGAGAGACTTTCTGGTCTTGAGTTAATACTCTGAAATTTGTGGAACAAAGTTGTGGATTTAACTTTTTTCCATGCTTTGCCATGTACACACATAGGCTCACTGTAGTGATTAGTAAGAGTATAATTCTTGTTTCTATTTGCTCTTTTGCAGATCATACCTTTCTCCATTTTCGTCCATCTGTGATTGCTGCAGCTTGTGTGTGTGCCTCACGTATATGTATGCAGATTTCTCCTGTCTGGACGACACAGCTTGAATTGCTAACGTGTTATTCCTGGGAACATCTTGCCCAATGCATTGAAATGATGCTCATGTAAGATTCGAAAGAAACCAACCTGCCTGTGCTCTTAGAAAGATGTTAATACTCTTTTTTAAAGTAATCATTTAGCTAGATTTAAGATATCATCAAAACCACATCAGTAATCTCCATCTTCAGTTTGGGGAGAGGAATAAAAAAGAAATTAAAAACCAGTTCACTTTAAATATTGTATTTTAGCAATATTTGCAATGCAGAATGAAGGGCATAATTTGGTGTTCAACATGTTTTCTTGTACTAGCCATTTGTGTGATGAGATGGGAGCCTTTACATGTGACTGATAGAAGCCTTTTCCCCTTTGTCTTATTCTATCTGCAAAATACTTGATGCAGAAACCAGTGTATCTCTGACTTCAAGAATACAGTATGGAGACATGTCAGAACTACTCTTTTTTTCCCAATAAAAGACATGCCAGGTCTAGTATGTAAACACATACAGTCTTAGTAGAAAACCAGAAAAGTTAATTGGTTGATGATTTAGGTTAGGAGTGATGCCAGACCTTCTGAAGTTCTACTTAAAGCAGGGCCAACTGAAGTTAAATCAGAATGCTCGGCATGTTGCCAAGCTTTGACTGTCTCCAATGTTAGATGCTTCTAATCTCTCTGGACAACTTGTTCCAGTGCTTCTTCATTCTTATGGTTATCAAAAGTGTGAAAAATTTTCTTCCTCGTTTCTAACAGAAATTTGCTCTGCAAATGACTATTTCAAAATGGTTCTGTGTTAGGTACTTAACTTTCCAAAATCACACTTGAGATGCAAAATGATCCATTAATTTGTTCTTAGTGTATGAAGACTGCGGCAGGATCACCAGAAATTAATTGTGAAAGCAACTGAGGATTATCACTTACAGCTAAGGCCAAACAGCTGATGATATAGTCTGACTGGTGAAAACTTTGGGATAGATGCAAGCACTGTGAACTTCTCTGTTTTGATAGATCTTACTTATTTGTTTCAGATATTATGAGAATGACATCAAAGAAGCCAGTAACATAAAAAAGCAAGCAACAACTCAACATCAAGAACAGGAAGGAGTGGGAAATCTGAGCCATCAAGTCACAACTCAAGTGCTCTTCCAGCAATCCACTTCTCACCCTTTAGCCCAGCATTCAGCTACGCTTTCCCAGTTCCAGTCACCAGTGCAAGATTTGTGCTCTGCATATCGTGACTCCTTACAGGCCCACAGGCACAGTGGTCTCCTTGCTGGGAGTGCTGACAGCTCAGTGCACTCCTATGCAGCTCTTCAGGCCAGCCTTCGGCCACCTGCCCAGGCGCTGCCCATCCAAATGCCCATTGCTGTACAGGTGACATTAGGAACAGAGCCCAGACATTGCATTTCCGCATCTTATGGCAGCAGTTTCTTCAGTGGTCATCACTCATATGCAGCTGGGTGTTTAGATGGATAAATGTTGACAGGAGAAAAACTACCTGAAGGGAGGTTGGAGTGAGGAGGAGGCTAGCCTCTTCTCCTTGACAACAAGCAACAGAACTAAAGGAAATGGTTACAAGCTGTGCCAGGGGAGGTTTAGGTTGGATACTAAGAAATACTCCTTCATCAAAAGGGTTCTCAGACATTGGAATGGTCTGCCCAGGGCAGTGGTGGAGTCACCATCCCTGGGGACGTTCAAGTGGCAGGTGGACCTGGCACTTACGGACATGATTTAGTGTTGACCCTCCAGTGCTGCATCAAAGGTTGGACTGGATGATCTTGGAGGTCTGTTCCAACCAGATCTATTCTGTGAAATTGAAGAAGAGACTCTGGACATGATACAATGTGTGTATCCGAATGAAAATCACAAAGGAGCAGAATCCTCCTAACTTCCTCATTCAGAGGATATTGATCTGTATCCACTAATCACTGGAACCTGGGTGCCTTCCTGCCAAAGGTTGTGCCTTTGGCTCTTAATGAGAGAAATAGAAATTTATGAATATACCTCACTTACTGTCACTTTGAGAGGCATCTGCACAGAAACTCTGTGGAGATTACTGCCTGTTAGTCCTATTAGTGACTTGTCAGAGTTGGCTGAAAGATTGTGTGGAAGAGTAATTTCAGGCTGGAGCGTTTCTTGAATCTCTGGCCAAGTAGCAATGTACCTAGGGGATGCTGTTGGAAAACAGAGTGCTCTTCTCTCCAGTGATGTGTCACTGGAACAGCAGCAGTTTATACTACTGGAAGCCTCTACTGAATTACACTGAACTTGGTGCCTACTAAATGTGAGCTTCATTAATGTGGAAATCTATGTGTAGAACACTTCCCATTTCCAGGGGGCAGGAGTGATAGCTCAGGAGTAAGACTTTAGAATAAAAGGAAAAGACAAACACCACAGGCCAGAAGACTATCATTTAATTTTTGACTTGAAGTTCTCATGGAATTTAAATGTGGTGCTGCTCAAGAGAACATCACTCTACATTCAAGTATTTTAGAAAGAGAAACAAAACTTCAACCATCTCTTAGATCTTTGACATGCTGCTGCTTTCGAGACTGGAGATTATTGTTAAATTGTTCACAAGCTTTGTCAGGGATGTAATGTTACTTGAAGAAAATGTCTTGGTTCATTGCCTTCAGTTAGTTAATCTTTTTTGGCAGAATGACTTGTGGCAGTAGTTCAGGTTCAGGGCAGAGGAACTGTTGTTAATGGGAGCAAAGATAGGGAACTGGTTAACTTCGCTGTGAAATTGATTGCCAATTTAGTTTTTAGAAGAAGAGAAGACTCCAGGGGAACCTTATAGCTGCCATCTAGTACCTGAAAGGATCCTACAGGAAGGCTGGAGAGGGACTTTTCTTGTGGATGTCTAGTGACAGGACAAAGGGGAATGGTTTGAAGCTGAGGGACAGTAGTTTCAGACTGGATCTTAGGAAGAAGTTCTTCAGTACAAGGGCGGTGAGACTGCAATAGGCTGCCCGGGGAGGTTGTGAATGCCTCCTCCCTGAAGGTGTCCAGTGCCAGTTTGGATGAGACCTTTAGCAGCCAAGTTAAGTGGAGAGATTTTCCCGCCCATGGTGGGGAGGTTGGAGTAGATGATCTCTAAAGGTCACTTCCAACCTAAGCCATTCTGTGATCATCTTATCATGATTACGTTGGAAAACGTAGCTGGGAAATTGATGGTCCTGTTGCTTCTCTGCAGTGAGACACACACCTACTGTCTCATATCCAAAGGTTTCTTCCTCAACCGAAACCAGGCATGATCAAAAAAACCCACACTGTATAGATGTTGTTTTTATGTTAATGTAAGGATTCACTAGAAAGGGACTCCTGCAGATGTGAAACTTTTTTTTCATATATGCAACCACTCTTGTCAATTTGTTTGAGGCAGTGTTCTTGGTTTGTCTTTTCTCTCAGGACAGCAATATGAGTAATGTGCAATATGCTTTTTTACTGACTTGGGGCATTTCAAGTCATGTGTTACAGTGCTGGTTTAAATTATATTTTTAGAAAATGGTTTTCAAGGGTTTTTTAGGGTGGAGGGGAAAAAAAACTAACCAGGCTGCTAATGCGTGTTTCTGTAACTGTCTTCTGAGAATACAACTTTTACTATCAAGTTGATAATTTCTTCCCATTCTGCAAGATAATGGAATTTTCTTGTACTTTTATTTTTTTAAAATGCAAAATGTAAATGAAGAGAGTCCTCTTCAGAAATTAGTCTAGAAATTTGAAGAGTTTAGTTCATCTTTCATTCTGTTGGCTTTGTATTTATATTAAACTTTATTTTCAGAAGACTTTAGTGTATCTTTTTTTTTTGGTCATTTGACAGACATAAAGACAAAACATGGCAGTACTGTGTGCAGTTTTTAATTTGTTTTTTTTATCACCCTTATAGTTAGGACTTTGGACTGCCATTGTGCTTCATTGTGAAAATTCTTGTTCAGGTCTCAGTGAAAGTTTCCAATAAACAAGCACGCAGCTGAAATACCCTTTTTTCTTTTCCTTCTTTGGTGTTTCTCCTTAGCTTTTAAGAGCCAGCAAAAAATATGGGTCTGTATCTTAAAAGTACTTGATCTGAGCACTCATAATGTTTCACAGAACAGAGGAGTGGTAGGACAAACTTGATGGAAAGGCCTTGCCAAATAATACATTTGGAAGGATTGTGGAGATCAGGAATTTTGCCACTGTATGAGAAAGGGAGAAAATATGCAGAGACAAGGTAGGGATGCAATACAAGAACAGATTGTTCTAGCTCCCACAGCCAGTGTGTTGCAGGAGTGCCACCTTACCTGAGGACATTGAAAGGCTGAATAGGAAAACGTAATTGTACATTCAATCTTTCTTTTGGTGACTGTCTCTTCTAAACAGGAATTGTCTGTGAACTTCCAGGTTCTGCTTGTGCCATCGCTTCATGGGTGGAGCTGGGGCAAATTAATGTCCAACAGCAGATCCTGAAAGGAAGATTTATGAGAATTTAAGTTGGCCCAATACTGCTTCTGTTGATAACTCTGTCCAGAATGTTTTAAGTGTTGGTGGCATTTCCACACATTTAATACCTTTTTTTTACTGGATTGTAATTATTTTATTTTGTGAAAACATAACCTCCTTAGGAAAAGTGACTGTAGACGAGTTCAGCCAGCATAAAGATAGTTTTCTGAAGACTTTGTGCCACAAATACTTGTGGAGGGAGCTGCAGAGGCACATGCAAAGCTGAGTCAATTTGTAAACAAACAGATACAAAATTTCCCACCCTGTGCTTCTACAGTTTGATGCTGTCAGTTGTAGCATAGTCATAGATCAGAATTTTTACATGCCCATTATATGCATTTCTCTGGCAGAAAGGAAAGCTGCTGCAAAAGCAAATGCTTGGTGCTTGCAAAGTTGTCAAAGCCACTATTTGATTCTTTTGTTAGAGCAAGTTTTACATACTGAGTGAACAGTTCAGATAATATAATGGTCTTTAATCAGTGGAAGCCCCATCCCTGGAGGTTTTTAAGGTGTGGCTGGATGGAGCTCTGAGCGACCTGATCTAGTGTGAGGTATCCCTGCCCATGGCAGCGGGGCTGGAGCTAGATGATCCTTGAGGTCCTTTCCAGCCCTGACAATTCTATGATAATCACCTCATCAGTGAAGTGTACAGGTGTTGCTTAAAATTCAGCTTTAGGGTTATTTTTTTTTTCTGAGAAGTCTAGATACTAGCAAATGGGGCCAAATACTCTGTGTTTAGTCTGGAGAAGAGAAGGCTGAGAGGAGATCTTATCAATCCCCTCTGAAGGGTGGCTGTCAGGATAGAGTCGGTCTCTTTTTAGTGATACCTTGTGATAGGACAAGGGCTGACAGATGGAAACTCAATCACAGAAAATTTCATCTCAGCACAAAAAACTTTCTGACTGTGAAGGTGACAGAACACAGGCAGTTTACAGAGGTTGTGGAGTCTCCTCCTCCAGAGAGCTTCAAAACCTGCTTGGTTATGTTCCTGTGTGACCTGCCCTAAATGGTCCTGCTTTGCAGGGAGATCAGACTCTATGATCTCTGGAGGTCCTTTCCAAGCCTTAGCATTCTATGATACTCTGTTCAAGAAAACAAGTTTTCACATCTACTTTGTATAAATAACAGGATTGCATTGAGAAAAGAGGATGACACCTTTTCCTACAAGAGTCCATCTGTAAAACCTTAAATGTCTTCTAAGAATTTTGATCAAGAGGAGATATTAAGAATGAGAAAACCATGGCAACAGTATGAAAATATATCTTGAGACTGATAAAATGGATTTTCTCTTGTTTTCAAACTCCTGAACTTCTGCCCTCCAACCAGCAACAGGGGAAAAGACTTCCATCAGGTCTTGCATCTTGATACATGTTTTGGGCATTGTCCTATTCTCTAGACTGAAGCTGAATAGAGCTTCTAGTAAGTAGGTGGTAGACAACACTTGAATAGGCCAAGCATGTATCATACTTAGATTGTACAGCATCGCTACATGCTTTGTTGCATCTGTTTTTTTGCATTTTGATTTTCTTAGTGTTTGTCAGATCTTTAGGAATGGGGCAAGCTTTTAATTACTCTGAAAAACAATTCTTTGTGTTTATAATACAAAGACAAAGAGAGGAAAAGACAATCAACACTCTATTTTATTTATTTGTATTGTTTTCAGTCAGAAGAGACTGACTTTACTGTCTTAAGCAATCTTTTTGCTGGTCCTTTTGTAGACTACACCAGAACAAGTAGAAATCTGCAATAAAGAACAAGGGAAAAAATGACTGAATAGTGTAATCAAGAGTTTCAGAGTCACAAATGAAAAGACCTGCTCACTGGCTCATAAACTGTCCTTTGCAGCAGAAGCAACATTTACCCTTTAGTAGAAGGTGTATATTGTCCTTGTGAAGTCTGAAATGCACAAAAGTACCCCTACACAAAAAGCACCGTTTCTAAACAGGGGTTTAAGGATACCTTAAATGGATCCTGTGTTAAACAAGGCTTCAACAACTCCTAGATATCAGGAGTAGGGCAAATGAAAGAACTGTCGTCCAAAAGCAGTGATTGACATTTATAACTTTCATTGAGGATGAGTGTCCTTTCTCGATTCACAGAGTAACATAACTTCTGGATAGTCTCTGCTGAAGACATACTCAGACATATGTGACTGTCATAAGTTAATTCAGGAGAATTTTGTGAGAATCAGAAATTGTCACATTTGACAATCCTATCTGTTTTAGAAGTTTGACTGTAAGGACTGCAGTTTCAGTAATCTTCCAAAGCTATGTTGCTGTTTTGTTGAAAAATTAGGAAACTACTTGAAATCCACCCTCTTTTGTGTTTTGTTTTGGTTTTTCCTTCAGTAAGACTAAAGAAATAGGGTTCTACAGAAATTCTGTGAGGAGCTGCAGCTAAATAGTTTTCTAACAATGAAAGAAAGTTAATAACTCTATAGAAACATTTAAGTAATAGGCTAAAAAAAAATCTATGCATAATTTTCTATTCTTGAGACATAGGCACAATGAATATTGTCAAAACCATAATAGCTTGGGAGTATTTCAGTCTGAACATAGCAGACTCACCACTATAAAGCTGTGTTTGTGCCTAAGATGCAAAATCTACATTTCAAGTTTATCCAAATATATGACAAAAAGTTTGTCCATTCAATTTTTGCATTAAACCTGCATGAAATTGTAGATAATTCTCTAAAGTGAATTTGAAAATTATTTAATAGTATTG
Organism: Tricholaema leucomelas; assembly: GCA_013400475.1. Lineage (NCBI taxonomy): Eukaryota > Metazoa > Chordata > Aves > Piciformes > Lybiidae > Tricholaema lacrymosa > Tricholaema leucomelas. The sequence continues at coordinate 1,908,148 of WAAF01003013.1, forward strand.
CTTTACCTTAGATAGAGTTTTCTAAACTCAAAATTTTAAGCCTGCTGCTCTTAAGATGTTTTGGTTGTGTGAAGTAACTTGAACATTTGAGAACTCACCTCTACTAGCTTTCCTCCAGAAATCTCCGCAGTATGACGATAGTTGGGAAACTCAGCTACTATTTTCCCACCTTCCATTTTAACTGTTGCCTGTAACACAGAAATATTTAAATGTTGCCTGGGACTACTGGCACTTATAATATGAGATACACTGTAAACATCTGTACACCTGATGCTTTACTTTAAAAAGGTCGAAGTCATGTATGACACATTCATCTTTATGAACAAGACTAAAATCCCTGTGCTTCAGTTCTCATAGGTTCACAGTTTAAACAGGAAAATGCTCACCAAACAATACATGCAAGTTTCATATCTACACAATGTTTACTCATAGCTCTAAAAAAGATGTGACTATAAACTATGCTTCTCATTCAGTCCCCAATGTTTTCTGTGGTACTCTCGTACTGACAGTCAGAAAGGCATGATTGTGTGGGTTAATTTTGAACTGTTGCTCTCAGATATTAATAACCTGGGGATAAGTGATGTGAACCTCTACCCAAATGGTCCTGTCCCTTTAAATAGATGAGAAAAGTATAAAATAAGTAAAAGAACCATTTTACCGGAGGTCTTATATACAGACTTTTGACTATGATACAAGCAGATCAGTGTTGTGTAATCTGTCTCACTAGAGGCTGATTAAGTTGCTCTATACTTCTAATAGGAAGGAGGATACAGAGACTTTTTCCCCCCTTAATTTTACAGTCTTTTGTTTAAGGCACAGGTGACCACAAAAGGTGAGCACTGCTGACAGGCATGGGAAGAGCTAAGGATCACAGCATTCCCCTTTGAGCGTGCTGCAGTTGCTGTATGGTGCTGGACAATGACACAGCTGCCAACCAGCTCTTTAAAGTTAATGAGCATTATGTTTGCTTGAGCTGTGATACCAGTAGATGCTTGACACTGCCCTCACTCTTTATTAAACCATACAATTTCAAAGCTTCAGCTCTCTTTAAAATCAAAATCAGATATTTTGCTAGGGTCACCAAGAAATATGGGGAAAGTGTTTCTAAGCCATGACAGATTAAAAAACAGAATTTAAGGAAAGTGTTTCTGAGGCTGACTTGATTTGCACTCTAAACTAAAAAGCAACCAAAACTTAAAAGCTAAATTAATTTACCTTGAACTTTTTACCACCCATTGTTTCCATGTCTGCTTCCTTGTCAATTGTGAATGAGTTGGTTGTGGTGCGGCCTCCTGGGAAATGCTGTGTCCAGGTGAAGTCATTTCCATTCTGCACCACCTCAGTGACTATTTTGCAATTCCTTCCCAATTCAACCTTGTCACTGGAGAGACCTTAATCCACAGAAACATACAGTTTATAAAAATACAGCCCACCAGCTGTATTTAAGCTGAAACATGCCAATTGTATGTTTGCTCTCGGACATTAATATCTGACTTAATGAATTTATTTATTTTGTTTATATTTTAACAGCAGTATCAAAGCTTCAAGTCTAAATTACTGGTGTAAAAGCAGATACAGGTACATCAATGCATTTCCTAAAATAAGCTTTCTTTTTTCCTGTGAAACAATACACAGAATAAATGTATAGATATAAACTATATATAAATATTTCATTCTACTTAAACTACATGCACAGATGCAAGGAATTCAATGTGTATGAACTTCTACTTTTGCTGTACAGCTGCACATACCTATTTATTACTGCCTTTTGAAGGAATAATCACAAGCACTGAATTTATATGTACAGATCATGATGTCTCTAAGAGCTTTTACAGGATAATCTCAGAAACAGGTCTTCTGAAAGTGTTCACAGAATCCTGCTCCTGTGTAAGAACTTAACATGCATTTCCACACTAAATTCATACTCCTATCAATGAATACTAAGGAAAGAAAAAGAAACCTTCATGATCATCATACTACAAACATTTTAGCCCTTCATTCTGCTGCGACTGAAAAGGAATACTGCCTCTGTAGAACAGGACTATTTCCTGTGGCTGACAGTGCTTCTTAGAATGAAAACTGAATGTCCTTGCTGAAGTGCAGAGCACTTCTACCAGTCTTTGTCCCTGTTCATTTTGGCATGTTTCAGTAAAAAACACCTTTAAAAAAAACCCAAACTTTAACTCAATTTACATCCTTTAAGACTCACACCCCAAGACATACTTACCAATCTTCTTCACAAATTCATCATAGTTCTCATCACTTTCGAACTCGTATTTGCCTGCGAATGCCATGTTGCCCTGGTGATGTGGCTGGTAGAGCAGAATAGCAGCTGGAACAAAGAAGAATGGATAAGTGCAGATGGCTTGAGGCCCTCGTTTTTATAAACCAGCCCAAGCTGTTCAGCCCACCTATACCCACACCCCTTGGAAATATATTTTTATGACCTATGTGAGTCACTGGCATGAATGCCATTGACCTGTATGGAAATCACAGCTATAATTCAATTATACATCCTGGACAATAATCTGGAGATCAGCAGAAATCAAGGACAAAAGCTCAGTTTTCATTTGAGTGCATATTTAAGCAAAATGACACATTTTATTTTCGAGATTTCATTGATTTTGCATTCAAGATGGACTAACAGTAAAATACATTACCATGACACAGGGTGAAAATGGCTTTGGAGTCATGTGTCAAGATCTGAGCCTTGCTGTATTTGGAAGCTTATACAATATTAGTTAAAATATTAAAATAAGAAACAAGCTGCACAGATACCTAAGTAATTCTGGTAGGATACAGGCAGTGACAAGGTTCTGGGTAAATTACTGCACCTGTAAATGTCTTGCTTATCTCCACAGAGAAAAAAGAAAGAATTATGAAGTATTTTATACTACTGGGATGTAAAGTATGTTAGGTTGCTATACCTTATTTAATATCAAGAGAAAAAGTGTGCTTTGTGCTGCTTAGCAAAGGTTTGCACGAAGTACAATAAAATACTTATTTTGGAAAAACAAACTCTGATTTATGTAAGATAACCACATGTTAAAAGTCAAATGAGTCTACCAGGCAATTTAGAAGGCACACAGGCCTATGCCTGATGAATCCACTACCACACACAGAGAGCAGGGTAGGGAATTCCCAGCTGCTGTGTACTGGCATAGCTCCACTGGCTAAGGATACTGACCAACAATTTTTAATCTGAACAGAAAGATTCCTAGGACTAATGTAAAAATGGTGCCATAGATTTGAATTCTATCTAAAGTAACAGATTTTGGAAGCAATAGGAACATCTCTTTTCCTTTGATTTTATAAAATCTGCAGAATACATAGCAGTGTTCAACAAATTTTGCTGTAGGCAATGCAGGTTCTGTTTCTTAAATACAATTAATTTAATCCCACATGCTAATGCAGAAGATGTCTATTTAGGGCCAAGAAATTGCTCAGAACAGGAACACAGGTTGGATGATTAAAAACACAGAAAACAAAGGTCCACTAAATTTCACCACTGCTCACCTTAGTATACATTCAAATGAAAGTATTCTACACAACCATTTCTGAATTTCTAACAAACAAAATTATCCATACTCCACTCTGTCAGAGAATGAAGCAAACTTCAGTAATCGCTCCCCTGTGCGCAGCGCTGGTGAGATCACACCTCAAGTATTGTGTTCAGTTCTGGGGGCCTCACTATAAGAAGGACATTGAGGTGCTGGACAGTGTCCAGAGAAGTTCAACGAGGCTAATGAAGGGCCTACAAGGAGAGTCTGAGGGATCTGGGGTTGTCAGTCTGGAGAAGAGGAAGCTGAAGGAAGACCTCGTTGCTCATGACTGAGACCTTGCGCAAGCAAGTCTAGTTGAGAGGTGCCTCTGCCCATGGCAGGGGAGTAAGAGTAGATGATATCTAAGGTCCCTTTCAACCTAAGCTATTCTGTGATTCTGTGATGTAGCCTCACAGAATCAGGACTGGATGTAGATTATGTAATATCAGCACTACATTCAAGAGGAGTTAGAAATGACAACCCATACCTAATGGTTTTGCCACAGCATATCAGCATGGAATGTAACTCATTAAATTAGTATCCACTGGGGGAAGGGTTTAAGATTTATTAAACAAATATATTCGCTATTACACACATATATAATGACATATTACCTGTATAGGTATGTTGCAACTCGATGAAAAGAAAAATGCTCTCCAATTTGTATTATTTTTTTATTTCATTTACTAAGCTGCATTCATTTATTCAAAGCTTCTGCTGTCTTTAAGTTACACAGCTGCTAAACTAATTACATAATACACAGGGAATATGAGGTTTAAACACAAAAATATTTCCTGTCTTAGGAAATTTTTTTTCTTTTCAAAACTTTGGAAAACCCAGAAAGATCTAGAATAGTACTGACTGCTAGGTGAAAAGTCTGAATCAAGTGAGGAGGGGAATTCCAAAGGGAATTTCTGACCAGAAAAACCTTCAGAAAATTCCAAATCAGTTTTGAGAGAGATTATGCTTGTGGACTGGAAAAGAGTTTATCTGTGCTTGTTAGCTGGGAATTTATATTATTTCTAGGGGGATTTAAACCTACTTCCTCTTCTGAAGTCTAAGAGAAAGTAACTTCAAAATCTTACATCTTTTTTTTCTGAAAGAAAGCATAAAACTTTCAAATGGAGATGTGGGGTTTGATGTCGACAACAATCCTTTTAAAAGTATTTGTTTGAGTGTATGTTCCTGGCAGGAAAGCAGTTTTCTAGAAGAGATGCAGAAAGTGAACAAGACTGAAGCATAACGAAATGATGGTCACTTTGCAAAATCAAAACGGAACAAATGTCCTAGGAATTACTGCCTTCCCACCCCTAACCCTTCACTCTCCCCATATTTACCCAGCTTTAAATTGTACCATGCTGTGCAGTGGCTGACTATATTGTGCTGGGGTTCATGACACCACAAAAGCCATACCATCTGCTGTCTGCATGCAAGTCAAAGGATGTCTCCATACTTGAAACAGAAGAGAGTCATATACCTTCCCTCTGTGAACTTTCTCCATGTCCTGTGATTAGCATTCAAAACACAGGAGTGTGGGAGACAACTACAAAACTGGGGATTTCTGGATCAATTACAAATATGTAAGACTAAGGGAAGAAACAGAGAAATTTATTTCACCAAGAATATTTCCTTTGCACTTCTTATTTAAAAGTGTTTGTTAAAATGATTCTTCTGTCCTGCAACCATATTTGACATCTTTTTTTTTTTTTTTTTTTTTTAAAATTAAACCTCCTTCAGCTTAATTCCAGGATTGCTGAACTCCATGACCAATTGTGCAGGAGCAGATAACTGAAAAGGAAACTTTCTTTATCAGCTGGACCCAGATGCTGAGGCTCTATCTATATAAAGAAACAGCATTAGCATGGAAAACAATGAAATGGCTGCACATACATAGAGGCCTCGATTCTTATTGTTGTGTCAAACCTAAGTAGATGCCAGTTAAACTGGCAGTGTGAACTCTATGCCATTAACAAAGGCAAACCCCCTAGTGATTTCAGTCATACAGTTTCAAAAATAGTGAAGGGATGACATAAACAGTAAGAAATCCTAAGTCCAAGCACTAGCCCAGTGTCCACAGGATGGCCCATTAACTTATACATTCTTTTAGTAAGCAGGCCCTTAAAAGCAAACAGCGAGAACCCTGAGCAACCATTTACTTTCAAACGGTCACCTAGGGAGTTTTACACTTGCTCCACTGATGGGGTATGAGAATCCTTACAGTTGCTTATCACAAGTGGCTGAACAAGTCTCTAGTTACGATTCCTGCCATCTCCATGTGGCTTTGTGTATACTGAAAGATAACCACTGTCCATCCCCAGCTGTGCTTTTAGAGACTGGTGAAACTGTTCTCAGGTTAGCTGAGCAATCATAGGATTATAGAATCAACCAGGTTGGAAGAGACCTCCAAGATTATCCAGTCCATCCTATCACCCACCCAGGCTAATGGAGGCCTCTGTCTTGCACTAGGATCTGAGTGTTCCAGAGATATGCATGACTGTGATGACAGTAAAGGAACTCAAGCTATAAACTCTTCTGTTCACATAAAACTTAATAGAGGACAATACCACTGGTGTAGTAACACATGGACCTTGGAAGATAGATCAAGTTGGATAAGAAGGCCACAGTTCTGTGAAACAGGAAAAAGATAACCAGATTATACGAACGGTATTTGAGCTTCTATGTTATCTCTCCGTGAAGATCAAGTTATCTCGATAGCTTTCTTGTGATAGAAAAACGCTGACATCTACACAACTATACAATACTTAAACTTGCCTGCAGTGGGAGTACAGTGGGCATGGAGCCAGTGTGTAGTACAGCAAATTACTGATGAATAACTATTTGACCGGTGAGTTACTCCTGCCACACACTGAGTACAAGTTCCTTCACCCCACCAGGACCTGTATGCTAGGCTGTCCAGGAGAGTTCCAGAGCAGGTTACAAACATCCATCCAAACAGTAAAGGTAAGGGTGTGGTGTTAGTGAATGTGCTTGCTCTGCCTGCCTGCTCAGGATGAGAATCAGTTTAAAGTTTTGGGCAAATGTGCCATGACTTGTATCTCCCTGTGCAGGGGAGTTTTTAACATGCATTGTGAATTTGTACCCATGTTTTAGCTCACTTACTCTGAAATAAATACCTTTTCACTTTTGCCTTTTCTGTTATAAAATGTAATTAAATTCAGCAGTGTATTGGAGAACAAAGAATTTCATTAAGCAGATTTCCAAACACTGAGTCAGCAAAATGTTTATTCTGAGAATACAGGAATGGAGGTCCTCTGATTTTACTGAAGTTATGGTCACTTGCACAATTCCTAAGATTAGTCACCCAATCCCTGTTTCTTCAGTTTCAGCTATAACCAGTATCTCTTTAATGATCTTACACTTGGTATTTACAATATTCATTATTATTTGTGATGCTGTTTTTGCATATGTCTATATGCATATGTCTATATTGCATATCCTTGCTGGGCTGGTCATTGCACTAAATGCTGCAGAAAACTCCAGAACTCACCAGTTGAAAAAAAACAAACCAATATTGTCTGTGCATACATGTATTTTAAACCATGTACTTAATCCATTCCAACCACTAAAATGTAAAGCCTGCACATCGCTGAAAATCACCTTGGTTATGTTATACTTCTGCTTAACATAACTCCAAATCCAAATAATTAAGACCTATAACTGAGATCAATGGAAAAATAAAATATATTTCTCTGGCAGAAGAAAGGCAACATAATAAAAAGATTCATGTATAAAAGCTGAAAAGCAGCTCTCAGAACGTGACCATTATCTTCAGTGTACTTGGCAATATCTATCATTTTCAGTGGCAAGAGATGCAGCTGTCCTTTATGTAGGTCAAAGAAAATATCATTACTCCATAGGAGACTCTGTCTGCCATCTGGTGGCCAACTGTCAGGGCCCGTATGTCAGGCAGCATGTCCTACAGAGATCCCTCCTCACCTCTGTAAACCCCCGACTTCAGTCAAAGCATGCTAGGGACTGCAGCTAGCCCCGTGCCACTGCTGAATTTCCATGAGTTACCCATCCTCTCATTCTCTAAGTGTTAAAAAGAAGAGTAAAAAAAACAAAAAAAACCTGTGCCCTGAGCTGGTTATAATCAGCTCAATAAACCATGTAAATGTGTATATTTACATAATATTAAAAAATACTGGTATTCATACAAACAATTATCTTCATATGTTTGATTTTGGGGCATAGTTCTAAATTAAGCTGATTTCCTAAGCATTGGTTGTGGCATCACATATCATCATCACACAGTATCAGCCTTTGCTTTAACACCAATACATCAGTATTGCTATCTTGGCAACCAACAGGACACAAAACTGCTTCATACAGGTTTAATTAAATAATATAGAGCAGAGGCTAACTGCTGGCTCCCCTCATTTTGGTGGGGGCCATACACAATTCAGCACAATTTAAGAGACTTTATGTGCAAATGCTGTCTGCAGCAGACTGCCATTTGTGAAACCCACTGAGTAGATTCAGCTGTCAGAGAGACATAAATAAGGGCATGCATGCTCAGATAGAGCAGTGTCTGCAGAGAGAATGCAAGGAAATGGCATCTTTTATTTGTGAGGTCAAGGGTGCACATGCTTTTTACACTGAATTTGTCTCACCGAGTGGGGAAAAACAGCCAAAACAACCCAAACCCATGCATTCACAGTTGTGCTTACCTAAGCTTTGAAACCAGTGTCATTGATCTAATACCAACACGTAGTAAATCTCATATCTGAATATGTGGTTACAGTGAGAAGTTATGCAGAAAAGCTCAGTGTTGTTTAAATTTAGCAGGATGACTTGAATTGCAACTGTGTGGCTCTTGTAGACAGCATGAGTAAGTTTTCAAAGAAGTAAAACTCCTGTGGAAGCCTATACCCAAAGGAAAAGTTCATCTGAAGTCAGTAGTTAAGTCCCTCTGCCTCACAAGTCAGCTACCTCTGATATGCAAAACAGCAGTCTTCAAATGCTTGTAGGAACAGAGGGAACTTTCAGAAAACAAATCAAAGGCCTTGGATATCTTTACTTTCAGAATTTACTTGCCACACAGTCATAAATATAACACTTTTGCATTTTAGCATGTTGGAGTCACCCTGCCCTTGAATGTCTCACAGCATGCTTTAAAGTTTATTAACCTCTCAGTCGTGTTGCATGAAGCCAATGGAGATACACTCAAAGACAAAATGAAGATAAGGAAAGTAATTCCATTAGTGAATGAACTGGGCTGAGTGACTATATTTGAAGTGCTTTTAGAACTGGAATGTACAAGGAGTACAGATTCAAAATAAAAGTAGGAACTTTTATTCATTAAGAAGTTTTATTCGTTACACTTAATGATTCTTGAAGAATAAAACGATCAGGAAAGCTTGTAAATTCTTAAAACAGCTATATCTGGCAATTATTCAGCTACCCTCCATAGTAAATGGCTAATGGTTATTAATTTGCTATTCGGAGTAATCATTCATAATGAATTCAGACCGAACTCACGTGGTGTTAATGTAATCTGTAATTTCACAGGAGTCCTATTATAACACTGTCTTATTAAGTATCCATTTAGTATAGTAGTAGGTATTATTGTTCTAAACCCATAAGCAACAGAAAAGTAATTACCAATGAGATGTGGCTGAATTATTGAAAAGATAATGCTTGCAAAGAAAGCAAATATTTAACACCAATGCACCAGCCAGCTCTACAGGACTTTACAGATGACACAGTACAGACTGTCCTTGCCCAGACTGATGTTCTGAAGGGTAAGATCTGCCTAACAAAGTCAAGAAAGAAAGGATCTTACCAGAAGCTCAGACATAGGAACATTTGTGAAGAAGGAATACACAGATCTTCCAAAACCCCAGTATTTTTGGGACTCCCTAAAAGGAATTCTGATTATTTTCTGTCAAAACACTCTGAGGAAAACCTATAGTCTGTTTGGATCTCCAGAAAGGTAGTCTCCAGAGAGCAAGATAACCAAGTGATTCATTCGAGCTGTACAAGCTAGCATAGCTTCTGTAGAAAGTGTTTGGGTTTGCTTTCACTGACTGATGATCTCCCAGTTCTACCTCAATTGAACTGCTGAAGTTGTGTTTTAGCAAACAGAGACAGAAAACTAAACCTAAGAGAAAAAGGAAAAGAAAAAAGAAGTACTTAGGTTTCAGGTACTGTCACGTTTTTGGCTGACTTGGTTCTCTGAACTGTCTCAATTGCACGGTCAGGCCCTGCAGTACAACAGAAGGTACAAGAGCAACAGGGGAAGGTGAATCATCACCATCATCATCAAAACCAGGCAGCCCTTTCCTTGGCCTAGTGGTGAGTGCAAACCACAGAGTGCCTGAGAGCAGCCTGAGGAGAGGCTTGCTGCATAAATTGCTCAAGTCGTTCCTCTCTCTTTGAGGCACCTCCTGCTTTGTGCTGGCACAACTGTTTATGCAGTAGCATAGCAGCCATAGCAATGGTCTGATCTGAATTAAAAATACAAAAGCTAAAATAAATGGGCATTTTTAATCTGGATCAGTACTCTGATCCAGCTCTTCGCATGGTTACACAGACAGGCATAATTCAAGTATTGGCATGGAGAAGGGAACAAGCAGCTGGTGAAATACCAGCACAAGGTGGCTATGCCGCTGAAAGATGCCCTCCGTAATGATGGTCTGAATTATACTTTATGATCTGTATTAAAAGAATAAAGAAGTCCAAACTGATTATTGTAAACAAGGCTCTGGAGAGCAAAGGCAAGAATATGCTCATGCTAATTGAGCTAGTGATGTATGCCTAGTTCAGGTTCACTGAGCACATTTTCTGCAAGCTGAAGGCTCATTACAAATTCTCTGAACTCCTTATTTCCTATTGTCTCTTCAGAGTCCAGCACCCAAGTAAATCAAATCAGCACTCCTGGATTCTGAAGCACCAAAACAAAGAACTGGGAGGGACATCCTTGTTATCATTTCAGTCTCTTCCAGAATTGATAGCACTCTATACAATTTCTGGCTTTGTTACTGTAGCAGGCAGCTCACCCCCTGGTATGAAAAATCTTCTTTTAATTTCTAGTTTAAATTAATGCATGGTTATCCTAAGCCTGTTTGTACTTGTGCCAACATTGCCTCTTAAATAGCACTTCTTTCTCCAAGTTTACCCCAAAGTCCTTTAGACAGCAGTTACATCCTCTTTTATTCTAGGGTAAGTATTTGGTTATAAGACTAAGCTATATCAAACTCTGTTAAATACTTTGAAATGACAGGTTTTTTCTTTCCCTGCTCATTAAAGTATTTCTTTTCACTTACTCTAATTTTTTGGAACAGAGGTGGCAGGGACCTGTTAACATTTTCCAGCTGAACAAGTTTCATGAGTATGCTGCTCACCTTTTAAACTAAGATGATTAACAAACATACTAAAACATCTTGGTTTACAGTAAGATTGATACCAGCAACTTCTTGTGAATCTAATTGTTCTTTTTCTCCTTCAGGATTCTTTAATTGGTTATCTTCCAATAAAATTTATCACTTCCATTCAATTCAATGGTAAAGCAGACTGATAGCAGAAACAGGAAGCTATCTTGATTTTAGGTTTTAGTAACAACTACAATGAAGGGCTTGAAGATTTTTGTTAGGCCAGTTTTGGCTACTATCAATTTGGCTTTAAAGAAAGGGTGAGATTTCTTTGAAGTATCTTTTGATTAAGAGTCACTACAGAACATTTTGAATCTCAGTGTTTTTCATCTTATACAGACAACTTTTCAAAATGATACTAAAATGAAAACTTTAATTTAACCTTATCTACTGAGTTTTCTGGTGAAAGCAAACTGAGCTAAAGATACTACCTCTATATAGTTCTTTTTTTCCATATATTCATACTAGGAGTCCCTAATAGCAAGTAACTATAGTTCTAATAAAGTAAGGAACTGACAATCCTAAAGATAGGAATCACTACAACTTCTGTTTTGGACTTTCTGACCAAAATCCAATAGTCATCTCCCATTTATCTATACAGGTCATGTAATGTGCTGTAAAGATTTTATTATTTGATAGTATCTATATGATTACAGTTGCTGACACACCAGGACAATACAGTTCCAAATGGGAGCTTATCTTCAAGGTAATCTAATCCAGTTTGGAGACTTTCATGACATGGCTGTGGTCTTCTAAGAAGTCTTTAGTCATCACCAAAGAGGGAATAACAGCTATGTACCAGTATAAAATTAATGTGCCGTGTACCTGCATTTGAAATTAAGTGGAACTGATAGCAGGATGGGTACCTGAACATAATAGGCTGTCACCAACTCACACCAGCACCATCACCAAGAGAAAAAAAAAAAGAAATTCTTTATTAGCCACAATGTATTTGAGAGGTGTCATAGTCAGGAAGCCTCCTCTCCACAGTTGCAGTTACCCACAAAATTTGTACTGTAATTTACTAAAATTAGGCTTAGAAGTCAGCAGGATGAGCAAGGAATGAAGCCTGGAAGGAAAGAAATAGAGTTCAGCATGGACTCCGGTGGCAGCAGGCCTTTCATGACACCTAGACAACTTCTGAAACCTGCCCAGTCTTGCAAGACAAAATTTTTTGTTGTATTAATTGAGAATCTAAAAAGAATTGCAGAACTTTGTGTGGTATTTAATGCAAAAGATTTCTTCAGCTGGTAAAGTTTAAAAAATGACCACAGTTTGAAGCACAGGGACAAGATTTTCCCACTTGTCCCTGCCTTGTGCTGTCAGAAGAAAAACTCTTTAGTTTTAAGCACTCCTTCAAGGAAGAGCAAAGACATTAAGAGCTTCTGTCTTTTCCTTGGTTTTCCTTTATTTAAGCAATCAAAGTGCTGAGAAAGAGTGGCAGCAATTTAGAGAGACATGTAAGGGTCTCAAATAACCCCTGCACTATGTCTAGTCTAAATTGCTTCCATGGTCACATCCAGTCTAGTTTGATCAAGGAAGACCTCTTAGAAAAGATTTCTGATTTGCAGTTTAGATGCTGAATTCTGCTGTCACTGCTGGACATGCAAACTTATCCATGGCTTACATATTTAAAAGTTAGGGGTCTTTTTGGAGAAATAATATTCTTACATACTAAGCTGCTGGTTTTTTGTTTGGGTTTGTGGTTTTTTTTTTCAAGCTTACAGCTAATACTGGGAGAAAAGACAAACATTTTTAAATTTGATTTAAAATAAACACATTCAAAAAAACTTTTAAAATGTTGGTTCTCAAATCCAGTAATGCATTATATACAAATGCCTTTTAACAACTGTACCTCGAGAGCAGTCCTACTCCCTTCACTTCTTCCCTTTATTTTCTTTAATATATTGGAGTTTACTGCATGATACATCTGATGAAAGATGTGGGCTAGCGATGGGTGCTGGACAAATGGTTAACTTTCAGTTCAATAAGACAATTCTCCATTCAGAAATACAGATCTGTGATTCCTGTGTCTCAAAAGAAACCCTTCTACGTCATTCCAATAAATGGAAATACATCTTCTGATTTTGAAACAGATTGTTTCTACTTAAAATGCCAACACAATGCTTTCTTATTTGCAGCATGGAACACATGAATTATTACTATTCTGTTTAAGGTATTGCAGTATCACAACTCCCCAGTTTTCACGCATCTTTACTTCTGTAATGTCAACATCTCTGTATCTGGATCATCGATGGTTACTGAAGCAAATACACAAAGCTGCGGAGCTAAAGACAGGCCAGATTCCCCACTTGGGCTGCCAGGGGAACTCCTTCTCCTGCAAGGGTTACTCAGAGTTCAGTATGCATGGAATAAACACAGCATACTTTATTATGCATCCTGCTTTCCAGATTGCTGCTCCCCAGCATTAAAGCAACAGTACTGTATTTTAAATACAGATTATGTAGCTTGCCCCAGGTCATATGAGACCGGATTAATAGCCAGAAATCCTGAGTCACTGCTGTCTGTTAAAACAATGAACACCTCTACATCTTTTAGATATAATGACTTCTCTAGCACATTGCCCTCTATCTCCACGGATTTTCTTCAAGTGTATTAACCTCTATCAACTACACTTGTAAAGCTTGCTGCTTTATTTGTGCACATAAACCCAATAGCATAGTTAAATCTGCTATTCCAAAGGATTCTTTCAGTTGCAGTCACTGAATCTCTGTTGAAGGGAACATTAAATTTAGATGCTATTTCTTTTTCCTGAAGGCACATCTGTTTTGCAGTTGATTTTTTCTTCTATTTTAAAATTATGTTCACTAGCTCATTTCTGTCTCACTTCACTCTCTCAAGTTTTTTCTCTTATTCTCTTCTCCTGCAGCTCACCTGAAGCTGCATTAGATGAAACAGAGCTATCTGGTGATGGTGATAAGCTACCGGCTACCCCAGTGAGCCAAGCAAACAAGGATTTTGTCTTGAAGAACCTTCAGGGCAGACATAAGAAACCAACATATAAGTGAATTTTTCTTACACTAGTGCCACATTGAGAGTGCTTATGTGGATTGACTGTGTAAGAACAGAAAAAGGTTGAAAATGTGTGAAGCAGAGAAGGATGCATTTCTTTTCCTGAAATACAAGAAAAGTCATTTTTCTTTACATATAAGTACATCTGGGGGCTTCAGCTATGCTCTGATGTGAGTGATGCACAGTAACATCTCCCTGCATATTTTACCAGAATCTGAAATCGTTTGTATTTCCTTAGAATCATTTAGCAGAAGAAATAGATTCTTGTGGCAGAAAAAAATACATACATCTTGCATGCCATTCCTTCATCTCCAAAACAAGCAGATCTTTGCATCTCCTTGCTCTATAAACTGTTTTTATTACACCTAGCCTGTAGTATCCCTCTTCAATGGTTTTATTTACTCCTGAGATGGTGAGCAATATATTTGTCATTATTAATCAGACAACACTGATGTGAAACTAAGAAAATGAGATTATATTCTCAACAGCTGTGATTTTTTTTCTTAAACACTGGAATAGACTATATTTCTTTTAACGACTCATTCTGGAATCAGGAAGAAAATCTGGAAAACACTTCAAGATCTGAACTTCCACTCAGAAATTTTCCTTACTTCATAGTGCCAAACAACAGCTGTTTCTCTCCTAAACGATGGTGAAGCAGCAGGGAACAACAACAACAACAACAACAAAATCTAAACAGTTATAATTGTTTATTTTTTTAAGCTTCAATTTTAACCTAAACACACATTTTTGTATGGCTCAGTTTGGCAAGATGCACAGATCATTTATTCTCAGAATGCTAAACATGTGGATGTTTAGTTCAGTGACTGGATAGGGCACCAACTTGCCAATATTCTGACTCCTCAGACTGAAAAACGCTTTGACAGAATTTGCACAAATCTTAAAAACCAGTTGTAACCACCATTAATTCAGGATTCTAGTGCCCAGGATTTTCTTGTGACTCCCCTGTTGAGCATGCTGAAGTGGTTCTAAAATCAATATGGAATTCTGTGGCAGTTTCTCCATGGCCTTTCTCAGCAGACTGACACTCAGGTAGGGACACCTGTGCCATAAGCCACACTGCCATCTAGCGAGAAAGCTTCCATTCGGCTTTCTCAGCCGAGTAAACGTTCAAGTGTGCCACAGATGGACCACAGATGCCAAATTCTGTGCCTTCTAAGGCTAATTTGAGCTTGTGTTCTAAAAGACAGGAGATTTAAAGATTTTGTGGCAAATGTTGTCCGGTTGGCTTCAGGTTACTAAGGACTGCTTTCCAACACAATGCTGCCTTGGTTCAAGGTAGGCTGCCTTTTGCTTTCATTGTGGTTTGGCTTTTTTTCATTTTGCTTCTCAGTAGAATGCAGAATAAGCCATGGTAATGACACCTGCATGCAGAGACAGGAAGAGAGCAAGATTAAGCTTTAGTACAAAAATCTCTCCCAACTTGCTAATGCAAAGAGAAGTGCAACGAGGGCATTCTGCTATTGATTTGGACTGCAAAGTTTGTCTCCAAGGAGTGAAATAAAATGGTCTTCAGACCTCTGTGATTTTTAATTATCATTTCTTTACAGTTCTAGTACACTTTTCTCTTGAAGCTGTCATTATTCTTTACAAATAATATGTTGCAACAGCCAGAGAAACTGAGCTAGTACAGTTCTTAATGTCAGAGTGCTGTCTCGTCAGTCCAGTACTGCTTAGCACATCTGGAAATTAGGTCTCACCTTCTCATATGACTGTTGAGTTTCTGCTGTGATCTGTTGTGATTATAGGATAGTCTTCAAGAGTATGCTGATTAAAAAAACATCAATCTGCATTCTGAATACAGCTTTCCTACAAGCAATTTGCACTTTTTAGGCCCAGTTCATATATTTGTTTTGGTTTGTTTGGGGGTTTTCTATTTTGTTTGGGTTTTTTTTTTGGTGTGTGGTTTGGTGGTGGTGGTTATTTGGGTTTTGTTGCTGTTTTGTTTGTGTGTTTTGTTTTTCTTGTTTTTGGTTTTTGTTTTTTTTTTGGTTGGGGTTTTTTTTTTCCCCTCTTCACTGTTACTATTTGTAACTCAAGTGTCACTAAGAGCTCTTCGGCCAGCAGCATCTAGATTTTCTGTGCCTTGGCTCTTAACAGCTGCATCCCTGCCTCCAGCTTCCTCTCTCCTGGAAGAAATGCTTATCAGACTATTGTCGCATGCTGCTGTTCTTGTGCTTGCACAAAGGCTGTCCAGAGAGCTAGATAGAAGATCTGCTTTCCCTTTCCTCTTCAGGCTCCTCGAAAGTAAAAAGTATTTTCCTCAGAAAACATGTATGGATTTTACAGGTCCATGTGTAAAGGAGTAATTCCTGCAGAGAAACATGAAATATCTACAGTGGCTACTGGCCACTGAGTGAAGTTGACAACGGTGGAAGCAGCAGGAGTGTTTTTTGCCCAGACTCTGTAATTAAGAGCTGAAGGAAAGCAGAAATTTTGAACGGTATGGGGAGCTGCAGAAAGAGGATTTTCTCCTTATTCCCGAGGAAGAATGATCAAGCTAGACTTAATTCATATGGGGGCATCATAGCATAAAATGTCTTGAACCGGCTTCATAGCATCTTGCTGCTGTGCACTGGGTAGCTTGGAAGCAGGAGACAGGAAAGCTGAGAACATCACCACTACATTTTTTTTCTCTGCTCAGTCAGTGGTACCAGAAATCACAACTAAGTGAAACAGCAGTGAACAGTGAAATGCTTTCAGTGATAATTTTCAGTCTTCCATTTAAGAAAGAATCCTTCTCCTTCAATGACACCTTCTGGAAAGGTTTGGCTTCATCTGGTCAGTGCCTTCTCCTTTAAGTCACTGTGACCTACATACAGGCATGATCCAAATAAAAAATTAAAGCGAAAGAGCTTTATGTGACATTGCTTGGCTGAGCCAGCTCTGGAGTTGCTGTGGTCTCTGTATTATTTTTTCACACAGTCAGATATGAGTTTATATAATTTTTATGTGTTTTTTTTTTTTTCTTTTCTTCACCATCGGTATTCATTTTATATAACTATTAAAAAAAAAAAAATCTAGAGTTCATCCACTGAAAGTGCCAAGGGAAAGGCAAAGGGGAAAAGAGAAAAGAGCCTAGAGCTATGCCACTGTATGAATAAAACACAAGTCTGAGGAACACAATGAAGTTACTTTAACACATTAAGACTGAGCCATAGTAACTGATACATGGGTTCCCTCAGCTGCTTGCCAACATGCAGTACAACATGTTATCTTAAATAATCTTCACCAAGATGCTTTGATGAGGTTTGGATGGCACAAGAAATACTCTAGGGATCTAGAATCCAACCCCTGCTACAACTTCCATTTAAATCAAGACCAGTAGGATCATTACTACCTGATGACTGTTCATTAAGCCTGGGCAAGATAAATTTGGTAGTCAGTTCAACTCCCAATGGCTGCAAATCGATTTCATAGCACAAAGGTCTATTGCATTTGGAATAACTCAGGCTATGAACTGGTCTCTGCCTGGATCACTGGCTGGAAGAAGAGTTGTACTGCTGTTCCAGAACATGAAATTCACAACCACAGCCAGCACCACTTCGACAAAAAATACCTGAGAATTGAACTGCCCTGAGGGATGCTCTGCGATTTGTCCCTGCAGGTCAGGGCTGTATCTCACCAGTGTAACAAGGGGCGCTGTCACAGCTCATGATATAGCTGCACTCTGGATATAAACAAAGATGTGCAGACCCTGCTGCTGTCAGTCTGGTACCTTTCAGCAGCCCTACATTACTCAGCAGTTAGCAGACAGAAACAACAGGCATTTCAGCGTAGTGAAGCAGAAGCAGCTGGCTAGAAGATGAAGGAGTAGAAAGAAGCAATTAGACTATTATGGCTACCAAACAAGCCTACATCACTCTTACTTGTGCTTGCGGGTGCAAGGCCAGCTCATATCTACCTTTGCTGCTGATTGTTTGTTTTTTTTTTTTGACAGAAATTGCTCCCTAAACAGTCATGTTCAGTGATTATTTGTCTCCTCCTTTCTTCCTCTGATTAGAGCTAGACTGGGATATCCCTGATCCGCATAGAAATGAATATTTTAAAAGTCAGTTCTGTCCTCAAAGGGGCTTATACACCATTAGGTCTTCAGATTTACTGCTCTAGCGAAGAACAGGATAGTAAAGAGGTAGCAGCAATAGGCTACAGATGAGAAAAGAGCTAAAAGAAAAAGATTATGTCTCAGCACATACCTGACTGTAAATCACTCATCTCTGAGGTCTTCCCTTTATACAAAGAATTTTCGCCAAATTTTGTAACCACACTCATAAAGCCAACTCTAAATTATAGTTCTTGACTCGGCACGTGCACTGTATTTTGCCTACGACAGCTGGGAAGCACAACTATTTAAAAAGCAAGCATATTTAAACATGATATTTGATGTGTTACTGTGCTGTACGATGTTCTACTGTCTTCCAGCTCTCTGCAAGAGAATTTTTCCCACAGCTAACAGCAGTTTGTGCAAAACAGTAACTACTCCCTGTGGTATACAACAGTAGCACAGATTTTCCCAGAACTATTGAGAAAGCACAGTTATTAATTGCAATGTGTACCCAGGCTGATACAGTTAGCAACAAAAATGCTAATGAAGGCCAGGAATGTGCTCTCATGGTGTAAGCTGTGTCACAGCCTCATCACCTGCTTTCAGAGTTTTAAGTCTGCTGCCTATTTCCACATTGTTAATTATCATCGTCTCTCCTCAAAACAACATTCAGGTCCAGGCCACAGCTCAAACCTCTTCTCTTCTGGATGTGCTGCTTACACCGAACCAAAACAAATCATCTAAGTATCAGGCCACTTTGCCTCCCCACTCATAGCTCTTGTACCTCTTTTCTGTCCATTCACCTACTCTGCTAACAGAAGAGTCCTGAAACACAGTTGTATTCATCCTTGACTCACCTTCTCTCCCATTGACCCATACAAAGCTTTATGGTTGTTTTATGCCTATAGGATTGTTTCCTACTTGCTTAGCTCTCCGAAGTGACTCATTTTTTCCATTATTTAGGAATAATTTGAGAACTTATTTTAGCTTGACCAGATCTGAGTCACCCTGAGTGACTTCAGAAAATTACAATCAAACTGAGATTGGCGTAGGAAAGGCAAAACTATACTGAATTTGTAACTAGAGTCTCTCTACTAATGTGGCAAAGAATTCCTGGCCTTCAATCTGAATGCAAATGTGTAGATCTGATCTGTCACTGGCCCATGCTTTTATCAATCAGTCAACTTGATTTTATTCTGAAAGAAAAACTTAATTGATCCCTTTTATATTAAATTTATACCATAGAAACATAAACAAAAAAGAAAAGAAAATGCTTAAAATTACAAAAATGTCACTGTACCACAGAGCTACTTATGTAAGAAACCCATTTAGATGTATATATGAATTCATGATAAAAAAAAACAAACAGAGAAACAGACATCAGTGTTTTGAACTACTAAATTCCTACCTCGTTCTAACAGAGTGGCCTACAGAAGCATTTACAATTTTCATATTTTATACCTAAGACACTTGCAACATCTGCTCTCTGCCTGCAAGTACAGCATAGGCCATGGTATGAAACATGCACTGCCAGGTGAAAACACTGGGTGCAACTGCAAAGGCTTTACTGGGCAAACTGCATTGTAAACAATGTAAATTTTACCTGAGCAATGAATGAGGAATAAAATAATCTAAAACAAGAAAATAAACAGCAACAAGAATATCTTTCAAAAGCACAACTATTAAAAATACAAAATACTAAAGTCTAATGCACTTCTTATGCAGCTAAGCAATCAGTGTTTCTACACTAGAAAATTCTATTGAAAAAAAGTAATAATGAACTGGATTTAGGTTTGGAAGAACTTGGTATGCAAATTCTAAAGGAGCAGAACCTTGTAATTTGACTGCAGCACCAGTTAAGGGTGTCATGCCAAATTATTGCTGTCTTTACCTTAAGAACATTCTAATTTTATGCATGAGGTCAACTCAATTTCTCCATCGTCATTAAGAGAGAGCATTAACTCTGTTAATTCTTTTGGGATACATTGCATTGTATAATTCACCATACCTTATTTACTACAGAAATGTGTCACTTGACAGGATACATCATGAAATTCAAGTTTCATTCCAGAACATTTTTGTAACTGAAATGGATGCCAAAGCAGAACAAACTGACAACCCCCAGACATAGTGAAGTGCAAGAACTCGTGATGGAACATTCAGGAAACATGTAACAGACACAGTTATCAATGACAAGGGGGAGAAAGTAACACTAAATGCTAGCGGTGCTTCAACATTAATTATCTAGACTGTGGGCCTCAAAAACAGAGAGAATGAGCCTTGTATATGAAGGGCAGATGGCTTAGAAGCTGTTCTGCTGTTTTAAATCATCAGCATAATAAACAGAATGACACAGTTATTTATTTTTCCAACAGTTTTCCCCTCTCTTTTCATTTATTTAGTTAAGCACAACCTAAGTAGAGGAATCCTACAATTTGTAAAAAAAACCAGAATCATTAATATTTTCACAATGAAGTATCTCTATGGCAGTTAAATGCCTGTATTTTTCAAACTAGTATAAACTGTGCTGAGAAAAATGCACTTTTACATGAGCCCTCAATGTTTTTGCAGCTTAACTATGCCTACTAGGAGCTTGAAGAAAAACAACCACACTTCTGAGCAACCATTCCAGAAATAAATTTAGGCTGGCAAAGGTATCTTTTCCTAGTAGAGTATGTACTATTTTGCATGGTGGTTTTAGCTGCAGTGGGGAAGGAACTCCCATCTGTTAAAAAAAATGTTCCATACAGCTACATCAGCATATCCCTGGTACTGCAGACTTGCCCTTACCCTGCGATAAGCCTGTACGTGAGGACTTAGATTAGTACAACTAGAGAGCATAGTTACACCAATGTATTTCCTTACAAGAATGGTGAAACCGTTGTTGAAGGCTTATGTTTTTATTTTTATTATTTGCTGGAGGGTGGGAGGAGAAGAGTTTTGGTTGGACAACTCTAGAACTAAGAGAATTTGTGTTACAAGCGATACAAACACTGTATCATCCTTCATTTGTAATTCAGCATCAGACATTACTGCTGTTACCCCAGTGAAACAACACAGTTGTGTTTACACATGCACTGTTTTCATGCACACTACTATCCTTTAAGAATCTGCAGTACCTACTGAGAATCACCATTCAAGCTGCCTTCCTTAAGGGATGCATGGTTTTTTTTTTTTTTTTACTTCATGGAATGACAGAATGGCTTAGGCTGGAAGGGGCCTTAGAGATCATCTACTCCAACCTCCCCAGCACAGGCAAAGACACCTCTCAACTAGACTCAGCTGCTGAAGGCCTCATCCAACCTGGCCTTGAACAGCCCCATGGAGAAGTCATCCACAACCTTACTAGGCAACCCATTCTAGAGTCTCACCACCCTCATATTGAAGAAGAATGTCTTCCTAAGATTCAGTTTAAACCTACTCTCCTTGAGCTTCAAAACATTTCCCCTTAGTCCTGTCACTAGACATCCTTACGAAAAGTCCCTCTCCAATCTTCCTGTAGAATCCCTTCAGATATTAGAAGACAGCTATAAGGCCCTCCCCAGAGTCTTCTCTAGACAATTTACTGTCTAGTATTGAAATCAGCCAGAAACAAAAGCAGAAAAGGTGCGGTGACTTTGAGCACTTGCCTAGAAAATACAATATTCCATGCTTGAATTACAGGATTGAGACTCCTGGCCTACAGACACTGCAAGATACTTTGTAGAAAATACTGCAAAGCCTCAGTACACTACACATTAAGAGTTGATATTAACCAGGCAGAAAAAGACTGGATTTGGGTAGAACAAAAATGCAATCGTTCCTGGTAACCTTGATGATCTAAAAATAGGATGTTTGCAGCTTTAGAAGTCATTTGACCAACAGAAGAACTACAAAAAATTGAAGAACCCCATTCCAGATCTGACAGAGACACTTCCACAAAGTCCTGAATTCAGCCTTCTGTCAGACTCCATGGGCTGTACACAGCTCTTTCTATGGTGGTGTAACTAGAGCAGCGGACAAGGGATAACCAACAGATGTCATCTATCTGGACTTTTGTAAAGACTTCGACACAGTTCCCCACATCATCCTTCTCTCCAAGCTGAAGAGATACAGACCTGATGGGTGGACTGTCCAGTGGATATGAAATTGGTTGGATGATCACATCCAAAGGGTAATGGTCAACAGTTCAACATCCAGATGGAGATGGGTAACAAGTGATGTCCCTCAAGGATCTGTACTGGGACCAGTGCTGTTCGTTATCTTCATCAATGATAAGAGACAGTGAGAATGAGGGGACCCTCACTAAGTTTGCAGATGATACCAAGCTGGTGCAGTTGGTAAGACTGAAGGACAAAGGGACCTGGAGATGTGGGCTGCTTTGAAACACAATTAGCGCAACGGGTTCTTCAACTTAAAAGTCCACAAGAAAACAGAACATGAGACACTGACAAGGATAAAGATCTGTAAGAGAACACAACATGATACATTGGGAAGAGCAAAATGGTTTAAGATCTAGAAAGAATTAGAGTGGTCAGAAGTGCAGATATCTTAGTGATCAGTGAGCCAGGGCTCATGTTATCATTTCACTGTGTTAATGATTGAACTCTGCAGTCCTGTGGCCAGACTCTGTCTTTTAAGTGCTCTTATTTCAGAAAGCACTGAAAGTCACAGAATGCCAAGCATATTTTGCTGTCAATGTGCCGGGGAATGCTTGTGTCCTGAAAGCACTACGGCATTTTCTCCATTGCATACTTAAAAGGTTTTGGCACAGAAAGATCTCTACAATTTTAGGCTTACCAAGCCTGGTTAAATAGTGGCACAAACAGAAAACTGCTGATGGAATTAAGGCATGTGACAATCCAGTGTTAGACCACAGTTACCCTTTATTAGCTGAAGGAAGGTATTTCCCACCCAAAACTCCAAGTACCATGGCTTGATCCAGATTAATTTCTCCACCATGTTCTGAACAGCTTTTAAAGAGATTTTTCAAGGTTAATTTAACTTTAAAAAATTAAGTGGAATGAGAACACTCGGATCCAAGTGCTGAATGCTAAATGCATATCCCTATGCTACTGACAAGACATCAGCAATGTCTTCAGATAGTCCTCATTTTGGAGGAGGAGGTAAAAGATCTTAATCTGAATAGCTAAAAATTTGTATTCTCTTCCAAAGAAAGTAAGGACTTAAGGACACTAAAACTCTCCCCTTTCACCCTCGTACCCAAAAGGCTGCCTGAGAGCAATCTCTGTAATTTACTTTCCCATAAACTCCTCCTCGATATCTGTATTTTAAAATAACTAACAAAGTTGTCATTATTACTGAACACTGCGGACCATTTGTTATTTTTATCGAGAATGTAAAAGCTAGAGTAGATGAGGACACATACAGTCTGAGCTGAAAGTACTTGTCTGTGATGGTAGCATTTGACTTGGCAAACCATGAAGATCAGATGAAGTCTTAGGAAGTAAAACGATGTGTTAAAAGGGAACTCTGTGGAAAGACAGAAAGGAAAGAGAAACGCAGACAAAGAAAGAACAAGAACCAATCTTCCAGCAAAATATTACCAAAAGAAACTCCAGGAAGAAAAGTAAGTCTAGCACTGAAAACTATTAACTGCAATTTTTATTGTAATTCTACAGAGCATCTGATAAAGAGATGAAATGTGCACCCCAGGCACAGAGACATCAGCATACAAAAATGGGCCATGACCTCTTCAGTTGTTAGTGCCTTTTGTGTGTGTGGTTGCAGGCACCAAGAGGGATGAATTAAGCCTCAGTGTAATTGGTTTTAAAAGTCAGTGGAATTATAATAGAATTTAGTACTACTCTGAATATCTTTATCATGATGCAATCATATTACATAGGAAGATTCCAGTTCTGAGTGGCTTTTTGCCCCCTCACATGAGAACCACAGAAATTAGTACCAGGTGAGCTTTTTTGGTGTTGGTATGAGGGGGATTTTTTTGTTTTGGTTTGGTTTTTTTGTTTGTTGGTTGTTTGGGTTTTTTTTTAACTGCAAGCTTAACTTGATGGCTGAGTAAGCAGTATGATCCAGCTTTCTACTCTTATTTAGCCTCTTCAAGCAGGGGGAAAGGCTTGAGAAACTTGGATAAATTGCCATTTGTGCCACTCCCTTCCCCTTAGAGCAGCTGCAAAACTGTGTCACAAGTGAAGCAGAAAGAACCAAGTTAGTGTGGAGTCCTAGGCTCCACAATGTCTCCATTTTATGGCTTCCAAAACATCGGACAGATAGCAAGCTCAAAGGAAGATCCAGTTACAAAACATACCAGTTATGAATGGCATATGAACAATAAGACAAGGTTGTGAGACGTAAGTTACTTCTGTTCAGGTAAACCATGACGTCTAGATGACTTCAAGAGGGACTGCCAATTATGCACACTTCTGAAACATATTTGGAAAATCTTAAACCAAATTTGTTCTTTTTTGCTGATCTTAATGCAGTGCTTAGATCTGATGTGCAGCCAACCCACATATAACTGTTCAATGTAAGGCAATCTCTAGCTGGAAAACATTTGCCTTCACCAGCCATTTTACTGAAATACATCCAAACGGTCATGTAAACTAATTAGGAAGAAGGCTAGGTGTGTCAATATCTTAATTTAAGGAAAAAAAAATGATCTTGTAACTTATAGAATAACTAGGTGTATCTGAAAGATTAATTGTCTAGTTACTGTGTCTGTCAAGGATAACATCTAGCACTTACATGGCTCTTTCCATCCTCAAGTTTTAAGCATTCTCTGTAATTAAACCACATTACATTTCTGTGAATGAAAAGTTATTGTCCATATTTCACAGGCAGCAAAGCTGAGGTTACAAATAAGTGACAAAGAGAAGGACACAGTGTCAGAGATGTGTTGGCAGTTGCTTCCTTCAGTTCACAAAGTATAACGGTTCCAAATAATTACTAGTCAATTTTATTTCATCTATTGTCCCATCTTCTTAAGCTCTGTCAGCATGAAAAAAACTAAGAGTAAACCCTATGTATCATTCCCATTTCTCTAAGTAATCAAGGTCAGTATTCTACTGTTCCTGTTATTCCTAGTTGACAAGAGAAACAGTTCTAGGCCAAATTCAGATCCATCGTATCACAAGACGCACAATCTCAGGTTAAAATTTTCCTGTATGGATGTTACTGCAGCTTAAATGTGATTAACAATTGTTTTAAGAGCATTACTTTTCCAACTTGTTACAGAAGCAGTAAGCCTGCAGCATACAATCTTTACTATGTTTGTTTGCTTACATTTCTCTGCACTGCTTACATGCATTGGCTTTAATCTGTTACACTTTTTATTTTTAAATAGAAAAGCCCTGAAAATGTTACAACAATGGCAGGTCATGGCTTGCAAACACTGAAAATGTTAAAATGGATCTATTACAGCATAGAACTGGTCTCTAAATCTGACTTGTGAAAGTTTTTTGTAAGACCCACAGACCTGCCTCAGGGACACAGGAAATTGCTGTGTCTATAGCAGCCACGGGAAGTGATTGACACTATGATTCAGACTGACACAGGGAGAAAAGTATGGCGTTTCCTGCAGTATACTATTTCTTGGTGTTTTTGCTGGAGGCAGCAAGGAATGGATGTATATAAACCACAATTCCTTTAACGTGTGGTCACAAAGTCTCAGCAAGGATGTCAGAACTTCAAATTGTAAACTTCTAATGCAAAATCCCTACGCTCCAGTCTAGATACTAGGAAAAATGCGGACTATCCCATCAAGACACTTTAAACACTTCGTATGGATCCCCATACTCAGGTAGAGCTCTCATGTGCCTACACGAAGACCAGCTGCAGCACAAGCACAGTCAGCTAGCCTGGATACTAGTAACATCACAAATTCCAGCTACTAGGCAATTACCAGGGCGCAGCCCGTTCTGGAGACTGCTATCCTAGTTTCACCATTATTGGTAGCTAAATTAACTTCAAGCACTTTGGCTTTGCTGGCTGCACTCCACTTAGATATATTGTTCCATTACAAGCTTGCATTTAGTGCTGGCTTCTTCATGGTAGTGCACTTTTACAGAACTTGATTCCCAGAGAATGATCTTACCACTACACCTCATCTTAAACCATACTCTCCAACCCAAGGCACTTACTGAACACACACACACACACATACGCTGTGACTATTCACAGACCTGAAGGTTTTCTGTTCAGATAGGTTAGTGCAGGAACATGTTTTGGTCATGACAAGAGCAAACAGTCAAGATGCGAGCCCAGATCCTTCCTGTGTCCCAGCTTTCACCTCCATACACCCATGCATACAGATAAAATAATTTCTGCTTGTCACAGGCATCATGCAACCACATTACAACTGTTCACTCACACAACCCAAACTTACAGTTTCTTCAGTTACCCACTCATCCAGCACACTGTTAACACATCTTCATAGAGCTCTGTGTTAGCCCTGCCTTCAAATTCATCATTTTATTCTCTCCAACTGTATCAGACCCTCTCTCAAATTCAGTTTCTTTCTACTTTTGTCTTTTCCATCACTTGCTGAACATATTAAGATTAATTTTAATCTACAGAAAGTGCAGCAATGCAATTTGTTGGGTTTTGGTATTATTTTTTTTTTCTTTTTATTCTGCCAGTAGCTAAAGGTTTCAGGACAGAAACAAGGCCTCAGCTATGCCAGTCACTATGCAAACCAACCACAAAAAGACAAACCCTAGCCTAAAGACATTACAGGCTACATTTAAAATAAATGGAAATTAAATGATGACCAAATGAATCTGGGATTAAAAAAAAAAGTAGTGAGGGTTTTTTTTTGTGAAATGTAGAAGTTTTGTCCTGCATCTGCATGCCTACTGTTAGTATACTTTCATTTACGGGTTACCTATGGTATCACATTTCTGTTGGCCATTAGAGTGGTATGTAAACGTCCTTATTTACCTCTTCTTAAACGCATATATAACACCTTTCAACACGCAAATTATACTGCAAAAGAGCTGTTTACATTCTGTTTTAAGACCTCCTAGCAGTTCAAAGTGCTGGGTCAAGCACATTATCGTCTCTGTTACTGCAAAGAAACCAATTCAGAGTGTTAACCAGCCATACACCAGATTTGTTTTCTGTGCTCAGCATAAGGATTGCTGGGGACTCGAGTAGATGTAAAAGATGAGTTAACATTTTAATGGTAACTGTCTTCCATAAGCAACACCTGCTAAAAAGCAAGGCAATTCAGCAAGCATTAACTTAGCCAAAGTCTGCAAGAGGAAATCTTCCATTTTATGCCCATTCTCTGTGTAACTCCGAATTTAACATAACAAAAAACCTGCTGGGCTGAGCTATTGGACCATAATGTCCCATCAGCACAAGGGCTGAGTAGTCTCTTTGTATTAATTGGTAACGTCTTGTAGGCTTAGAATTTACTGCCGCCCAGAAGGCAGAGCAGCATCAGAGAAATCAGCTGTGGCTGACTGAACTGACTGGCTAGCACAATTAAAATCACCAACCACACAAAGTATCTACACATGCCATGCCGTTTTATACGACAGTTCTGGCCTGCCCTGCATGAAAGCTGCATGGCAACTTTGCTTTTGCAAACTTCTGAGTGCAACTGTCTGAAACAGAGTATTACAGATCCTGAGTGGAAAAAAACAAACAAACAAACAACAAAAAAGAAACCAAACAAAAAAAACCAACAAAACAAACCAAAAGAAAACAAAACATAACCCATCCCCCCCAGGTAAACTATTTTATTTTTAAAAAAGCAGCACATGACAATACACATGCCTGTACCCTGCAGCCCTTCTAGTTATTGTGATGCCTTTTCCTCACATTAGTAGTCCTGGGTTGAATAAACAGAATATTACCAGTGTAAGATAGTAATGACAAAAAAAGCATTTGAAGAGATGATAGTGCCTCTAATGTACAGAATATTTGTGTGCATGCAAAGAATGGTTTTGTCTACTGTTGAAATAGAGTTGGAGCATCTCCAAGCACAAGGAAATTCTTTGTGCAGGAGAGCAACCATACTTCTGGTGTTACACATGAGCTATCTTCACATCTGTCCTAGGACTCATCTGATTAAGGCAAAATGTTTTTGGGAAACAAACCGTGATTTTACACACGTGTTGCCATAATTGCACGAGACCAAAATAACAAAAGGAAAGAGCAGCAGAGTTATCCTTCTACTCATGTGATGTTCTATGTTTGTTTGGTTTTGTACAACAAGCTTCTTCCAAATGAGAAATCTTCACAAACGGTTTGCAGCTTCTGTGAATCTTCTAGAGCTGCTATCACATTCTCTTTAGAGAATATACAAATGCTCTGAAATCTCAGATCTCAATTAAAACTGAAATCCTTGCACAGAGATTGCTTTGAAACGAAGGTAACTCAGTAGAAACACTAATGTTCTCATTCACTCCCCAGAATTGTGGCAAAGAATATATTCAGCCTCAGAGGCACTTAGACAGTTGCCACCTTTGAAAGCATTATGGCCTCGGGATATGGAACACAGATCTTTTACAAATTTAGTCTAATAAATCTTTTCAAAACGATTTAGGAAGCAATATTAATGGTAGGTTAGTTTTGGAAAAGCTTACCAAATCTGATTTCTTTTAAGCCACAGATCATATGTTGAATCCATCTGCTGTTTCTCTGTCATAGAGGCTGCTAAAGCTGCAAGCATGGCTGGAAAAAAAAAAAAGTAATTCAGTGTCTACTACTCTTTGCACAAATAAGCACATTCTATTCTACTCACCCACATTACCAGGTATGGTGGTAAAACATTTTAAAAAAATGAATTAAGCAGTTGTATCTTTTGCAAATTAACTACAATTCCACTGCATGTCCCCAGAAAAGTGTCTAGCTGTTCTTCCTGATGTTCCCATATGTTCCTTACACACTTCACATAGCCAGTAACACAAACAGTATGTTCACCTTGCAAGGTAAACCATTGTCAGATACAAAAGAAAATCTTTACACCTGTTACACTAGTCAAGCCACTATAACCAGCACAACAGAGCAGGTTAATCAGACCTTTATTACTTACTAAAATCCCAGAGCTAGCAGCTTGCAAGGTCATGTTTTACATGTATGCAGTTATACATAGCTGTTACAGACTATTTATTCCACGTCCTCCTTCATTATGGCAACATATCTATTCTTCATATTACTACTACTTATTAGCTACATATAAACCACTTTTCCTACAATTAAAAGTGCATGTAGTATCAGGCCTTAAATCCGATCAAGGATTCTTTGGTCTCATCTCTTGCAATTTTTTTTTTTGATTCTCTATGCCTATTAAGTTTTTTACTAACAACCCAGGGTTTAGCTGTTTCTATTGTAGGCACACGCTTGGTAGCAACTTTGAAGTCTGACAGTAAATGTCATTAACATGAAAGAAAAGAAATATTTTAAAGAAAAATTTATAGCGCTAACTTCACAGGCTCACAGGATGTTAGGGCTTGGAAGGCACCCAAGGAGACCATCGAGTCCGACCCCCCACCAGAACAGGACCACACAATCTAGCACAGATCACAAAGCAACGCATCCAGACAGGCCTTGAAAGTCTCCAGAGAAGGAGACTCCACAACCTCTACGGGGAGCCTGTTCCAGTGCTCTGTGACCCTTACAGTAAAGAAATTCCCCCTTGTGTTGAGGTGGAACCTCTTGCGCTGCAACTTACACCCATTGCTGCTTGTCCTTTCACAGGAAGCAAGTGAACAGAGCCTGCGTTTCACCCCCACCCCGATCCCTCAGATGTTTATAAACATGTATTAAATCCCCTCTCAGTCTTCTCTTCTCCAGATTAAAAAGCCTCAGGTCCCTCAGTCTCTCCTCATAAGCCATGCCCTCCAGTCCCCTATCATCCTTGGAGCTCTCTGCTGGACCCTCTCTAGCAGATCCCTGTCTCTCTTAAAAACTTATTAGAGAACATTCCACCTGTTGCTGAAATCCCTCACAACAGCACTGAGGAGAATAAAACCATTCATGCCCTAAGATCGCATTCGTCCTTCTCTCACAAGTTGCTCTTACTACTCTTGTGTAATCCAGCCTTCCTTCCAGCAAATCCCTCCTTTCCACAACGGCTCCTCAAAATGTAAAATCATTCATACAAGAGACTAAACTTTTTAATTGATTCTTGTTTAGGAAATGTGAGATATCCTAGCTGCGGGAACAAAATGCCTACAGGGTAGAAACCATTGATGCCACAGGAAAAAAAAATTAATCACCAATTCAGAAGATTTTAAGGGAAAATGTTAACTCTTTTTCTCCCCCTTTCCACACTACTTTCTTCATCTTCATCTGATGTACCTAATTTATGCCACTTAATCTTTTAAAGAGTTGATTTACTACACAAAAGACACCATGCTCTCTGCAGCCCTCAGATCTTTGCTTTTCCCCTCGACCCACCCTCCCTCTGCTAAGGACCCCGCTCACCCTCACAGAGGGTCAAGGAGCGCCACAGATCGGCAGCACCGCCCCACACACACACACGCAGCTTCCCGTACAGGACGGCCGGCCGAGCTGGGGGGTGCCACTCCAAAGACCACCGACTCTCCCCACGAGAGCCGCCCGCGCCATCTTCCCATGCGCCCTCTCGCGGCCGCCCGCGACACTCATGCCCGCCACCGCACGACTCCTGCCCCGCGTTCCCCTGACAGACGCTTGGCGCCTCCAATTACTAGCCTCCCCCGGGAGCAGCTCCTCCTTCAACCAATGAGATAGAGGAGCAGCCCCAGAGGTCCAGCCCCTCTGATCTGTAACGGCCTGTTCAGCACCAAACCACACCCCTTCTTCCTCTTCCCGACTCTTCATTGAATGAAGTTCCTGCCGGCCAACGAGAAGTTTCCGCTGGCTTGACGGACTATTCCATTCTCCAGTAGAAGTAGAAAGTTGCATCTCGCCCACCAATAGGCTGCCAGATACGAGCCTAGGGGGTGGGCTCTCCCTCCCAAGGCGGGCGGGGAAGGCCGTGGTTATCGATCCCGCTGCTGGAGGGAGGCGGCGGTGAAGCAGCAGAGAAAATGGCGGCTATGGCTGCGGAGGCGGCAGCTACTGCAGCGGTGCCGGGCGATGGGGGGGCCGGAGAAGCCGAGCCCGAGATGGAGCCTATCCCTGGCAGCGAGGCTGGCGCGGACCCTCTCCCTGCCGTCACTGAGGCCGTGGAGTCAGTGGTGCCTGACGGAGAGGAGGCCGACGGGGGAAAGGTTGCTCCTGGTGAGGCCGAGGAGCCGCCGCCTGTGCAGCTCGCCCGGAGCCCGGCCGGGACTCGGGAGCCGGAAGCTGAGAGGACGGAGAAGCTGCCGCCCTCCACCCCGGAGGTGGACTCGCCCCAGGCCGAGCACCGGCGAGCGCCTAGCCCCGAGTCTGAGGAGGAGCCGCAGCCCTGCCCGCCGCCTGCTGGGCACCCTGAACTTCCCGAGGAGGAGCCGCAGCCCTGCCCGCCGGCTACTGGGGGCTCCGCGGAGCCGGAGCCCGGGGAGGAGCCGTCCCGGCCGGAGGAGGAGGAGCCGGATGCTGGTGATGCTGCCGCTGTCGAGCCCAAGTCCCCGGTGCCCGTGCCTCCGGTCGGAGGGGAGGTGGAGGCTGCGCTGCTGCCTGGCTCCGAGGTGCGGGTCACCCTGGATCACATCATCGAGGACGCCCTGGTGGTCTCATTCCGGCTGGGAGAGAAGCTTTTTTCTGGGGTCCTCATGGACCTCTCTAAAAGGTGAGATCTCACGAGGGAACCGGCCCGACTCCCCAGCAGCGATGAGGGTACCGAGCTTGCCTGCGCCTCTCTTGCCCTCGGGGGTGGGTGGGGGGGGAGCGCTCCCCGCCGACACTCTCGAGGGCTCGCCCCGCGGCCAGGAGCGGTTTGGACAGTAGCCGCGGGGCACGGCGGCAGCAGGCTCCCCGCCTTCGCCCTGGGAGGCCCGAAGCCGTGGGACTGCCTGGGGCAAGTGGTTCTGGCCCGCTTGTCCTCCTCGCGAAACGGAGGCAGCAGCTCGCGGGCATCCTTCTCTTCGACGCTTCTATCAGGGGGTGGGGGGAGCGGGGAGGGCAGGGCGCCGCGCTCCCCGGCTGCCCTCGGCCTCAACTCGTGGAAGAAGGGAGCGATGGCCAGGGGCTGTCCGACCACCCATTTTACAGTGGTGCCCTTACAACAGTAGTCCCGAGTGAGAAAGAGAAAATGATGGAGCCTGGAGGAGGGCGAGCACATAGGCACATCCTTTTGGCTGGGTCGGGATTCACGTCGGGCCTCCAGCGTTCCCGGCTGCTGGGGAAAAAAGGATCTGAGCGGCAAATGTTGGCATTCATTCTAGAGGCTGTCCAGACGTACAGACCCAGAGATCCGTTTATCTTGTGAGCTTGTCTTACATTGCCTAGGTAACCTTATTTTTCAGTACATACTATTTTTCAGAATAATGGCTTGCAGGCTAGGTTATTACAGTCCTGGAGTACAGTTATTAGTACTGATTGCTCCTTCAATGCGATGAATGGGGTGAAGTTTAATGGTTCTTAAATACCCTTCTGGGGAGAGGAACAGTTAGGTATCACAGAATTACTTAAGCCTTATCAAACTGTGAGGTTTGAGGGTCGTTTTTTACGTTGCCTTCCTATAACGAGGTTCTTGGGAGGCCTCACGTCATCAGTGATCCTGTGTATCTTATAAACAATCTACTATTCATAGGTGAAAATACCTCTTCGTCTTAGTGTTTCTTTTCTAAACATGTAAGGATATGCATGACAGGAAAGTGAAATTTGACCAGAGTTATTTAAAATAATTGATATGCAGAAAATGCAGTGCACCTTTCTCCCCAGATTTAAACTGCATGTGTGGTCCTGTATCTTTTATCACTCCCTTTTACATTACTAGCAGCTGTTTAATCGCTTCCTATAATATCAATGTTGTCAATACTTTCTTAAAGGAAATATTAGGGACCATCAATTTTGTCCTGGACCTAGCTTTTTGGTTTTTGTTTTTTTTAACAGAAGGCCTATTTGAAAACCCAGTTTTTGGATGATGTCATGGAAGTAAGTTTTCCATTTGTCAGTTGTGATTTGAAATGCAAGTTTTCAGTCTGAAGCCAAGTACTAACATTTGATCTGCAAACCATGCTCACTTTTACTGTGAAATGTTACATGTCTCAAAGCAGGCATTACAACTTAAGTCTTGACTTAGCGTCAGTTCTATTGTAGGTCTGAACTTACACTAGCAGAATTACGTTGTTTAGACTGGTTAGCAGGATGACAAAGCATAGGCTTCTGTACTTCTAGGGGTCTATATGTCCCTTACACCTGGAAAAGGTCATATCTTACTAAATACACATTGTCCAAAAGCATCTCATTTTCCTGATTTTTTTAAATATTTTTTTTCATGTGTGTGTACTGAAGATCCTTCTCTCGTGCAGTAAATCTGACAGCAGCTGTTTGCAGTAAAGGACATCTGTAGCAGGCAAACTGCTGCTTTTGCATGGTGACCTCAGTGGAAGCATGCATCTGAAGCACAGGCCCCCCGGGCAAGTCTTCACAGAAAAAAAACTACGGAAAAGTGGTATCACAGAATATATCTGATTAGAAGAGACCTCAAAGATCATCCAGTCTGACCCTCGACCCAGCACTGAAGGGTCAACAGTAAACCATGTCCTTTAAGCTTCAGGTCCACATGATGCTTGAACATCCCTGGGGATGGCAACTCCACTGCTGCCTTGGGCAGACCATTCCAATGTTTGATAACCCTTTCAGTGAAGCAATATGTCCTAAACCTCCCCTCCTCCAGCTTGTAGCCATATATAGAGGCTTGTGCTATTACTTCCAGATTCTTTTATGCAGCAAAAACGACTTAGTCCTTTCTCTACATTCATATGACTTGGACTTTCTTCAGAGGTGCTTGTTATGTATGATTCCAGAAGGTGAAATTTAAAATCTAAAAGTCGAGTTCTTTGGAGTGCGTGGACAATCAGAATTGAGCTGCCAGACACAAGGTCTGTAGTATTTGGCTGGTGACAGGTAAATACTTAAAAGTGAATAGGAGCCTCTTGGGAAATGAAGTTACTTGTAAGCAAACTCTGGAAATAATCCAAGGTCTTATTATCTGTAAAACTGAAGCCTTACTGGAAAACAGGTGTATAAATTCCCCATATTTAAATTTTATTCTAGACTTACGACTTTGGTGGTAAGTGAATGATAATACTGTTTGGATATCAGCTGTTCTTTATATCTTTTGATTGCTTGCTTTGTGTAGCAGCATGCAGATTTTTAGAGTATTAACATTTTTCATGAACTTCCTTCCATATCCTTGGCAGGCCCTGAAATTACTCTAAGTTTTTCCCCTGTGCCAAAAATAAGAACACCACCAAAAGGAAACCAAAGAAAAAGCGAGGGTACAGTTAAATCAGACCTGTTTAATTTCTAGCATGCATTTAGATTAAAAGATTGGGATTTCTGGAATCGAAATGGTGGTTATTAAAAGCTGTCTCCACTTACTCAGTTGTGTAGGAATAATCTTATAAACTTTCTTAATGAAAAGGGGACCAGTATCTTATGCTTACCGATTCTTAATAAATAAAAATTAAATTTTGTGTTAGAATTTACTTAATAGCTTCAAAAAGTGGCTGATGCATTTGCTGCACATGCTGATTCTGCTTTCATCGTATACCCTGAAGAAAACACATCCTAGTCTATTTTGGATTCTAACTTCTACTTTTGCCTCCAGGACAATGAGGTGCTACTTCTGTTCAGTACTAAGAAGAGTAAGTTTCAGAGACTTCTAAAAACCTGTCCACTGAGCTCTCTTTAGCCATCTCAAGTTATTTCTGAATCACTTGAAATTCGAAGTGTAAGAAAAGAAAAAAAGTCCCCTTATATTTCTGTGTTTACTTTTTTAGTGGCCTTTTTCTTTCTTTTTTTTTTTTTCCTAATCCTGTTTCCATTGTTGAAGTGATGCACTGACTTTGCATTTTTTTCTTGTGGACTTCATATTGAAGTTAGTGATGTTTGTATTCAAGGTCTGATTTCCTCTTTCTCTCCTATGCCTGGTAAATAGGATGTCCAATTTACAGTGCAAGAACACAAGCACCTCAGTGTTCAATATGCTTTATTCCTACATTTCTTCGAGGTAAGGAAGTATTTTCTCTGCCCTGTACTAATGGCAGTCTTGAGTACCTGTCAGCAGGTGCACAGGAAGTTTTGGCTATCAGCAGAAAATAGGAATCCATATCTACTGAGTTCCAAATCAATTTCTTAAGCAGTAAGTCATTACGTAAAGAGGGACGTATCTCCATTTCTGTTACTCTGAAGGGTTACTCTACAAATGTAAAATGTGATCCTACTGTTTATTTCTGTTTCCATTACCTTTCAAGTGCCTTGTTGCATGCTAGGATAAGGTTCTGATGTGAGTTCCTCAATGTATATTTGATGGAGTTGGGCAAACAGGAGAGATGGGAGCTACAGCCAACCATTGGGCAGGTGGGGGAAGACAGGTCTGTCTTATTTGTCAGAGTGAATAGTGAAATGCTTCTTTCATGACTGTAGTTAATTTTCTGTCATTGTAAACTACTCTGTGGTTTAAGTATGGGTCTTAAACAGAACTTGTAAGCTTGTCTATGTCCAGTACTTGACTGCTACTGTTTGCTTAGGGGGTAGGAGATGGTCATGCCACCTGTTGGCTCACATTTAGTGTAAATCTTGCTCTGCACCTGGAGGAAGTAGACAGTAAAGAATTACTTGATGAGCATATAATCTTAAATCTTAACATGTAAAATTAAGAAGTTCAGCTTTTAGTTTGTTCTGGGTGAGGAAAATTATTTCTGCAGTTTTTCTTTTTCCCTTTCTCAGAGATTAAGGGAGAATTGAGATAAAATTTGTTTTGTTGTTTTGACAACAGTCAGGACTTGGACTTTCTATTGCTTTGTCATGTAAATAAATTTTCCTTTTAATTCTACAGACCTGATGAGCTCCTATATCTTTCTGCTGTCTTTTTCTCTAACCTCTTCAATCTTATGCTTTTCCCAACATATTGATTGGAGTTTCTGCTGCAGAAGAATTAGTAATGAACTGTTGCATCCATTCCCTGGTTCGTGTTGTCTTAGTCTGCAGAACATCTGTTAGATTTCTAAACCGTTTACATTTATCACTTCTTGGAACTTTCAGCCTATGTATCTTCACATTTTGATGTCATAAACTCTGCAGGGTGAATTTAACATGTTGTAACTATATGCACCAAGAAAGGTAGTGGGGTCAAAAATAGTGCTACCAAGTGTAACTCAAGATCTGCTGATGTGAGAAGGAAGCAGCAGAAGTGTTGGGAAAAAATGTGGCTCATTTCTCCTTGCTTTTAAGTTCTGACATTTGGTTGTCCTTGTCTGGGGATTGCTGAAGTTCTGTAGAAGTAGTGATGTTCTGTGGTACACATTCTCAGCAGTAACATGTGTTACCCATGGTTACCTGTGGACTGCGGTTTTGGTTGGGCTGTTCTTTTTTTTTTTTTTTCCACTTGCACTCAGTTTGCAAGGTGCTCCTGCAATTCATCGCCAGGTCTCTTGTTGTTTCTCAGATGTATGAAGTATCTTGGTGAAATTCTAGCATTTACAGAACAGACATAACACATCTCGATATATTTTTATCCCCAGAACACTGGAAAGAGGGATATGTGTGTGATTAATAGTTGATCATACATACTAGTGAGTTTTACTACACTTAGAGGACATGACTTGGAAAGCAAAAATACCTAACAAAACTGGAGTAGCTTCTAGGATTTTCCTAGTATAGGTATAGAGCATGTTAAAACTGTTGCTTATACTGAAAACACTTGTCAACCTGCTTCTGATTTTTGAGTCACTGCAAAGAATGTTGACTTTTCCATTTTTCCAACCAGTAGAGCTTACTCTTGCTGGTCCGTGGTTGTGCCTGAACCTTGCCTTTCCTGAAGTGGCTGCAGGCTGCTGCTCTTCTTCATTCAGCTGCAACCGGTGATGGTTAAACTGGCGTTACCTTCTTATGGTGTGCTTCTCTGCATTCCAACAGCATGGGATTGCTTTGTAACAGTAGCTTGACTTGGCTTGGCTTCGAGACAGGGTGAAGGTGAAATTTTGGGTATGGTTTAAATCGTGTTTTATTTACACCAATGTGGGACTGAATTTTGTTCATCTTGACACTGAATTGGCTTAGAGTTCATCAGTAAATGGTACCATTCTCCTCCATGTGTTTTGCATTTGACTGGTATGTGAATGATCTTGAAGTGTGTATTCAAGGTATTTTATCTTAATCATGAAGCTTTGCAATTGTCTAACACCTGCACATGTATCAGCAAAACATCCACTTCAAAATGCAGCTGAAACTTCTAGCTAATAATGCCAACAGATATAAAATGGAAAAGATAATTTCAGTTTAAGCAAACAGTCGGCTTTATAAAGCATGCCAGTGAAACTGTGGTAGTTAGCATGAGCTTAAAATTTTACTTCAGGTTACAGAAAATTGAAGGAAATTCTGTGAATTCACTTGTAAGTTCTTTCCAATTAAAAGTTGAGATGCACCTTCTGATTTATGGTGGGGGTGGAGAGGGAGAGAGAGCAAAGATTAGGGGGTCACCTGTGGACTCTTAAGGTTTATCATCTTAGTTTATTCTCTCTGTAATGGATAATCCTTTAAAGTTTGCTTTGGCATCCCAATTACAAGGACTTCTGTTTGAATTTCCTGAAAGTTTGAGTCTTTCAAAGGGCTTGTAACATGGAAAGATGTACTGTTAGCTAATATACTCTTTCATCTATTTGCATATTGTTTGATATCCATTAATTGTTTTCCCTTTGGGTAGTGATTGCAGTAGGAGACTAAGATGGATACTTGTAACCAGCTTTATTGACATACTCTTTCAAACTCAGTTTTACACCTTCCCTACTCTAGTCTTTCTGCTGCCTTGAAAGTGTGCCAGTAGCAAGAGCTAGGATTTTGGGCAAATGTACCTGCTTGAAAAACAGTGAATTTAACACTCAGTAGTGAAAGTCTTTGATTATGTAAGCTTCTTACTAGTTCTTACTAGTGAACTGTCACATTGCTTAATTCGAACTATCATATCTTTAACCAAAAATTTCTTAGCACTAAGAGTTTGTGATGATGAGGCACCATCTAATCTTGATGATATGTTATGTCCAAAGAATCACTTAACACTGCAGTTCCTTGCCATGTTCTTAGGGCTCTAAGTGAAATAAGCATTTTCTAGTCTTATTCAGCCTGGTATAAAGTTGCTCAGGAGGTGAGTATAGCATTGAGTTATTAGGTTGGCTTCTGTGTGCTTTTTTCAGTACATCTTAAAGCAGTGTGTTCCATATCATATTTTACCACACACAGTAAATTGTATATTAAAATGAGCAATTGTATAATATGTATTTTGAATATAGGTTGTTTTGAACAGTTCTGAAATACTTTGTATTCAAATATCTATGATCTGATTGTATATTGAATTTTACAATTTAAGCTCCCAGTTTAGACACAGGCTTGAAATGTGTATCTTTAGCTCTGTATTGTTTCAGCACATTATTATACTTCCAATCTCTAAACTTTTATCCATGCAATTAACATGGCTTCAGATATTGCTTGTATTGGATGATACTGAATGTAAGGGCAATGGGAAAAAAAAGGTAATCGGAGATTACTGTACTCTTAGCAGTGAAGATGAGTTTTGATCATAGTCATTTCCAACAGACTTCATTTAACACTTATCACAACAGTGGAGGTTACTGTGCTTTGGCATTAATTCAGTGTATTTGCAGACAATTGTGAAATCCTTTTGAACCTGTTCAGTGAGTTCTGTCCTTTTGGCTGCTCTTAGTAGAACAAGGTGTTTTGTTTTTTTTTTTCTTTTTTATTTCTTTTAATAGAGAACTAAGTTTGACATTGGAGGCTAAAGATGGGAACTTAAGATACATAATATAAAAATGCTTTGCTCCAGGATGTATTGTTTAGATGACTGTGTACATAGGTAGGAATTTAAACAGAATTTGCTCCTTTTTTTTTGTGCTCTTTAACTGAGGTGTTTGCATGGAAATTGAATAGTAGTATGAATTTGTTGCAGTAATTCTGCTGTAGAGATTAGATCTGAAAAAAGAAGTTTTTACTTTGTCTGATGTACTTAAGTTTACAGATCTATATGGCTTTAAGTGACAGGGTTCTGAGCTTTTGATACCCAAACTAGGTTTTGCATAACTATAAAAGATGCCCTGGCTGCATATTCGTCATCAGTTTGCAGTTGACAAACTGTAAGTCAAATCTGTCTCTGTCGTACCTTGGTCAAAAGAAACGTCTGGATGTGAAGATCACCGGACTGACAGAATTGATCTCATCTACCCCATCATTCTCTTTAAAATACAGTTCCTGATGTTCCTGTTGCTATTTATGTCTTTAATGCATATGTATATTGAAGTGATATGTATAGCAGCAATATGATTGGATCATACTGATTGGTCTGGTTGCTTGTAAAATTTCGTGGAGATTGATTTCTTAAAATGGATCTCAACTCTCTTAGATGTGTCTTTTCAAAGAGAAAAAAAAAAGCCAGCACACCTTTAGAAGAGAGGAAGCTGGCAACATGGAAAACTGGTTCTAATTTTGAATGTTTGAAGCAGCAGTGTACTGCTTTCTACAACTGCCTTAAATTAGATTGAAATGCCCATTTCATATTTTGGTTTTCTTAGCATTTTAGAGCCACCATCAACAAATCCTTGCAGTCCTTTAACTGAGATAGATATATGTGATGTTAAGCAGGAGTGGGATGTATAATGAACAACTTAGGCACAAATGGAGGTGTTTATTTTTGATACTTTTTTTAAAAGGAAACTAATTCAGTATATTTTAAGAATAGCCTTTTTTTTTGGATTCTAGTAGGGATGGGTGGTCCTTAGGATCAGTATATTTAAAAAAAGTAATCTGATGTTACTGTGAGGAATTGCCTTTTTTATTCTACTTAACTATGCAACATATGACATATGAACTGTCTGGATTTGCTCACTGATACAGCAAATACAAAATGGTTTCTTTCAAGAGAATGATGTTCTGTGCCCGGTCACTGACTGATGTATGCATTGGTAAATGTCATGATACAGTTGAGTTATGTTGTTTTTTATATATGGTAGCCTTTTAGCCCATCTCTGCAGTAGATGAACCACATACTAGCTTTCACAACTTTTAGGTCTCAACTGCATACACATGGCACTCCTGGCTATTTTGGACTGGTAGCTTATATACTAAATTATTATTGTGACTGTATGGGAAGCACTTGTATTCAAGATCCACCAACTAGTCTTTGGAAAATGGGGCTTAGAATGCTAGCATTTGCAGTAAATACTTGTGCTCACTGTTGAACTAATTAGGTGACGTGTCATGCCTTGTCTTGAATAGGTTTTATAAGATCACATCATCTTTTTATTAAGAAGTAGAATGAGGCCATTCTTCATTTTGCCTTCACTCTTACCTTGGTCTTTGTCTTCGTTCTCCTGCATCATTTACTGTTTCATTTCTAAGTTTTTCTGCCATTGTTCTTCATTTTCATAGTTCTTCTAAATTGCATAGCTGGAGAACCTCAGTCACCCAGAAGGAAGCAAAGGTCATCTAAAACTTCTCTGTTTATGGATGCAACCTGCTATTAGGCAAGGTGAAGGAGGCATCATACACTGAGCTGTTGGAAGTAATATTCAGTCTCTGGACTTAGATTTATTTTCACGTAGACTATGTCTTGACAAGCTCTGTCTTTACTGACACATCATTTTTAGGGATGATATCTTTGTTTGCTCTGATATAACTGGCACTAGTTGGTAACTGACTGTTCTCTAATTCTACAGTTTGTTATTTTTTAGGTGGGTAGCAGTGGGAGATTCTAATTAATTTGTGATTTTTTTTGAGACAAACTCTGGCTTCAGAGATTCAGTCTGGATTGCTTCTGTGTCATGCTGAAGGAAGCTTGCATATTAGTTAAATTCCTCTTTGGCTTTTCTGTTCTTCAGCTGTTTGGCCTGTGTATTGTGCAGATGCTTGAAGGATAGTCTTAAGTTGCAGTATTGATTTTTGATGCTGTCATGCTATCAGTCATATGCTGAGCATTCTGTTTGACTTTTTAAATGCATCTGAAGCCCTAATCATGCTAATTTTGCTTGTGAGGCAGTGGAACAAAGTCTGAGGAAAGAGAGATGAAATACTTAAATAGGATTCTTCTGAAGAACCTCCTTGCAGTCCCTGTGAATCTGCTTCTTCCCTGGTCACTGCTAACAATACATTTCCTAATACAGAGTCATCATAAATGTCTTCTAGAGGAAAGGCTTGTGCATTAAACAATGGAAAAGTGACATGAGGGACTAGGAAATGTAGTTCCAAAGAGAGGAGAGTTCTAAGTGGTGCTCTGCGTGGATTTTGCCTGTTTGATATGAATCTCCTGTCTAACTCTGCTTTTATGGTGTTTATCTGGGACTGAAATTTGCACATCAGAAATCTTACCCTGTATTGTTGTCAGCTGTCTTAGTACTGTAATCTTTATCAGGTGGTGAAAGATGTGATCTGGATGTTACTGCTCTTAAAGAAGCTGGAGTTCTTAATGCAAGTAACACTGAAAATATTGCTAATTTAATTATTTGCAGCTGATAGTTTCTTTTAAAGCCCTACTTAGAACTGAAAAACTTACATACAACCCTCACTGGAAAGAAAAGTGTTTGTGGAAAGATAACTTCTTAAACTTGGAATTCTGAGACTTTAGGGAACTTTAAGTTATTGGTGAGTCTCTTGGGGTTTAATGCAAGGCTGGAGAAATGCCTGTATCAGCTGGTAAATGTTTATAGTTTTGTGTAGCTTTCACTAGTGCAGTAGACTGCATTTAGTTATGCTGATCTATGGAATTCAACTGGAGTGGGTTCAAACCCCAGAAATTAACTGTTGTGGTATTGTGGGTAAACGACACTCACAAGCGTATGGGTAAGGACAGAACTGCTCTAGCAGCTGCCCACCTGGGCTCCTGCCTCTGTCTCCAGAGTTGGAAGCTAGCAGTGTAACAGTGCCCGGGTGGTAGTTGATGCTAAAATGTAAATTCCCTTTTTTTTATGATGATAAAATTGTTTGGTTGCCCCTTGTTTGGGTTGTGTGCTTCTGCCCTCCTCCTGTGATGAAGTGCAAATTAATTGGATGGATAATTTAATCTTGGGTGGGATGTCTCCTTCAATTGCAGCTTCTAAGTGTAAAACGAGGCTGAACAGATAAGCAAAAGGACAAACAAGTGATGGCTTTTGTTGGTGACAGTGTAAAGAATCTTCTAACACACACACACACACACTTTTTTTTTGTCAAAACCAGCTTTAAAGAAATAAAGTCAACATGTAGGCACTTGCATAAACTGCATTTCTTGCAGGAGTGTGAATGGAAAATAGATGGGTGTTCAGCATTATCTTCAGTTGAGAGACAGACATAGAATGTAAATAAACTTCATTTCAATCAGTCAAGAGGATGTTGCAGTTATTCAGCTGCAGTGCGGCTAGAAGTAGCGTTAACCTGAGGACAAATCTTGAGTAAATATTTCATTCTCTCAGGTGGGATAAGCATAATGGTGTTTGTTTAGTGATTTGGCATTGCAACCTTGTCTGTCACTTTTCACTGCATTCGAGGCAAACTACTCATATGCCAACTGATACAAGCCAGACCCTAGTGTGTGTATGGGAGCCGAAGTCAGGCAGAGCTGCAAAGCAGTGAATAGCTTAGTGACAACTCTGTGTAAGGCTGGTATCTCAGCTGGTAGGTTGGGGAGTGGAACAGAAGGAAAGCTAAGGAAGTTTTTATTAAAATCCCTCCTGCTGTTGCTCTGGGGATTGAAAGATACATTGTTGCAATTAATATATTTACCATTTGATTTTTCACTGAGGAGAAGGCAGGCATCGTACCTTGCTTAGGCAATGTTTCCTGTAGCATAAGGCTTTGCAGACGGTATTGGTTACTTGTTAGGCAATCTTGTACTGCTGTTACTAAGGGGAAAGCTGAGCTATGCTCAAGTCATACAGGGAATTTTTATTTTCTTCTCTCGGAGATGTTGAGGAGTCAAGTAGGGCAGCAGAGATCTAGAACTGGAGTCTGGAGAGAAGTAGACTAAGGTTTAAAATGTCTGTTTGTAGAACAGACAGAAATTATTTATACTGTGGTAGACTAAGGGCAATTTTGCTGGAAGAAACTCAAAAACTAATAAGCCAGCCTGTTTTGGGCTGCAGTTCATCAGATGATCAAGTGCTAATCTTCTGTGGATGAAGAATAATGGTACTCTCTGTTCGATGCAAGTATTTATACTGCTTAATTCCGAAACATATTCAGCCTTTTGTGCTGTGCTAAAAATGGAATAACTTTGCAAAAGGTGCTGCTTTTGTATACATTGATTTAGTATGGAATAATTTTGGGTGGATTTGAAGTTGATTGGATTGGCATGTAGTTTCTATGTTTATAAACATTTTCTAAAAGTATAAAATCACTTTAGTGCTGTCTCAAGGTGATTCAAGTTTGCGTATTTGATTTTTCTCTACTGATTTGATTTTAGTGTCCTGCTTACCATAAGGCTAGATAGGAAGTTTTAGTTTTTCAGCAATTCTGTATCTTTCAAAGGGTGGCTACAGAATGTGGACAGGTTTTCAAAGGCTTTTTAATGCAACAAAAGAGCCCTCAACTTTTTTTAATTTGTTCCTTTTTTTTTTTTTTTATTTCCCCTCTTAAAGGTTTGGACCCCATGGAATTCCTGTGACCATATTTCCTAAAAGGGAATACAAGGACAAACCTGAAGCCATGCAGCTCCAAAGCAAACCATTCCAAGATGAGGCACAGGTCAAGTGTGAATCTAATGCTGCAGTCCCTGATGACTCTTCTCTCACGCAGCCATCAGAACCTAGCATAGCTAAAAGCCTATGGACTTCTAAACCACCTCCTCTCTTCCATGAGGGAGCGCCATACCCTCCTCCTTTGTTTATCAGGGACACGTATAACCAGTCAATACCTCAGCCTCCACCCCGGAAAATTAAGCGACCCAAGCGTAAAATGTACAGGGAGGAGCCCACTTCTATTATGAATGCTATCAAACTACGACCCCGGCAGGTCTTATGTGACAAGTGCAAAAACAGTGTTGTTACAGAAAAAAAGGAAATAAAAAAAGGTGGCAATGCAAGTGACTCTTCAAAGTATGAGGATAATAAAAAACGAAGAAATGAGAGTGTGACTACTGTGAATAAAAAACTTAAGACTGACCATAAAGTGGATGGAAAAAGCCAAAATGAAAGCCAGAAAAGGAATGCTGTGGTCAAGGTTTCAAATATTGCCCATAGCAGAAGCAGAGTAGTTAAAGTTTCCGCACAAGCAAATACTTCAAAAGCGCAGTTAAGTACAAAAAAAGTTCTCCAGAGCAAAAACATGGATCATGCAAAAGCTCGGGAAGTCTTGAAAATGGCCAAAGAAAAGGCACAAAAGAAGCAGAGTGCAACCTCCTCTTCCAAAAATGCACATTCTAAGGTCCACTTCACGCGGCGTCTTCAGAACACCAGCTCAGGTTCCCTCCCACCCCGATTGCGTTTAAAGCCACAAAGGTATCGGAATGAAGAAAATGACTCTTCTCTCAAGACAGGACTTGAGAAAATACGGAGTGGCA
Source organism: Tricholaema leucomelas (assembly GCA_013400475.1). Taxonomy (NCBI): domain Eukaryota; kingdom Metazoa; phylum Chordata; class Aves; order Piciformes; family Lybiidae; genus Tricholaema lacrymosa; species Tricholaema leucomelas. Next base: position 1,952,767 of record WAAF01003013.1, read on the forward strand.
AGATGGCAACTAAGCCCCAGTCTCGCTGCTCCTCCACCCGCTCAGCAGGTGAGGCCCCTTCAGAAAATCAGAGCCCCTCAGAAGGCCCTGAAGAGGCCAGCAGTGAGGTTCAGGACACAAGTGAAATGCATGTAACTGTTGATCAGGATGAACACCAGACATTGGGCAAGAGAGGCAGCAAAAGCAATATAACGGTTTACATGACCCTTAATCAAAAGAAATCTGACTCTTCCAGTGCATCAGTTTGTAGTAGTGATAGCACAGATGATTTGAAATCTACCAACTCTGAGTGTAGCTCTACTGAAAGCTTTGATTTTCCTCCAGGCAGCATGCATGCACCTTCCTCCTCCTCCTCCTCCTCCTCTTCAAAGGAAGAGAAAAAGCTCAGTAATTCCTTGAAAACGGAAGTCTTTTCCAAAAACGTCTCTAAATGTGTCACACCAGATGGCAGGACCGTATGTGTAGGGGACATTGTTTGGGCCAAGATTTATGGCTTCCCTTGGTGGCCAGCCCGTATTCTTACCATAACTGTGAGCCGGAAAGATAATGGCCTTTTAGTTCGACAGGAGGCTCGTATCTCGTGGTTTGGCTCCACAACAACATCTTTTCTTGCTCTTGCACAGCTCTCCCCCTTTTTAGAAAGCTTCCAGTTGCGCTTTAATAAGAAGAGAAAGGGTCTTTACCGCAAGGCCGTCACAGAGGCAGCTAAGGCTGCTAAGCAGCTGACTCCCGAAGTTCGGGCCCTGCTGACACAGTTTGAAACGTGAACATGGGAAGTAAGGTAGGCAAGAAATCTGGAGGCTCCACAAAATTCGTAGTCTAGTTAGAGAACTACCATGAAGGACTTGCCAAGTCAGAAGTTGCACTCGGTTGACTGCTTTTTATACTAAAGTTGTTCCATTTGTAGCGGTTTCTTGACAGTTAAGTGAATTGAACACGCAATCAAAATTAGCCTAAAGTGGGAACTTCAGTATTTTTCAAGTGAGAATTTTTTTTTAAGGAAAAAAAAAACCTCCTCAAACACCCAATGCATAGGAGCCATAGCCTCAGCTGAAAGGCAGCTTATTTGCAGGGAATTTTTTAGTAGTTTCTACCCAGTATATAACTAATTGCTGTGTGGCAAAGGGTTAACACAAGGGATGAAAGTAGGCGTTGTGACTTTTTTTCTTTTCTTTTTTTTTGTTAATTAGGTGGCCCATCAGGGAAGTGTAGAAATGTAAGCCTTGTCTAAATGGTCTTTAAAGATTATTTAAAGTAGTCTCTAATGTATGTAGTCTGGCCACTGCAAAGTGGCTCAAAGCGTACTTAAACATCTGGAGGAGGCAGGCCCCACCGCACAGGCCAGTGGAAATGACATTAGAAGACTTGCTGAAATTTTGAAGGAAGAAAAATTTGTGTAACTTAAAGACCAGATTAAATGAGGTTTTATCGTAGTGACCACTTAAACACTCAGCCTTTCTATGCACACGGGGGCACAAATATAACACTTCAGGGTTTGAGAAGCTGAGAGGGATGCCTGTAGCTCTAAGACAAAGCTGAGAAGTCGCTCAGTGTTTGGGATCAAGGGCTGTTAATGCTGCATAGGTGTGAATCATAACTTCTGGTCTTTCTTCCTGAAGAAATCTTTCAGGCCATTTGCCTGGAGGTTTAGATTAAGAGAGGCTTTGTTTTGAATGTGTAAATAATTGATTGCTGAAATTGGTCAGATTTTCTCCTGACTGGTTGTTCCTAAATTCTTAGGATACGTCCTAGTAAATTACACTTTGTGAATTGTCAGATGTGTAATTGTTGCATTTTGGATGTATCTAACTTCTTTTTTTTTTTTTTTTTTTTTTCTTTCTTTTTTTTTTTTTTAATATTTCCGTTTAAGGTATCTGTTTGCAGGTCAGAAAATGAGAATATGTAATTGTGTAATGCTCTGAAATGTAAAGAAAAACAAACTGTAAATAAAATTGACTGAAGCTGAATTATTTGTGTGTGTTTCTCAAAAAGCTTTGAAAAAAAAAAAAATCCAGGATGTTAGAGTACTTTATATGTATGCCATATTTAGAGGACACCCTTTTAAAAAGTAAATTGTCCTTTTTTCACTCACTCTTAAAGATAACTGCTTGATGGAAAAGCATTATTGGTATACTTCAGTCTTAATTTTGAGACAAAGCAATTATCTGTCCCTTTTATTTCAAAACTGTGAAGGTTATAAAATTTCTCCCTTAATTAGAGTTTGTTCCATATATTTGAATAAAGACTGTGGATAATGTCAGTTGTACAGTGGGGAAATCTTTTCAGTTTTCTCCATCTATCAAAACCTAATCAGACCCACTTCCACTGCTACTTCAGTTTTCCTTGCATGTCTTTTGCTCAATGTTGGGGCATTTTCATGCAACTGACTTCATGTGGTTTTTTTCCTTCTGGTTTTGGTCCTTATCTGACCATGTGAATTACTGTCTCTTCTCCAGCCCACTCCTGTTTCAGCCTTGCAATGCCTTGAAGAATCTCTGTGTTCATTCCAAAGCAGTTTTCATCCCGTTTTGGTTTTGTTTTGGTTTTCATAGTTGCCCATATAGGCAATCTTGACAGATGTAAAAAATTTAAATGTAGTCTGAAATTACATTTTAAATAGGCATGAAAATGGAAGCAAGGATTTAATCGTCAAGCCCTTTAAAATATTTTAAATTTAAGATTAAATTTAGTGTGTTGATGATACTTTCTGGTCTTTCCAAAGTATTCTTGCCTTTTAAAATTATTCTGCTGTGCCCACAGAACAATTGGAAGTCTAAAAGTGTCAAATAAATGGCCATTCAAATGCTCAAGTTTATGGTTACCTCTCTTAGGTGCTAATTAAGCTTCCAAATATGCCAGCTTTACCTTGGCATTCTAACAGTTAATCAGAAAACCCCAAAACACTGCTCAATGCTTTTTGACTGTGATAAACACACCAAAAATGTAAAAGAAAAACTAAATTAAATCCTGTTTCACTTCTCTGTATTCTTACCTGCAAACAGAAACAGTTACTCTATTTCAGTAAATAACCCTTACTTTGTTGTTAAAGCAGACTGCTTTTTGAAGTCAAGAACCCACGCAGTGTGGTTTAGGTGTCTCTACTAGTTCCTTTAGGTTTAGGAGCTCAGGTGGACTGGATGTAAGTTGTTCTGATCCAGGTAGTGGTGAAAGTAATATTTACATAATTATTTTTTCTTTAAAAGAGCTCAATGCTTTGTACTCTTAGCTCTTCCATTGTCTACAATTAGAGCAGTGCTCAAGCATACATAGTTTGCTTAAGCGTTCAATAGTAACATGGGAGGGTAACAATAAGTACGAGGGTAACAATAAGTACAAGGGTTTCTTTAGATTGTTTCGTGTTCAGAGAACTGTTTACGAAAGGCCTTTAAAGAGTTAGTTTGTGATTTGTAGCCAATCAGTCTTTTAAGAAGTCTTTTGTAAGTTTTACAGTGAAGGTGCACTCTCACGTCAGGTCTCACTAACAGGTCTCCAAACAGCTTATTTTGTTGGGATTTCTTTTATCCCATGTTACATTAGGATGTAAACACCCTATTCACACTCAGCCATAATTTTCCTTTCACTCTGAAGTACCTAATGCTCTAGATACAACAGTAGACAGAATTGGCTTGGTGTAAAGCCTGGTTACAGTAAGCAACCTTGCTTAGGGCAGTATGGATGCTGCATGGAGATGAGCTTTGAAGACTTAGACAAAGCTTAGTGTCATTTTAGCTAGAAACTTCAAAACCCCCACGTTTCTCTGTATCTGCACTGTGCAGCTGGGCACACATCTGCCCACCTCTGAGTTAGCTTGTCAGGATAAAGGACTTTCCAATAACTGCTGACAGGAGCAAGCTTGCACACTGCCAGAGTAGTGCAGCTCTGTCATTAAACTCTGCAGCTGTGGTAAGCTCTGTGTGTCCTGAGAAGACAAACATCAGTAGCAGGAGTGACTTACTTTTCTATCAATTTAATATAATAGATTTAAAATCGTGTGTTTCTGAATTAGTGAAATTCCTCAGTTTACTTGCTGAATATGTATGGCCTTACAATTTAAGGGGAAAATGTGCTTGTAGTGATAAGTTTCTAGTACCAGCCTACTTTTGCTTTGTACATCTTTAGCTTCAGTTTACAGTGGTTTGGGGAAAGATTTAATATGAGCACGTGAAGGGTATAATCACTTCATGAGTGTAGCTAGAAGAAAACATAAAATGCCTCTATGTCTTTGAAGTGGAGTTCTACAAGAAATTGAACAAATATTTGTTGTTTTTCTAATCAGAGTTGTGATTTTATGTCAACACATAAATGAGAGAATCATCTCTGATTATATGGCATTTTCTTTTAGGCACTGATATCTTTAGTTTGAAACCTACATAACTAACAGCTACCTCACCAGGAAGGGTGTGGTTAGTGAGTAATTTAAGTCAATTTTGCCAAGGCTGAGAAGACTTTTTTGGGGGGTATTTTTTTTCCCAGCGTGTTGTAAAATCCTTTTATTTTAAAAAATAGTTTATAAATGTGTTTTGGTTCCACATCAGTGGAAGTGAAGAAGGAGCAAGAACTGCTTTTTGTATTGCTGGTCTTAGGTTGGTTTCTAGTTAACTCTCTTAAGTCCTGAAACTGGTTTCTGTTTGAGTCTTTTATAACCTCTTGCTAAAATGAGCTGAGCAGAATAGGAAAGTGAGCTTTGGCGGGGGGGGGGGAAGTTTTAGTAGCTAGTCCTCAGTAGCATCATCACCTGTTCTTGTGCATGTTCTCCAGAGTACAGTAGGAAAAAAAAATAGAGCTTCCTTCTTGGCTGAAGAATTCTGGAAAGAAGGGGGCTGACAATCAGTGAAAAACTACTTCAGATAATCTTTTTAATTGTATTCTAATAGATGTCTGTAGGATTAAGCACCTGCTGTAGTGGGAGGTGTCCCTGCCTATGGCAGGGGGTTGGAGCTGGATGATCCTTGAGGTCCCTTCCAACCTAAACCATTCTATGATTCTATGAATATGTAGTGAGATCACTGCACTGACTTTTTAAAGACTGAGAACTGGAAGTTAAGTAGAGTGAGTTTATGATCAAAAGGGCAGTAAGATGTGTCAGAAGCCATTTGGTAAAAGAGTAGGTACACTAAAACCAATATTGAAAGTGATCTTCTAGTCCAAAGTTTATAGTGGTTAAAGGCAGAGGTGCTTTCTCTTCTGATTTTCAGTTTACATTTTAAGGGTATAAATAGAAAGGTCATAGGGAACCTGAAGGAAAAGAGAAGTTGGTGCGTTGAGCTAGATGTGATAGTGGAAGGGGAAGTATGTAGTGGGTTTTGAGGGTGATGCATTCTTCTGCAAGTTCAGTAGAAGCAAGTAGTCTCCTATTTTAGAGAGCTTACAGGAGAATTTTGGTGTAAAGTAAGTTGGCTGCGGAACAATGACAGTTTGAATGTCATCTAGAATCTACTTCACTCATGGAAGTGGAGTGACTTCCTACAGTATTTTGCCAGTTTCAGCTATGCATACATGAAGTGCCTGTGTCTTTTTGGTTCTCTTAGGATTGACTATAGTAGCATACTTTTTGGGGATATAGATGTGCAATCATACAGTAAAATCTCACTTCAAGCAACAAAGCATCAATAACAACAGCACAGGTCTTGCATAACTACCTGCCTCTGTCAGGAGAGGGTTACATTCATCCTGCATTTGGGTATGAGGTGGAACAGGTGATCTGTCCTGACTCTGTCATCATGACTCCATTTTCTCTAATTTTGTTACTATGAATCATGATTTTGGAAGATTGAGGTCTTTGTAGAAACAGACATATCGTGAAGGATTCTGCCCCATGCATCCTTGCTCACAGTCCTGCAGGAGTCACGCGTGGTAGAATGCACGTATGGATTTCTGATGGAGTCTTAGCTTCCACATGTAGTAAAGCTGCACTGCATCTCCCGCTAGGGGCCTCTTCTATCCAAAATCACGTTTGGGCAACATTGTCTCTATACCATGTCAGCTTTAAACTAGGGTGTGGGTTGGTTTTCATTTTGTTTGTTTAAAAAGTAGATCTAGGTCAGTTTTCATGTTCGCTTACTAATGGTTTTGATGTCAGATATGCCATATGAATAAGAAATGTGTACCAGCTATGTGCTGTGAATCTGTAATTTGGAAGGCAAGCTGTGTTCTCACTAGCTTGTTACCATCACTAAAGGTTTCTATAACAGAGACACCGCATAATTCTTGGTGACAGAATTGTCCTTGCCTGCTTTTAACAGGTGCCTACAGGGGAGGAGTGTATTTGCTTTGTTAGTAAAGTAAGCAGATACAATTTCAAACAAATATTTACTTAAATGCTACTTTTGCATAATATTTTTTTATTTAGTAATAATCTGGATTTTTATTTGGCTTTAGGAATCACTGGTGTTTAACTGCACTGCTGTGGTGGTTCAGAATGCTAAAGCATGTGGTGCCAGTTTTAGCAGTTAGCTCTAGTGAAAAGGAAATAAAGTCATAAAACATGGACTTTTCAAAGAAGTTTGGTTTGGGTTAGAATCTCAAGCTGCTCTCTATGACCTGATTAAATGCTTCAGCTGGCACAGGTACCTACAAACAACATTTCATAAGTAATTGTGGTCTGTTTAATGGGATCTGGTTCTTTAGTTGTCTCAAACTGAAGGTGTCTTGATATTGATTTTAGTAAGGGACATATCATGTCAGCTTTTCTTAGATATTACTGCTAAAGTAAGCCTTAAAAATCAGTTAGTGCCACAGAGGAGTGTTGTAAGAAATGTGTCCTTATGTTTGCTAGTACTAGGAATAGTCTAGATCATAGAATAGTCCAGGTTGGAAGGGACCTCCAAAACTCATCCAACCCCCTCTGTATTCAGCAGGGGCATCCTCATCTAGATCAGGTTGCCCAGAGCCCTGTTGAGCCTCACTTTGAATATCTCCAGGGATCACCAACTTGGGCAACTTGTTCCAGTGTTCCACCACCCTCATGGTAAAGAAGCTGTTCCTAACATCCAGTCTAAATCTGCTCTGATACTTTTGTTCTGCTGTTGGTAACCCGTGGAACCTCAATTGGAAGGTGATTTACAACAAAGTTGTGTTCTTTTGGCCATCTGTAGCATTTATTTAGTAGATAGGGATTTTCATTCTGTTTTGGTAAAAATGCCAAGAAATGTGTTTGCTAGGGGTTGTAATAGCAAGGCTGAAGTCTAAGCAATAGGAGAAGGAAATTACAAGGTTACTCGTACTGTTTTTGTGGTGCTTGTTTAACTTGGACATCATGAAAGATATTGGGATGTGTTTGTGAAAGCTCCCAAATCACTCTTAATTCCTGAATTCTTCAGGCAAGATAAGAGAGAAGGCTTAGTACTAAAAATAGCTCCTTCCTTTACCTTTGCTCCCAAAACCAGAACAAAGCAAACCTGTTTTCCTGTATTTTGCTAGGGAAAATAGCAAAACAAAACCAAAATCAGGTTACCTTTTTTTTCCCTTCTACAAGTTGATGCTAAAAATCATAGCAGAAGGGTTTGAGCACTGAAGAGGGTTGTTTTGTTTGTTTAGTTTTCGGGTGGGTGGGTTTTGGTTGGTCGGTTTGTGGCGTTGTGGTTTATTTTCTTCTTGTTAGCAATATTCTCTTATTTTGGGGGAGGAAAAATCTTTAAGATATTTCAAGTGTATCTCTTCTGATACAGTTTATATGAAGAAGCTGGGTTTGGCTGGGTTTTACAAGTTCTTGGTGCTGCTTCAGGGAACCAGTCGTGCAAACTGAAGAACGTGTTACTGCTCTTGGTTTTCCTTGTAGTTGAGGCCCTGTTGGTGAAGGCTGTCTTGAGCTTTAGAGAAATCTACCAGTTCTGCTTACTTTTTAGTCATTCATGGTCTGGGCAAGAAGCCTATTTTAACTCTTCCTAACTAGTTTTCAATTTAATCAGGAGCAGTTAACTTGCATATGCTCTTCTTTGATTACATAGTTTTGCATACAGAGTATTAGTCCCCTAGGGAATTGCATAGATGTTACTGCAACTGTTTGGAGCTTTGGGCTTTCTAAGAGTTCTGCATTGTCTCCTTCACCGTGTGTGGTGGGGCATCCCGCTATTTTTGCATTCCTGCCCTTCTGGGCTGCCTTTTCTCCCTTGTGATGGCTGCCTGTTGTCTTTCTGCATTTCCTTTGAAGAGAAAACCAGCTGCTTTCAAAGGCAACGCTTCTCTTTGGACATCAGTGAATAGACAGGATCAGAGCAGTGTTCACACTGGAAAAGTCAGACTGCACATGGCAGTGACGACTCCCAGGAAGGCTAAGTGCAGCTGAGTGAGGCAGATGTTCATGACATCAGTGCTGAGCGGCCATAAGCCGCGGCGGTGCTTGTTCTAACCCACACGCTTACATTTGTTACCGGTGGTGATTTTTAATGACTCCATAGTCCCTGGCAGTTGAATGAAACTGCTTCCAAAGAGAGTCCAGACTGCACATCACTGGGGAGCCATACTCCCAGAATTAGGCTTTGCTGTCACTCGCCTGCAAATTGTGGATTACACGGTGAAGTGGGCGAACGCACTGTGGCAGCTTGCTGCGGTCGGGAGGGTCAGGGCGTTTAGTGACAGGGATACTGAGCCAAAGCAGGTGACTTGCAAGTTTACAAGTGCAGTCTGTGAGGACCCAGGGACACTTCATCCCTTGTGGCAGCTACGCGCTTTGTACCTTTTGTTCTCTGGGTCGCCAGTCACTGCTCCTCGTGGTTCACAGTAGGGAAATCTGCAGAGTAAGAAATATGCCTCCACAATAGTGAGATAGGTGACTGCATGCGTGTGGCTTTATTTTCCACTCACCATATCCGAGAGCCTAAGCTTATATACTCCTGCCTTAAACCTTTTCTATTCAAAACGCTGCTGTTTATACATGTAAAATAGTGCAATTGCAGTTGCATTTTAACTGGGCAGATAAGACATCCTCTAATTGATTTTCATACTTTATAGCAATCCAGCCCAAGGTTATTCCTTACTGGTCTGAGCTAAATTCACATACGGCACTCTGAAGGCAGCTTCACTGTGACAGTACAAAGGTTCCTGTACAAAATATTTCATATTCATTTTGCCAGTGTGCAGGTAACAAGTTCAGTGTATATTGGAATAGTGAGATTCTGCAAGTTGGAAACACTGTCTTGAAATGAAGAAACACCTCTTTTTTAATCTACTTTTTACTCTGGATTTTTGCCTGCAAATCATAATATGCATAAGAGCAACTGATCCATTTGCTCTTTTGCTTTCTGTCATCTCAGTTTTCTTCTACCTTGTAACCATTTCAGCAAAGATTATAATGCCACTGTCAAGACAGCTTTGAATTTCAGTTTAAAAAGCTGCGTGACCAAATGGAAACAGTTTTTATAGTGGTTGTAATAAAGAATGAGAAGCAAAACACAAAGAAACTTCTATTAAGCAAATTTAATTATTGTAATGAAGAAATTCTTGATAGTTTGGCCACAAGAAGTACAGTGTACAGGCAGGTTTGTGTGAAGATGCAAAGTCAAAAGAAGGCACAATCTCTTCTTAATGCTTTTTACTTGGAAGGGAAAATAGGTGTCTCATCTGAGTCATGTCCTAAAAAAGGGGAGTGTAGTTGGTGATTTTCACATTCTAGAAAGCAAGAGAAATTTAAGATCTGGAAGAAAGCACTGATGAACTGAATTTGACTACCAGTCATATTGCTGCAGTGGAAAGTTGTCTGCCTTTCTGTCACACTTGTTGGCATTTCTCAGTACATAAAACTTTTGGATTACTATGGGCTTCATTGCATAATGGAAGTAAAATGTGTCATAGAATGCCAGGTTTGAAGGGATCTCAAGGATCATCTGGTCCAACCTTTCTAGGTAATCATATAGATTAAATGAGATGGCCCAGCACCATGTCAAGCTGAACCTTAAAACTGTCCAATGCAGGAGAACCCACTACTCCCTTTGGGAGATTATGCCAGTGGTCTCAATATTGAATATGTAGTGCCCTAAGTTTGACTGTTTGTACTCTAAAATACAGAAAGGTCATGGTCATTATGAATCCATTGCTTCAGTTTCCACTTATTGTCAGTATGTACTTTGTCCAGCAGAATTCCATGGCATCACTCTGGCTTTGAGCAGTACAGTGTTTGCACAGGTGCTTGTACTGGTAGATATTTTGTTTTGCTGTCTGCTCATTCGTTTACTAAATGATGTGTAATGTCCCCAGAACTCTAATAGTAAAGTCTGATTTAAGCTCAAAAAAAGCATCTGATTTTTTTTTTTCTATGAGACTTTAGCATCTTTTTATGGTATGATTTTTTTTATGGCCCAGTCAGTAAAAACTCGGACAAGCAAAGAGGTTAATTATTTTATTTTTTCAAACCCTCATCAATTCTTTACTCCCATTAACTGTTTTTTTTCTACCATAACTTTCAACAAATAGCAGCATTTTACATCAGTCTGACGAGTCCTGCTTTTCTCTTAGAGTGTTTGACAGACCACTGTGGGTTCATACCAGGGGCACTGAAGTTTTCAGTGAATTTGGCAGGTCTGTCTGGTTTAAGGCCTGCCTTAAGTGAGGGGTGTGCTATACTGTCAACTAATCATATGCAGAGCAGGTTAGGACAGAGGTAATGAGCTGCATCTTATTTTATTTCCATCCTTTTGAACACTCCAGCTGTTCTCTCTGACTCAACCTGATGTTAGGATTGATACATACTTTATTGAAAAGATCCACACTAAGTTTCTCTTTAGGCTTGCTTCTTGAAGCTTGCATTACATGATCAGATTAAATAACTTTTCAGGTATAATTTAAAGGTAAAAAAAGAAGATTAAGAATAGAGATTTTTGTCTCTTAAACCAGCAATCAAACACTTTTGCTGTGTGGATTACATCTTAGCAGGATGTACCATATGGGCAGTCCATTTTCCTGCCTTTGCTGATGTGTGAAAGTAAAATCAGTAAATCATTTAGTAACATTTGGGTATTTTAAAAGAAGCTTACTACCCAAAACAAGGAAAAGGATGGGAAACATGAGTAGGAAGATCTCACAAGAAACCTGCAGATGATGTAAGGACCAGAGTTAGGAAAGGACTTCTAGGAAAGTGAAGTTTATTTGTGGTTTTTTTTTTTTTAAGCCCTCCATTTCCAAAGGTTAGATTTGAGGCAATGACACTTAGTAAGCATGCTCAGCTTTCAGTGTGTGCCTGAGTCCATAAGGAAGTTTAAAGTGTATGTTTAAAGCCAGAAAATACTGAACTTTATTGGAAATTCTAGCCCAGACACATACACAACACTTAGCTCTGTCATGGATGAATGCATGTCTCTTAGCCTTTTTTTTTAACACGGAGAGGAAATAAGGCAGTGAGGAGAGCTTACAGTTGCTGTAAAGGGAGCTTAATTTGCATGAAGTCATAAACATTAGAAAGTTTGATCCAGTTCTATATTATTGCATTAGGTCTGGGATTCAGTATGTGATATCCATTGGTTTCAGGTTTTATAAACTGGGGTTTGCTGGTGGTGCAAACAGAAGAATGGATTATAACAGATAAGTGATGTTTCTGAAGTCACTAGTAATGATGTGTAAATGTCAGTGGAGAAGTGAAGCTCACTAAGGGCTTTCTGGAATCTGAACAGTAAGAACTGAAGAGTAAAAGAGAGCTGTATGAACTGGCTTGAGCAGGAGAATGAGTGCCTGTTTCTAAGGAACAGACTGGTTCTGAATCACTGCAACTGCATCAGTTGCTAAGTTGATAAGGTGGGGGTGTGAAAAGTAAAACTGCTTGTCCTCAAAATGAGGGAACAGTCGTGTTAAAGTGAACTGGCCCTGTCCTTAGAGCTGGTACTATCCCTATGCGTGCTCAGGTAAGGGAACCAGATTCTTTCTTTGTTTCATGGAAGTTTGCTGGCTACTAATAGTGTCACTGAGGCTCACCTTTGGAAATGTGGGTGCTGGAACATAGTGGCTGAACTGTCATTCAACTTCTTATGGGATCTTTGATTTCTGAGTAGAGTCTGGTTCTTGGGCATAGTCTAAACACTTCTCATTGCAAGACCTCATAGACATACAATGCTAATTTACTATTAATCTTGCTTTGGAGAACTTCTCACTGACTGTATGCTTTAATACCCAATATTGGTTGTTTTGCAGCCTGGAATACTGTGGTGTTTAGTTACCTGCACCAACAGTAAGTACTATTGAACACAGTGGAACTTTGTCTAGCATTTTTATCTTTGTGGAGGTTCTGCAGATATATTATTGGGCACTTTGGAGTGGACCATAGCTAAAGTAGGTTTAATTACATATCAGTTCTGAGTATCATACTTGAATGAGGACCTGTTGGGTATTGCAATGAGTGCCTGCTAATCTACTGTCAGCACATAGTAGCTCAGGGCCTCTTTGCCTGAATCTGTCAAGTTTCAACTTTCCCAAAGTTTCATTCTTATTTTAATCTTGTTTAATGAATTATTATTCTGTGGTTTATGTTGTCCTTTTGTGGCACAGTGAGCAACTGAGCCATTGAGAAACTTCATAGTTATCCTCTTTGTCTTCCCTGCATCCTCCTGTGGTAGGACCATTTCCACAAACTCCTCTCCTCTTTCTCATTTTTTGCTTAGACTTCTTTTCTTTTTCCAGGAGAGCTGTCTGTTCAGAAATAACTTTAGGATCTTCCTGCCCATGCTCAGTCTCTTTTTTAAAATTCAGCTATGTTATTCACAGTGCTGTGGTCAGTACTGGAAAATGTGCACATACCTCTCAAATAGTCCTGGCAGTCAAAAGCCTGACAGATTGGTAAAAGGAATCAACAAGAGTGGCCTGGTCCTGTTGGATCCTTTATTGTTCTCCTGTGTGTTTTTTGAGCAAGGGGGTGGGAGCAGTTGATCTGCAGAGGTCTTCTCCAACTCAGTTTATTCTAGAACAAAGTTTTCCTCACACTGCACAAGAGGCATGCCAAGGGCAGACTGTGCTGATTCTTCACTGCCCTGTATGGTTACAGACTGGTGGCAGTCTCGTGCAATAGTTATTACTTGGACTGCTTCCGTTTGCTTTAGCATCATTTTATTTCAGTTCTGTGGAACCAATAGAATTCCATGAGCAATAATGGAAAACAATTTTAGCAGGTTTATGGTATTTTAGTGTTCCCTTGTGTACACCTGGGTCTTGCATGTGGAATGGCATCAGTGTCAGATTTAGCTTTGTATCGCAGACTGCACATCACTGTACGGACTTTGTATGTCAGTTGCCCTCCTTCATTATCTGTCTTTAACAATTGAAATTCTCTCTGAATGCTGAAATGGGGTGAGACGTAACCTAGATTGGTACAACAGCTCCTCTTAAAACTCTAGTCAACTGAGGAGTTGGCTCACTTGTGTATGTCTTGTGATGAGTAATTTTGGTTTTTTCTTTTTTTCCCCCTTCTGCACACAATGCACAAAGCAGGTGAACTGGTAGCTTTCCTGGCCACCTCAGATTTTACTTACCTACTTTTGCAATATTTACTGGAAGGCATTTAACCATTTTCCCTTTCTCTCCCCTTTTCAGCTCAGAGACACTAGTCAACTGCTGTTTTTATGGAACCTCACTACACTGCCACGAAGAGCACCAGCTCATCAGGACTGAAAGAAATCTGAGACTGAATTGTCCTATTTTTCCTCTGAAATCTTCACCAAGTAGTAAACATTTTTTGAAGGGGAAAGGGGGTAAATACGTTAAAGCTCCTTCTCACACCCTCTTTAGGGCACCTGTACCTAATGTACATTTTCTTTAAAAGTTTAAAAAGATGTTAGGAAATATTTTATAAAACCTTTTTGCAATAAGTGACGCATGAAATTATTAAAGACTATACAACACTTACATGCAAGGAACCACTTGAATTATTGGTATGAAGAATCACTGCAAATAACTGGGGTTTTTTTGTAATGTGACAGTCACGTTTGTATGTTTTGATAGGTGCCAGTGATGGAGCCAATTGCCTGGGAAGCTGACTGTAACTTTTGAACTTTTCTTTTTAATTCTTAACTTTAGCATTGCAATTTTCCATTCTATGAGGCTTAGTTAGTATTTAGTGCAGGTGTTAGCAGAGCTGTGATCTGTGATCAAAAGCATGTCCAGAAACAATTGTATTGTAAAATATGAACAGTCCTGCTATACAAGACCAATATTTCCCATAGAGGTGATGGAAAGGACAGTGACCACAAACTTCATGTATCTCTGTATTACGGGAAAGCTCCTTCTGTGTGAATATGGTTGCATTTTATTTGTGCTATTGTAACACTTAGGGGATTGAGGATTGTGGAATGATGCTAAGAAGGGTTACACCGCAGAGAACAGCGTCTTGCTTATACTACTATAACAAGATGGGAATCACAAATGGAGAGTGCTTAAGTGGAATGGCATTTCTATTTCAAATCATGGGTTATTTTTGTTCCTTTTGACATAAATATTTTTCAGATAGGTAACTAGTAGAGCAAAGGTTTTATTAGTGTTTCTGATGGTTGTCAATCTGAGTTGCATTGACTTCTTTGAATAGCTGTAAATCAAAAAAAAAAGATCCAAACCCAGTGGGTTTTATCCATTTTTATTCCCCTCCCCAAAAGGTGTTTGGTTAAGACTTACTTCCATGGAGCTTGTGAATGCTGGACACGCTGCTGAAATATTGAGTTATTAAATATTAATTTATTTGTCACTAATTATTTGACATTGTGTGCACACTTTCTCAGCAGTATCATTTCTTAGAGAGTTCTTAGCAGGGGGTTTGTTATATAACCTGGGATAAGAAATATTTGTTTTGAAGAAATGAAAACGTGCACATGATCTACTAAAAGTCAGAGTTGTGTTTCTGTAGAAGTGAAAAGACTTGTAGTAGACTCTTTTCCTCCTTACTAATATCCTGATTCCATTTGAGTAAACAGAGTGTCTTTATTGAGATCTTTTGAAAAGAGAGACACCTTCTTGAGAGGCATCTGTATCAGCACAAAGGCAGTTTCACAGCCTTTGTCTCTGGAGCCCCAGTTAATCACATCCAATCTGAAGTCAGGACACCTCTATCGTTTGGCTTTGATATTGGCAAACAGGTTTATCCTTGTTAAACAGTCAGAGAGGGGGGAAGTGAGAGGCTGGGACAGACATCCAGGCCCAAGAAAGGAGTATCACTGACACATGTGCCGAGGCAGTTTCCCTTTTTTCCAGGGTAAATTCTTTATTTACAAACCCAGAAATTTCATCCTTACTCCCTTCTTAAAAGGTAGCTGCCTAATGCTGTCCAGTAGGTTTGAACTGTACCACTTTTCATAAGAAAATACCAATATCTCTTTTTTAATTTGAGATCAATGTTTTGACTGCAGTTGAAGAGGATCACCGGCAATCTGGTCCTGTTTGTGGTCTGAGATTTGATTACAACTTAGAAAACAGAAGGCATGCAATTTGAGGGCCTGGGAAGCAATTTGCTGTTGTGTATGTGCTAGCCTTTCACCTCTGGAGACCCAACCCCGACTGTATTGACAACTAAGGAGGGTCTTGGCCTAATAAATGAATTTTTTATCCCCGCACACAAAAAAATAAAACCCAACAAACAAACCCAACCAACACGCAAACAAAAAGGAAGCCACCAAACAACGTGGCACAAACCAGTTTCTGCTCAGGAAAAAGGCCCGAGTCTGTAATAGCAGGGTTATTGCACATTGGATTGAAAACTGATTGATGTTGTAAGTAGAAGCCAGTAGTGCCTGCCTGTGTGACATCTGACTCTGAACCAGTGCTCTTATTTCCTCATCTTCACGGGCACTTGTGCACAGCAGCTGAAATAGAAAAAAGTATGCTTAAGGGAGATGCAGGTCTCTCCACTGGAGAATATGGGTATATAAGCAAATAGCATAAAGATAGACAAGGTAGCTAACTGTATTTGCCTTTGTTTTCACAGAAAGAAAGTATTGCAGCCATTTTGTTTGAAACCAGATTCTCATTTTGAAATGAAATTGTCAGGGATATTCTAATGGTAGAGAATTACAGTAATGTATTGCTTTTCACTTCTTTGCTTTAGTTGCTTAATATTTAAGCTTTGCTCCGTGCTACCTTCCTGTCTGTATATTGAATGGTCACTATGCCTCTTTCATTTTGTAGACTTGAATGAGGAAAATATACTTCACCCTTTAAGGTTTGCTGAGAAGTAAATGATAAAGAATGTTGTGTAACATTTATTCAAATAAAGCCTTGATTTTTTTCAGTGCTCTTTTAAAGGGAAGTAATCACAGAATGTTAGGAGCTGGAAGGGACCTTGAAAGATCGTCGGGTCTAACCCCTTTCTGCCAGAGTAGGTCACACAGGAACACATGCAGGTGGGTTTTGAATGTCTCCAGAGAAGGAAACTCCCCAACCTCTCTGCGCAGCCTGTTCCAGTGTTTTGTCACCCTCACAGTGAGAAGAGTTTTCCCTTGTGTTCATGTGGCTCTTATGCTCCAGCTTGCACCCATTGCCTCTTGTCCAATCATTGGACTGAGCAGAGCCTGGCTCCCTCCTCCTGACACTCGCCCTTCACATCTTTATGAACGTGAATGGGGTTACCCCTCAGTTTACTCCAAGCTAAAGAGACCCAGCTCCCTCAATCTTTCCTGATAAGGGAGATGTTCCACTCCCTTAATCATCTTTGTGGCTCTGCCCTGGGCTCTTTCAAGCAGTTCTGAGGTCCTTCAGCTGAGGGGCCCATGATTAGACACAATATTCCTGCCTGTCCAGGTCCTGCCTTCAGGTGTGTCAGCCACTCCTCCCAGTTTGGTGTCAACAGCAAACTTGCTGACAGTGCACTCTGTGCCCTCATGCAGGTTGTTGATGAATACATGGAGTAATACTGGTCCCAGTAACAACCCCTGAGGGCTCCTGCTAGATCCAGGCTTCCAACTAGACTCCATCCCGTTGACCACAACTGTCTGACTTCTTTCCTTCAACCAGTTCCCAATCCACCTCACTACCTGATCATCCAGACCACACTGCCTCAGTTTAGCTGCAAGAATGCTGTGGGAGACAGTGTCAAATGCTTTCCTGAGATCAAGATAAACCACATCCACAGCTCTACCATCATCTGTTCACCTTGTTATGTCCTCATCAAAGGCTATCAGGTTGGTTAAACGTGACTTCCCCCTGGTAAGACCATGCTGACTGCTCCCAGTGACCTTATCCTTATTATGTCTAGAGACAGCTCTGAGAATAAGTTATTCCATCATTTTTCCAGGGAGGGAGGTGAAGCTGACCAATCTAGAGTTACCCAGGTCCTCCTTCTTGCCTTTTTTGAAGACTGGAGTGACTTTTGCTTTCCTCAGGTACCTCTCCTGGTCCCCACAACTTGCCAAAGATGATGGAGAGTGGCCCAGCAATGACTTCCACCAGCTCGCTCTGCGCCAGTGGGTGCATCCCATCAGGACCCATGGATTTATGGATGTCCAGGTTGCTTAACTGGTCTGTAACCCACCCCTCATCAACTAAGGCAAGCGCCTCCTTTATCCTGACTTGTTCTGGGGCTTCAGGGGTCTGGGGCTCCTGAGGACAGTCTAGCTGAGAATTGACTGTTTTTCCCTGCAGCACGAACAGTCTCAGACAAGCCTGGCTGTTGCAGGTAAGTCTAATTGGGTATTTCTCCATTTAGGGAAGCAATGTCTTGCACTGAGCTGCTTTATCTTGCCATGGTGTCCCGTAGGAGAGGCAGCAAGTTGTGCGGTGGCAGCTGACTCCTGTAGTGGAGCTCTCCGTTGCTGGTACTGCTGTCAAATGAGTGCTGCTTGGCCAATACTTCAAATGGCAGAACTTGCAGAGCTGCCCTCTCCCTTTAAACAGAAGTTAGCATTTATAGAGAAGGCTTTTTCCCACTTGCATTTTTATTGATGTAAAGATTTCCTAATTTTTGCAAATAAGGTGTTTTGTTGCAGTGACCTCTTGTTGGTAGCCAGAAGCCTTTCCTGAAAATCATGAACTTCAGGAGTGGTCGTGTGCATGTACACTGTTTGTAGCAACTGTTGTTTCGGCCCTGGGCCTCTAGGATGCTTTTGAAACCAGCTGATGCGTCCTGTAACTGCGAGCAGACGTCCGCATCTGTCTGTTGCTTGGAGCTGAGCTCCAGCGTATGTTTTTCTTTCCTTCACAGGGTTGTTTCTTACTCTGCTTGCATTACAGGAACTCCCATCCTCGTTCTCTCGTTATTCGTTCCTTCTTGCGGCAGTTCCTCTTGAATTGGTTATCCTCATTAGGCCGTGGTGGAGAGGGGAAGTCCTGCTGAAATGTAATTGCTCTCTAATGGCTTTTCCTTTGTGACATTGTGTCGGTAGCGTCGCACTGTGGGAGTCTGCTGGATTTGCTGCGTGACTGTGAAGCCCACGAAAGAGGTTAGCCAGGCAGATTTCAGAGTTCTGCAATTACTCCATTGATTAATCTTCACTCCAGTAGTTCAGTGACAAAAGTATAAAAGTAACCCAACCTTCAGCGATGAAGCCAGTCCTACACAATGCTACTCAGTAATAGTGTTTACTGCTGCCCTCAAGCATCAAAAGGGTGATACTTAATGAGGGCAAAAGTGCACAGAGCAGCTGCTCAGTGCAGCTCCTGGCGCAGGAGGCTTTTGTGATAGCTTGGCAGCTAAAACGTGAGAGATCAGTGCAGACGGATATGATTTCTTTTAGGGCGAGGCCAGTGGGCAGATTTCTTCAGGAAACTGAGTGGGTCAGAAAGACATGAAGCAGTAAATTCAGGCACTGCCACACACTCGTTATTGAAGCATTAAATGATGAGGAGTGCAGTGCGAGCATGTGAGCAGTCACCTGCCTGAAGCCTCATCTGCAGCTGAGGAAATCGCACAAGGGATACTCTTACACCACCTTTGTGCTCCCTGGGCCAGCCTCCCTGACCGACAGTGTCCTCCAAAGCTGCCAATAGTGTCAGGAGCTGCTGGGATTTGCAGGGTGATCTCCTCGTGCTGTTGCACTTTGTGGAAAGTTGGGAAGGTCAGCGGGCTGGAGCGGTTGTCTCAGGCGTGGTTGTGCATTGTGAGAGGCAGCCGTAGTGCAGCAGAGAAGCTGAGCTGCTGTGAAAAGCAGCTCATCCCTCTGCTCCAGCCAAAGGTACAGCAGCGCTCCAACTGCCAAATGCTAACGGGCATGCAGAGAGCCTGTCAGCAGCAGCACACAGCAGTACAGCAGGTCTCTAAGCAACTGCCGGGGCAGAAACAAGCCAGCGAGCATGTGGCCTTGCTATCAGCTGCCGTTCACTGCCGTCATTTTTTTTCGCTCTTGCTCACTTGTCCTTGCTCAAGCCTTTGTGGGTGGATTCATCATTCTCCCTCTTCATGCCGGAAGGGTGAGTGGAGTCAGGGCTCTCCAAAGGCTCTGCTCAGTGAGCTTCAGCGTGTGCTGAGTGGCAGTAGGAAAAGGATCGCATTGTTTGCTGGTTCAGGCAGTGCTGGCAGCTGGTTTTTATTTGCATTCTGTAGCCTGGTTTTATGATTCTGCTCCTGCTTTTTCCCCTGAGTGTTTCTGTGGTCTTTGTTTTTACTCTCTTTCCGTGGATGCTCCATGCTGGGTAGGCAGAACACCCCTGTGGATGTGTTTGAGGTGTTCTGAATTTGGGGTAAATATTCAAAGCCTAGGAGGGATAGTTCTAATTTTGAACTGAAGATTTTTTCAGCTGAGAGCTCCACATCTTAAGAGCTTAGGGACTGGAATTTCCAAATGTAGTTGTCTTGATCATTAAATATTAAACTAAGGCTGTGCCTGCCAAAGGGCTCATTCAAACGTTGAAGCACTGTGAGCTATCAGAACAAGGGGCTGGGGGCTCCAGAGTGTAAAAAGATGAATACTGGACCATGCTAAACATCAGATCCCAGAAATACCAATGCTGCACAGATAGATACGGAAAATCCTCTTGTGGTGCACTCTGTTTGCCTTAAGTAAGACAACACTGCAAACGAGCTGTGAGAACAGGGGCTGGGTAGCTGTACATCATACACTTTTCAGCAGTACTGCAAAATCATACCAGAAGCCACATCTTGGCTTAGGAAACCTGCTGCTGGCTGCAAGTACCATGACCTCAGCTGTATCTGAGCTTGGAGTAGGGACACGCAAATACATTTGGACACAGAGAGAAATATGGCTTCAAGGGCAGGTCCAGGGCTGTAGCCAATGGTAGTAAATCTATCAGCTTCCAGCCTTCTCCTTTCCCAGGATTTTCAAATACTGCAATTCCGCCTTCACGAGGTAGGAAAGTGCACCAAGATGGAGCACCAAAGCCAGACAAGCTAATGGAAATGTGTCAGTCTTCACCGAGATAAAGAAAGATGCACTTGTGAGAAGCTGTGCTCAAATGCAGTTAGGCAAGCAGAGCCCACAGCCCTGCTGCCTCTCCAAGGGCCTGTTTTCTCACTTGGCACTCACCAGCACTGCTCCAGGAATACATTTAGGAAGCTATTGCCTCAGCCAGGCACAAAGCTACTGCCTAGACTAGAAAATACCATCTACCTCCTGCTTCCTGACATCTCACTTCACTGATTCTGCAGAGAGGGTGCTGCCCAGGAGCACCTCCCACACTGCTGAGGCCACAGCCAGGCTGCACTGCACATGCCAGAGTTAGAAAGGGATCAGAAAAAAAGTGCTTGTGCCTAATGCCTCAGCACCTGAAGTCTCAGTGTCTGTGGCTGGTGGAGGGTCATGTTCTTGGTCAGCAGCCACGGGGGATTTATATATGTGCACCCAGAGACCAATCATTGCAGGGAGCTGCTGTACTTGAGGCCAGTTCCAGAGTATTAGTCTCAGCTGGTCTAAGAAAGGCAAATCTGTATCTGCTGCATCTACCTCAGGGACCCTGGCTTTGTAAATCACCTCCTCAAGAGCTGGTGGATGAGAAGCAGGCAGATATGAGTATCTAGGCCGATGGTGAAGCTTCCATCTGAGGAGATTACCACTGAACATGCAGAATCAGAAAAATGTGGTTAATATTTTTTCAGTTGTTTTAGGACCTTTAATCTATAAAGGACTTTGCTTCGTTAGGGTAGGCTGTAATGACCCTGGCTTAGTGCTGCAGTAGCCAAGAGCCTGACAATTGGCTGTGTCTGGGCAGACAAACAGGCTGACCAGAGCCTCTGCTGATAAATACTCCCCAGCAATTACATCCTTTTGAGCAGGAGGCTGCACAGGATTGAAAAAATTAAGTTGCTGAACAAGAAAATGCTGGGATTCTTCCAAAGAGGGAAAGCTTGTGAATGAGCAATGCATTTATGCTGCACATTAAATGTGCCCCTACACATCTTTACCTACTGTTAAAAAGAGGCGGCACTTTGATATAATTGGTTCTTGGCTGCAGCAGCCAGCAACAGAGCTCGGCTGTTGAAATAATCCCTTGGGAATAACACAGCTAATTAAAGCCTAGGAACTGGTCACCAGCAGTTTCTTCTTTCTCTCCAGCTATGTCTGTGCTAATCAGGGGCAGGTAGATCTCAAGGAAGTTTTGTGCTGAAATGCTCTAATCGGGGAAGGAAAGACGCAGCTTCAAAGCTTGGTGCTTTATCAGATCCTAAATATCCCAACACAAAGGGCTGAGAGACATTTCAGATCCCTGCTGAATAGCTGTGTTCAGGGTAAATCGTGGGCATAGCATATGTCAGTCCCCCCAGCTTTCTCAGGGGGATGAGTGAGTGTTTGCTTTCTCAGCGACCCATCTAGGAGCTTTGCAAAGCATCCATTTTGGAAGCCCTGCTGGTTGGCTACTGCTGAGTGTGGCACTGCAAGGGCAGAAATGAAAGCTGCAGCTACAAGGCTGGGTGGGATACAGAGACCCAGCAAGGGTCTGCTGCTGGGCATAACCACAGGAAGGAGAATAATTGAATTGCTGAGCGATTGGAAAAAAGCCCAAATGCACATGGAAAGACAAAACAGGTAGCTGCTATAAACTTGATGTAAGAGAATACAGTCTTGATAGGGAAGGCTTGAAAAAAAGCACAGCTAACAAAGATAAGGTTGATAGATGAGAAACTGTAATGTATTAGGAACAAATGCAGTGTTCAAAATGCCAGTGGCAGCCAGTACTGGTGTCTGGTACTTCTCAGTTTAGAACAAGTGGAATGATGTATTTGCCCTTCTGTTAGCAACCAGGTAGGGCTGAAAATAAATCCAGGTGTTTCACTTAAAACAGTGGGCAAAGATGGCAACCCAGCTAAATGCAGGCTGACATCAAGGATAGGGACCTGAAAACAGGATGGAAAATCCATTGAGAAAGAATTAAAGGCAAACATGCAATTAAAACCCATCAAAACCAGACCTTGTCATTCGGCCAGGCTTAGTAAGTCTAATTATGATGACATCACATGGGGTGGCACTCTGCAGCCAATGCGACATTTGCAGAGGACCAGCTACAACACAAGTGCTGCATATGTGGGCTGAGATGGTCTCCTAGACAGATGACAGATCTCAAACAGCTTCCCACTGTCCTTCAAACAGGGATGTTTCCTGTGACATTCTGCTCAAATCACTGCTAGAACTCATACCATCTGACACTTTCATCAGCGATTGAGAAGCAAATCTGAAGTCAGTCCTGAAAATGCTGACAATCAATAGCTTGGTGGGAAAACGCACAGAAAATGATTTATTGCTCAGTAAGCCAGGCCTGCCAAACAAAACATGACTTCTGTTAGCTGCAGAAAGAAAATGTCCACAGCTGCAGGAAAAAGGGAGGGTGTATCTCAGCTACCCAAGAAAAGGCTGAGGGAAGATCTAAAACTTAGCTCTTCTGTTCCCAGAAGGGTTAAGACCTTTGAGAGTGTAACAAAGAATGGCATTGCTTCTGCAGACAGTAGAAGGCTGACAAATCTCAGTGTCAGTTCTGATGTCCCTTCCTAAATGTCAAAAAAAAGGTTTGAAATACAGACATTATGGGAATCCTGGAGAAGGTTCTTTGTAGGGAGAGACATACAGGTATCACAGAAACGTTAATGTTGGAAAAGACACCCAGGATCACCCTCGGGATTACAGCAGCCCTGTCTGTACAGCTTAAGGAGAAGAGCAACAGGCCCCTTTATTACTATGCAGACATGTTCAGGGAGAAGGGGGCAGGTACTAAAAGCTTTTTGATTTTGCAGGCAGAGTAAGAAGGAACAAAGGCTGGAAGCTGAGGACAGACAACTCGAAGTGGACAAAAGGCACATGGCTGCTAATGGTGAGTAACTACTGGAGCAAATTAGCAAGGAGCTTGTTGGTGTAGGAGCACTTACTTAAAAGACCATGTGTCATGCAACAGGTTTTTTCCTATTAGAAGTTGTAAGCTGTGACTTAAACCAGCCTGACTCTGTAGTGGAATTGTGGCAGATTACACCAGGAAGAAGTACTTAGCGACAGCCAGGATGACTAGTTTAGGCTTTAAAAATATCCCTTAAAAGGCAAAATAAATGCAGTTGTTCAGAATTTGCACAATGCAAAGGGATCTCTTTCAGACCATTAAATGGAATTTTTACCTAGAGGAGAAGATGCTGAAGAACTTGCTGCCATCTGAAACAGCAGGTGCCATTGCAGAGGCTTCTGGTTTAGCTGGAGTGCTACTGTGAGTAGGTGTGACCTAGAGTTTTGAATCTTCAGCAAGGCATGCCCAATTTCCAGTGACACTAACCCATCTCTTTCATGCATTGCAATCAAATTAGAAACACAAGTATGGAAAGCAAATCAGCTGCAACCCTTCAGCTTCATTTGTTCTTCCCTTCATTTCAAAACTACAGGTACACATCAGGCATCTATTAGGGAAGTGGCACACTTGATAGTGTTTGTGCAACAGGTGTAATTCCAAGTTTTGTTATGCTTCTATTTTCCAGAGTTAAGTTAACCAGCCTCTAGCTAAGAAGGCACATTTGCAGCCCTCCAGCCCTTTAAGATGTGAAGCAGAAACAGAACAGAAGAAAGAAGATCTGTCACTGAAGTAATTTGTAAGACAAGCAGCAGGTTGCCAAAAGCTCCTGCTTAGAACTTTGTGCAATAGTCATAGACTGGTAAATAACAGATACACACAGTGTGTGTAAAGATAGCAGTCAGCTGGCCATAACAAAGATGTATATAAAATTTAAGGGATCCACTGTAGCTTCAAAGTGGTTCCATTGATGTGTGGTTTGAGGGTGGGGGCAGTATTGCAGTCAGTGAAAGCCAGGGCACAGACCTGCTTCACACTCAGTGATGCAAGAACAGTGCCAATGTTGGTGAGAACAGCCCAGAGGAACTCCTTTCCCCACTCACTACCCCCTGTGAGAAGTTAACCACTGTGAGTCATTCAGTGGACTGCCTGGCTTTACGTGCAGGCACAGCCTGCACTGCTTCCAAGGCCAGCCACTTTTTCTGCTCTTGGGCAGCATGGAGCCTGCAACAGCAGGCAGTGCCACCTCTGCACAGCCCCTGCAGAACCAGGAGCTCTAGGGAGGCATGACCAGACATACCCTCCTGCCTCAGTCTGAGCACAAGCTAATCTTATCAGCTTCTTCCAAGCTCTACCTGTCCAAGGCTTCTTTGAAGCAGCTTAGACACATTTGCTCCAAAGCATTCCAGCTTTCAAGAAAGATTATTCCTAGTAGTTCCAATATGATGCCCAGCCCAGTAATGCTTCCCTCAATCTGAGGAGCTTGGCTCAGAAAGCAGAGTGCTTTCACAGCTATCCAGACCTGCACATCCTAGTATGAGTACTCTTTCTCCCCAGCACATTCCCACATTGCCTGGGTAAGCTCAGCCCAGTGCCTGGATACTGGAGTCTGACACACTCAACCTCTGGCTGACAAACTCCTCTCTAGCAGCACCATGGCTCCTGAGAAGCAAAATCTCTCTTTAAAGCCTCCCATCCTCATGCCTCCCAAACTTTAATAATACAGGAAATTCTGCCCTGCACATAAGAAACTTTCTTCCAGCAAAAACCATGGCACAGTTACAGTTTCAGCATGTGGAAATCCTGGAAGCTGTTTGCTCTTACTTACTCCAGTGACATTTTAATTATGCAGATGTTAAAGGCTGCAAAGGCCTCCTTGTAAACTAGGGCTTCTCGCTTCTTTTGACCATGACATTTTAATTCCCATAGATTTCATACACACTCCCTGCCGATTTGAGATAGTTTACAACAGGTCACCATAAAGTCAAAACTCAAAATGCAGCAGGACAGAGTTAAACAACAATGAAACTTCCTCCACAGCTGCAGAGACAAAAATGAAGCACAAGCACCAAGAATGCTTCAGAGACTGCTCCTTTCAGGCATGTTAGTGGAAAGACTGGAGCTCCAGAATGTCAGTCCTTAAGTACACACAGGGATGCTTCTTGAGATAAATTCAAGATGACAACCAGTGACCTACAGCTAGCCACCACTAATTATTTAATTGAATCATCTACTGAAATCTGCATGGAGACAACTGTAAAATCTGCCTCTAATGTAAACATTTCAGCATCGATACAAACCTCAGCAAATACTAATTACAAAAGACACCTTCTCCAAAATCCTTATGGAAGTAATTCAGCAGCACTTATATATACACACACACACCTTTCAAAGTCTTCAAGATCTAGTGGTACTATGAAGGTCACTAGCAATCAACTTTAACGTCACTTATTTGTTTGCCATTAGGGAGCTCTGCAATATCAGTAACTCTCAGACAAGCCAATTGAATTTTATGGTACCATTACAAAGTGTGTACATATGTGTATAGGCACAACCTGTCCTTGTTGCCTTCAGAAAAATTAATAAACTGTGGTGCAGGGGTGGCCTGAGGTGAATGTACAGGTATTGCTAGAAGCACAGGAAAGAAAAATAATCAAACACATCAAATTGATGTCTGCCAGGTGTACTGTTCTGGGTGTCTGTAAGCACTTTACACAATGATACCACCATAGCAAGGACAGAAATAAGGCAAGAACTTCACAAACCAACAGAAATACCAAGCCTTTATTACAAAGAGAAATTATTCCACAGAAGACACTGGCTTGCCTCCATGCATGCTGTCAGTCCTATCCACCTGCTGAGCATGGAGAAGTGCTTCTGCTAGATTCATTAATTCCCCAAGACACCATTAGGCTTTGTTCTTAGTGGGCTGGCTTTGGCTGTAATAGAGTTTATTTTCTTCACCATAGCTGGTATGAGACTATGTTTTAGATTAGTGCTGAGAGCAGCCTCAGTAACACAGAGATGTTTCAGTAACTGGTGAGCAGTGCTTACACAGGGTCAAGGTATTTTCTACTCCTTACACCAACCCACCAGCAAGTAGGCTGGGGGTGCACAAAAAAATGGGAAGGGACACAGTAAGGACATCTGACCCCAACTGACTAAAGGGATGTTCCACACCATATGACATCACTCGCAGCATATAAAGCTGGGGGAAGAAGGAAGGGGGCAGGGACGTTCAGAGTGATGGAGGTTGTCTTCCCAAGTACCCATTATGTGCGATGGAGCCTTGCTTTCCCAGGCATGACTAAACACCTGGTCTGCCAGTGGGACATGGTGAACGAATTCCTTGTTTTGCTTTGCTTAGGTATGCAGCTTTTGCTGAGCTGTCTTTATCAAAACCTATGAGTTTCTCACTTTTATCCTCCAGATTCTCTCCTCCATCCCACTAGGGGGCTGTGAGAGCAGCTGTGTGGGGCTTAGTTGCTGGCTAGGGTTAGCCCACCATGCTTGGCTGCAGCTGCATCAGCATTTTGATTTAACTGCATTGCTTGTTAGAATGTCCTTGTCAGCACTGAACAGGCCAAAAGAATGGCCCAGACTGTTGGATAAGCCAAACACTGCAAGAGAAGAAATGAAAATAAAGCAAAAATAAAATTACACACTGGACACAGTTACCACTAAGAGAAGTCAAATGACTTGCTTTACATCCACACTGTAAATAATTTTGCAAGCAGGAAAATGAATATGCTTGGGTCTCATCCTCACTTGGGGAGCGTGAAGAACGTTTGCTGAATCCTTTCAGTGGTACGTGCAAGCACACGGTCGCGCAGCCTGAAAGCCAGCAGAACTAGACTGAATTGCTGTTATCTGTTGTTGTTTGGATTTTGAACAAAATTGATTGAGTATGAGCCAGTTGATGAATCCTGTTTTATCTGGAAATTTTCTGTTGACAGGCCAAAGGGGCGCAGAACCAAATTTCCAAGATCCTTCAGTTTGCCTATGAAGAAAAGGAGAGACAACATGTTAAGTAGAGGGGAAGCTTCCATTGGATTATGCCCAGCTACACAGTGCAGCTCTACTAATTAATTTATCTCCTAATTTAAGTTAAATGCTGTGGAAACTTCTGTAGTTTGTTGACTATTCAAGCTCCTAACATAAATTAAAAAAACCCAACAAACAAACAAAACCCAATTGTGATGTAGTTACTGTCAGCTTGGGTTGAAAACAGATCACCAAGATGGTTCTGAATGGTTTGAGCCAGTGGCCACTGACAGTCATGGCTATGTGGTTTCAGCTAGCCAGAAGTACCTTCTTTCCTCTAGTTACAAGCTCTTGAGGTATCACAGCTCGCAGCAAAGCGCTGATCTTCTCTATGCTTACACTTGGATTTAACTCTGATAGCTGCCAATTTGCAATTTCTGACACAAAGATTTCAGTTCTGGTTACTTTTGATGCAGCCACAGCTCCATAAACAGTCAGGGGTATTTCAGGCACCCAGTTTCCTAGACCACCGAAAGATAACAATGACAGCCAAAGTTCAAACTGTTCTTTTATACTTATTAAAAGTCCCTTTTTAAAATCTAGGTATTGACTTTTTTTTTTTTTTTTTTAATCATCTTTGTTTGCATGTGCAAGCTAAGCACTTCCATCTGTAGAAGACAACTCCCTGCAAGAAAACTTACCGTGAGGTCATGTGAAATGCCATTAATTCACTTGCAAAAGGACAGCTCTCCAGGACTAACTCTCTAAACAATTATTATTTAGCAAGCATTGTTAAACATAATAGGGAATAACAGTTCATAGAATCTAGAGGCTTCTACCAATGTGTGTCATACATGCTTTCTGACTCTGTAAAATGAGCTTTACCTCCACCTACAAACAGGGGAAGAGGAACAAAAGGACATCCTTAAAAAAACCCCAAACTATATAGAAATGACGCAATAGATAAAATGCATAACATTAAACAAGAAGCAGAGGTAATATGTGCAATGTTGGCTAAACACAAGCTAATTGAGCCCCTGGAAAGCCAAGACAAAGAAGGAAGATAGTCTGGTTTTCAAGTAAAACATTGTTTTCATCCTGGTTTCTTTGTACAACTGTAGACTAATTTCCCAAAGAACAAACCGAAGTTTGGCAAGGTGAAGCCTACCCTAGGCTGGCACCCACACACTTAAGACTCTTCAAGGCAAAGCACTGTTTTGCTGGGAGTTTTGTGCATGCACACAGTGGGGAAAACCCATCACCACCAGCAACTGGCACACAGGAAATCCAGCTGAGCAACTGAAGCAGTCGCAGTCACGTAACTGAACCCTGCACATGCCATGCCTACTGCCATTTGCACGTGCTTGCTTCCAGCAAGGCATCTCAAGTCTTTTTCTAGTCATCTTTCTTCTAGCTCTGCTCTAGTCATCTCCACCTGTATGTCTGTTTCTAAACCAACATATCAGAGTCCAGGTGCAGGGTTGTATGAACACTTACTTAGTTTCCTGTGTTCTCTGGTTTGTTTGAAAACCCTGTTTCTGTCCAGTAGTGCAATCATTGCTACTGCTACTAAGTCTCCTCGCTACAATGTGCCAGCCGGGGTTTAATTCAGGCTTTGTTGCTAAGCCATACTGAAGCAATAACTCCACAGCAGTGATAAAGCACAGAAGCATAAGGAACAAAGCCCTGTGTAAGTTCTTTACAGACAGAGCCAAGCAGTATTTGTGTTGCACAAACTGAGTACAGACAGATGAAGAGATCTGCCTTGCACAACGCTGCAGGCCTGTGACCCTGCTTAAAGCAGATGTGTCTCCAACTCTGAACTCACCCTATGGAAGCAACAATCTAGCAACAGCTCAAGACAGCTTAAAACACCATCACCATAAATCAAAATACTTTGTTTTTTTCAATCACATTTCCAAAATTAGGCTGAAGTTTTCAACACTTTAACTGAAAATACAAAAAACATGGGGAAAGACAGCTGGGGAAAAATGCAAACATTTTATTCTGAGGAACAACTCAGTCCTGCATAAAGAAACTACCAGTGGTACTACAGCACTGCTACATATTCCACAGCAGTTGAGAGCCTGCATCAAAGTGCTGATTCACAGCTGGGTATTGTTCCAAGATTTGTGCAATTATTTTAAAGCAATATGTAAATTCCATGGCCCTACACAGGAGGAAATCAGACAGCCTTACCCTACAAAAGGCAGCTAGTTAGTAAGATACATTTTTTCTCCTTTTATTTCTGTGTGGATTAACAGGTGAGGTGGTTGAGTGATCTGGTGAAAGTCACTCCAGTGAGTGGCTCAGCTAGGATTAGCTTCTTTCTACTGGTGATATGTTAAAGCTACATCCTGTTGAAGTTTAATGAACAGTTAAGTTCATAATTTTATGCTGAGAGCATTTTGATTATTAAACTATAAAGTAGCTCGCAGCATCTCCATGACTGGGAGGAATGGTTGCTATTGTACTTAAACATTTGGTCATTGCTTAGGTTCAGGTTCAGAGTGAGAAGTGTCTTTGTCTGCTGGTGGAAGAATCCTGACATAGTCTGGCATTGCTAGAGTCAGCTGTAAACCATTCACAAGTTATCCAGGCACTGCAGCTGGCTCAGGAGCAGGCAGACCAGTTTGCCTGTTTCAGGAAGCTGTGAAAAGGTCCTTTCAACTGGAGCTAGTGCGATGGCTCTTTTCCGGTCACACAAGCACCAATAAACACACAACAACTGCCTTGGTATTCTCTCTTGTAGCTAGGCCATCTCTCTTCTCTGGGAGAAGCTAGAGGTAGTAAGATATATTTAGTACCTTATTCTTTATCTCACTGTGACTGAATAATTAAAACAATAAGTCATAGGTCAGCTTCCTGTTCTATCACGTAAATCCACACAGAGCACTGCCTTTAGGTGCAGCCACATTTCAGAACTTGTTACTGGAACAGAAGGCGGCTTTGCCTTTTCGAGCATCTCAAGCCCAAAGCACTGCTCCTGGCACACATAAACCGATCATTGTAGGAAAGCACTGTATCCTCCTCCCCCACTCTCCTTTCATCCCTAAATTAAGATCTGTAGTTAAGTCCAACGTCCCCCCCTCTCCCCAAAGAAAAGCTCTCTTAAAACAGACTGCGCTTGAAGGAAGGAAAGAGGCATGGGGAGGCTGTGACTCAGCTGCAGTGAGTTCCCAGCAATCAAACATTCACTTGTCCTGGAGCAGGGTCACATTCCCTTCCACGTCTATCTTTCACTGATCTTGTCCTTTCCATTTCAGAGGACCTACTTCTCTTTTTCACCTGGAACTCCATCATGTTAAGCTTCTTCAGCAAAGCAACATTCAGNTTGGGGGCTCCAGAACTGCACACAGTACTCCAGGTGGGAGTTAACAAGTTAACAAGTTAACAAGTAAACTAACTGCAAGCAATCAATTTAGGGCTGTGATTACTCACCTGAAGTGCAACGTAACATCCTGTTGCAAAAGGCAGTTGCACAAAAAGATTTCTGATGATTTACATTAAGCTGTAACAGCCACAACTAACTGCTATTCAGTCTTCCTGGCAACGATTCCGATGCGGCTGCCAGTGCTAAGGTGGTGTTTGGAGGCTGAAAAGCTAGATATTGTTTAAGAATTATTTTTTTTTTAAATAAAGGGCAACTTTCATGATGAGGTCTCATCTTTGTGTAACTTTCTATACTACCGACATCACTTCTTAAGCAATTGAAAGAGCAAAGGCGACTCCTTTTCCCTTCCCTAACTGGGGAGGGCAGGACTAAAGCAACTGTGTATCAGCTCCGGTTTAAACTGT
Organism: Tricholaema leucomelas; assembly: GCA_013400475.1. Classification (NCBI taxonomy): domain Eukaryota; kingdom Metazoa; phylum Chordata; class Aves; order Piciformes; family Lybiidae; genus Tricholaema lacrymosa; species Tricholaema leucomelas. The sequence goes on from WAAF01003013.1 coordinate 1,983,652, forward strand.
TTGAAGAGACCTCCCTATATAAACTGTTTAAGTTCAGCAACTTAGTGGCAAATACAACATATCCTTCAGTATCAGCCCCCCTAATTCAGACGCTGAGCCTAATAAACATCTTTGCTGGTCTCAAATAGCTAGAAAAATCTCCTCCTGGCAGAAGGGCCCAGGGTGATACACTGATTGTCCGTGTGATTTATGGGGAGACCTATCAAGTACATTTCACTCTTTCCTGCAATGGTTTCATTTATAACTTAAGCTTAGGGTCCCAATAGTTCTTCGAGTTACCAAAAGCTGTGTATAGCACGGGTGACACGGATTGGCATATTTCATCCCATTTCTTTGTATCCATTATACTTAACCATGCAGAAACCTGTTGTCACAGCCCTCAAGATGTTAAACCTTGCTAGAACTGTTCCAACTTCTCTGCTCACTTTCTCTCCAAAGGAGCTGGTCCTACTTATCACAATAATTAGTTTCTCTAAATAAGATTAGCTTGTTGCACAATAGCTGGAAATGTCTGGCTTTAAAGTCAGAAGAGAAATAAAACAAGAATACAGAAAATGGTCAATGTATGTTCATGTCCTGGACAATCACTAAGGCAGAGGATGCTCATGTTATGAAAGCATAAAGAGCCAGATGGATGTAAAAGCTGCTTCCAAAGCCAAGCTTGGTTTAATGTGAAATTCAGAGGTTAGTTCATACAGAGCAAACCTCAGTGGCAAGTGGAAGAAATACCCTGCAAAGGCTGAATGGAAAATATGAAAATACTTACAATACAGATGGCAGCTCTGAAAAAGTCAGACCCTTGCAGAACACAGCAGAATTGGGCTTGGTTTGGCAACAAACCACAGTTTTTCCAGTCACATCAACTTCATCAATCACATGCACACAAAAGAATTCATACTTAGGTAGTCTGGAAGAAAAATCCAGCCAAGAATGTGTGCTCCGATTTATTTACACACAATCACTTAAGAAGTGGTTTCGGTTTCTGACAAACTATGTGGTAATGAGCTGTAGCACTGGAAAACAGGAAACACACTTGGGGAAGGAGGAAGATGCACTCCATTTATTTTAGTTTGTTTGTACACAGCTGCAGATTTCATGCCAGTGTGAGTTAGTTTGGTGTAGCAGGGCTTAGTTTTAAAGGCTGGATGATTCATTGACTGCAGTAAGAGTTCAATCCCGAAGCTTAAAAGGAGCCAAAGCATGAACTGTGCCATTCTTTCTAAAGATTTTGTTGGTGATTGACATTAGTGTCAGTGCTCCAGAAGGAGGCCTAGCCTGATGCACCTGACTTCCTCTCCTGGAATCAGAAAATCTGGGGTACAAGCCAGACACCTGAGCTGACTCCCCAGTAAGAGGGCAAGAATGAATCCTTGTACATCTGTCATTGCTTAACTAGTAGTCAGATAATTTCCTAGCAGATTACCACAAGCAGTTGTCTATTCTGAAACTGGACTCAAGTTGTCCAATAGCATTAATAAAGTTATTGAAAAAGAAAAAAGTTGAAACAGCTTAAAAGAAATGCATTGTACAATAAAATCAATCCAAAGAAATCTTCTGACCCTCACATTACATCATTTGTCCTCTTTCACTCCTTCAGAACTTCCATCTAATCTCCCTTCTTCCATTGTAAGTGTTTTTAACTTGACTTCAGACAGAACAGCAACATTTTGTAAACCTTGTCAAGTATTTCCTTCCCAGGCCTTCATTATTTGATCCATGTCACTGCTATCTCTCTTAACAATAAGATCCAGGCAATTTTGTAAGATAAAAAAAAAAATTAAGTCTTCTTACTGCCCATATTCCTAACTTAATTTCAAGTGTTCTAGTAAGAAAATGTGTTATAGAAAATCCTCACCTGGTATTACAGTAGTGATGATCACAAGCAGTGCTAAGAATAAAATATCACCTGCCCAGCTGACACCATATAACTGTAATGATCTCTGGGAGAATTTGTATGAATCTTATGTCACACAAAGGCAATGGCCAGCAGGACAAGGGAGGTTATTCTTCCCCTGTACTCAACACTGGTCAGGCCACACCTTGACTGCTGTGTCCAGTTCTGGGCTCCTCAATTCAAGAGAGATGTTGAGGTACTGGAATGTGTCCAAAGAAGGGCAACGAAGCTGGTGAGGGGCCTGGAACACAAACCCTGTAAGGAGAGGCTGAGGGAGCTGGGATTGTTTAGCCTGGAGAAGAGAAGGCTCAGGGGTGACCTCACTGCTGTCTACAACTACCTGAAGGGAGGCTGTAGCCAGGTGGGGGTTGGTCTCTCCTCCCAGACAACCAGCAGAAACAGAACAAGGGGACACAGTCTCAAGTTGTGCCAGGGGAAGTATAGACTGGATGTTAGGAGGAAGTTCTTGCCAGAGAGAGTGATTGGCATTGGAATAGGCTGCCCAGGGAGGGGGGGGAGTCACCGTCCCTGGAGGTGTTCAAGAAAAGACTGGATGAGGCACTTAGTGCCATCATCTAGCTGACTGGATAGGGCTGGGTGATAGGTTGGACTGAATGATTTTGGAGGTCTCTTCCAACCTGTCTGATTCTATGACATGATTCTATGACCAGAGAATTACATGCTATACTGCCCCCCTCTTAGTCTGGTTTGCCTGGCTGTTTACACCAATAAACATCATTGTAATGTCACTGAGGATGGATTCCTTTCTCAAGAATTCCAATATAAACAGCCTGAACTGGTTCCCAGAAGACCAATTCAGTTCTTAGATCCTAACTGCCACTGACTGGATTAATACATTTCAAAAGATCACATCCTGTCTGAAATCTAGGCAAGAACCATCAGTACAGAAGTAGTTTTGTAATGACAGTTTATAAAGCTGGATTTCTTGTCGTGGTATTGTCCCTTGTGATTAGTGAGGCCCTTTAGACATTGGTAATGAAGAGAGAGTTCACATTGTGTTAACTCATCCCACGTCCTACAAAAGAGCTTGATCCTTCTGGAGATTTCCTGCATTTGTCATTTATTTACAGCACTACCACACTTACCCTTCTTTATTTATGGTTTGTTCTAAGTGCAATAGTGGAAACAGAATCTGATAATGTAAAGCTCTAAAAAGCCTCACTGCAGCTTTACTAGGTCAAAACAGGTATAAAGCAAGAGCAAACTGGACTCCTTGCACAGCAAGGGAAAAAACAAACATAAGTCTCAGCATAAGCCTTTGAAGCAGTTTCTTCTTCCCAAATATTTTAAGAATTAGTGTTACAGTATGCAAGACAGACTGAGTTTATTTAGCCTGATTCTCTGCAGAATAGCAAAACACTGTCTTCCCCTTTCCCATCCCAACCCTCCAATGCCTACTTATCCTAAAATAGCACCACTTGTACTACTTGTCACACCTACAATGAGTAACATAACTATTGTAAGCTGTTTCTCAAACAGGTTAGGGACAGTTAGTTTATCTTATACTGTCACTTGTCCTTGCTCTTTTGTGTGGGTCTTCTAAACTGAATTAATTAAAAGACTAAGAATAAGGCTGTTTTTTTTTTAAATATAAAAGCACCAGGATATCAGATTGGTATCTGAACCTGTAACAATTACCAAACCCTGTTAACTAGGAGACAGTAGGCAACACTGAGAGCAGTTTTTTTTAGGTGCAGGAGGTTTCTTCCAAACCCCTTGGTTTAACCATAATACTGCAAGGTCACAAAGCAAGGAAGTGTTTTATATTTAACATTACACATGAAAATCAGTTATGCTTGGCCAATCATATTGAGCTAGCTATGCTTTTGAAATACACCAACCCTGTTAAGGTATTATCCAAGCAATACCACACAACATGATGATGAGGGTGGATACACTTGAATGAAATCTCTTTTCTACAAAGAAGTTCAGTCAGAGCATCCTTTGGTACAGAACTGCAAATGACAAGGAGCTATGCTGTTAGGAAATCTAATTCCACTCCCAGCAAGACAAGACATTTGTTTGTAACACTAGGTAGGTGTAATTCAGCCTCTAAACAAACAGAGCTGGTATACTACATAAATCACAGTAAACATGAAGACTTGGAGGTCTCTAGGTTGGAAGTGCTACAAAAAGAACCAAATTTATTTCTCCAGACACTAAATCAAACATGCTCAGTTATTACAGCTGGTTGACTTCTTTTACATAAAGGTTTAGTGAAAACCTTGCTTTATCCCTTTCATGTGAATGTTTCCTTTGAAGGTTTACTTGCAGAGAGAAAGGGCAGAACAGTTGGTCTCTTTCAAACCATTTTCCACTGCTTTCACATGCATCAATATTAAATTGTTTTAGGTGGTCTTGAGTATTCTTTAACTAATACCCTTTTCTGTATGGGAGAACTATTTAGCTTAGAGTGGCCTGTAGGTGAAACCAAGTAATCAGGAGTTTTGTTTAACACAGGATTTTCTGGAACAGGTTGCCCAGGGAGGTTGTGCATGTCTCCTCGCCTCAAGTCCAGGTTGGATGTGGTCCTGAGTGGTCGAGTCTCCCTGTCCATGGTGGGGAGGTTGGAGTAGGTGATGTCCAAGTTGCTTTCCAACCTAAGCCATTCTATGATTCTATGAAGTATTTCCATGAAGTTTTACTCTATTTCAATTTCATACAAGAGAGTCTACATTAGCATTTCTAATTTTTCTAGTAAACTAGGAAGATTATTACATATGCTATAGGCACATGCTACTTACCCAACATTTCTTTCTTCAGTTTTTCATTCCGCTCTTCAATTTGTCTAGGCAATCGCTGCGGAGACAAGTAAGAGTTGGAATCAGACACACACTGTCAATAACAGTGTGTCTAAGCTAATGGAATCTTCATACACATACTCAGGATACAATCTTTGCGGTTTGAAATGAATCCTTATGTCAAACCACACTTTCATCTTATTTTGGAAACCTGTGCTCCATCCTATGTCACCAGCTCACATAAACAGTAAGTCATAACTTGTGGGTTTCATACAGGCATACACATTTACTGCTGAAAGCCAGATCTGTTTGCTTGGAAATTTAACTGAAAAGCTTATGGAAATTAAGAGACCTACAATTAAAGTATGTTTTAGCCCTATTTCCTCTGCTGCATGCACTCAATTTGGTAAGAGAGGCTAGAGTGACTAAGCATTTGACTTCTGAACATAAACACAGGTGTAATGAGCAAAACATCCATAAAGTCAGCTCTTTGTGGCACCTGAGAGGGAATCCATGGTGACAACACAAAGGTCTTCTAACTACAAATGTTTTAACAGAAGATCACTGAATTAACCATGAGCTTCACAACAGTCTAATGTGCAGCATCTTAATATAGAATACAAACAGTAGTTTTGAGGAGAGGATATTGTACAGGAGGACCTTGAAAGGGCAGTTCAACATATGAAGGAATTCCAACAGTTCATCTGAGCAAAGCAGAGGCCAAGCAGCAGTTCACTGACAAGCTTTTGCCCTTCTTGGAACTGGTGCTGATGTTAAAATCTGTTGCACCATCATGGACAAATTTACCACAAGTTTCTACTAAGCATTACACAACTGCATGGTCTCTATGTATTCCTAACCATTTGAGGCTCCCATCTGTGCTTAGAACTGCTGTGACTCCTCTCCCATCCTTACACAGCACTGCTCTTCTGCTATGAGATGGTAATGATCATTTTAAATCAGAACTTTCTATTCACTACAGCTCTGTTTACCATTGTATCATTTAAGTTCTGCATTTTCTGTGTGTCACTTAAACACAATATTAATAAAACAAACCAGAGTACAAATGGCAGCCACATTCTATACATATTTTGTCATGTTTTTCAGAAGTACTAGTTCAAGCTTCTATACTATGCTTAGTACTGTGTAATTCTGGCAGTCCAGCATGCAATTATGTGCATAATTATGCTGTCTATTCTTTGCCATGTAGGTTGTAGCAAATAAAACAGATCTGCTGTAACGGTGCTATCAGTAAATTAATTACAGTTGCAGACTGTGGTAACAGGTGTGGAATTCACTGCACACCTCTCTTTAAAAAACTGGCTTCTCAATACAGTTAAACAATTCATCTTCCAGTCTTGTTCTCTCCTGTCATTTACAACTCTGGCACCATGGATAGGTTCGTCACCCTGATATTGCTGACACAGTGAAGTAAGATGTTCACCTCAAGAAAAAGCCCATTGACAAGGCTGCCTGGCTACTCCTCTCCTCTTTGATGCAGGGTATGCTGGTAAGCACAGACAAGAACAGTTCATCTTCTATAGTGATGGGGGAGAGAAGTAGGATACCTCAGGAAAAGAATACAGAAAAACAAGTACTGAGCAATAAAACACAGATACATGGATGGCTAAGCTTGAAACCTGCCCAGGCCCAGCATCACCACCAGTGAGCCAGATCTAATTAGTCCAGTCAGACCTCATCTGACTCCTGCTGTCCCAGAGGGGCTTATTAAGTTGGGTGCAGATCTAGACCTAAGCCCACATGAAAACATGTGCAGATATCCCCAGGCTCTAAATTCAGTTTGCATTGTGGCTTTGAGATTTGCTGAATCCTGGATGACTTTGGCATATGTAGCTTGTGTTGCTCACACTTGGACATTAAGCTTTGGTAGGAAATGAAGACACAAATCCTTGATCTGTATCCATGTTTTGTCCGTCTGATTCCACTGTCCCAAAGATTTAGCATTTCTCACTCCAGGAACATATTTGCAATATCAGTAATCTATGGAAAGGTCTCCACAAGGACGTTTATTTATCCAGTATCTATGATATTTATCTCACAGTAGAGCTTTTTTTGGATACTAAGTTTAGCTGGCCTGACAACCCCTCAAAAACTGCTGAAGCTGAAATTCACACAGTACTGTTACACACCTGCTGAAAACAAAGCCTACAGATTGATACCATATAATTAAACACTTTCTGGGAAAGCATCAACAGGGACTATTTGACCACAAATCATTATATAATTTCAAACTATTTCATTTGGCATTGAAGACACAAAAAAAACAACTAAAGTGTGTGATGCTAGGACTTAAAACACTGACACTGCACTCTGAAATATAAACAGTGCTGAAATTTTTAAGCAGCTATCAAGTCAGGAATCAAAAGCAAAGAACTACTGTGTATTTAATATTTGTAAACTGTCCTTTAACAAGATCATGACATTCCCTAAAGCAGTATGTGAAAAATTTTCTATGTACAGGACAGAGAAAGGTTTGCTCTAACAGTGGATGAGGCTAATTTGCAGACTTTCTTGACGCATCATTTCATGACCAGTGATGGGGTAGGGGGAAAGCTGCCATATTTCTGCAAAGAGTTGTGCACTTTACCTCACAATAAAGCAAAGCTTCTTGTCTCCTACAAATTAGACATGCTAATCACAAAGTGGAGCCAGTATTAGAGCTGGAATTATCTTTTCATTATGAAATTCAGAGATTTATGAAGATTATTTTTAAAGGTGTGAAACTAGCTGTCACTATTTCCTTAGCTTTTGGAGAGGTGAGTTTTAAGCTTCAGAGCACTGCTTCTACTCTGAAACCTGACAAAGAACAGGAGCAACTTGGGGCACAATGTCCTAAATCCTACTGCAGTATAAATTGAGGGCATTTTGTACAAAGTGTTCTGCACCACATGTGAGCCTAATGTGTCTGCCTGGTAAAACGAGGTCAAGGAGCAGAAGGTACAGTCAACCTCTGTACTTCCCAGCTACAAAAATGAAGAATAAATTACTGATCACTTTAAAACATTCCTGAAAAATAGCCAGAAAGAACAGCAGCACTGTTTGTGGTTCTCTCCTAGCCTAAATCTCCATTTGTTACTGAGCAAGGGCTCTTTTGTGTGATTATTTATAGGGACACTCAGCAAAAGAAAATTGTGGTTTTACAAAAGGGACAAAGGATTGTATCCATACCTTCAGGAGGTTCCAGTCAGCCAAAATATATTTTCAACTCCTTACATTTGTGCCAACTACTGACAGCGTTCCCAAGCCATCTATTAGGAAGAAATTCTTCACTAGAAGGGCGGTGAGGCACTGGAACATGTTGCCTAGAGAGGTTTTGGATGCCCCTTCTCTCGGGGGCATTCTCTGTGTTCAAGAGCAGGCTGGATGAAGCTTCAAACTACCTAGTCTAGTAGGTGCCCCTGCCCAAGGCAGTGGGACAGGAATGATCTTTAAAGTCCTTTCCAACCCAAACCATTCTATGATTATCTATACTCCATGGAGTCCTGGCTGGTGTTACTTAATTTGTCTCATCTTCAACGTTGTTCTTTGTACAATGAGCTGCTAAAACGCACTCCTTATACACCAGTTTCATTCTACCAAGTGAGTGGCTAGGTTACACTAGGCCTCACACTCTGGAGCTAGCCTAATGCAAAAATGGCCACAAGCTATAGACACCAAACCCCATTGTTTCCTTTAGAAATGTCAGCAGACTCCTTGGCTGAATTCCTAAATCAAATAAGCTATAGTCTCAGCTAAGAGACTATACACAAGGCCAACACAAATACTCTTCCAGACTGTGGCAGACCCATCACACTCACTACCCATGAAGTAACGATGTTTGACAAGCTTGTCATTCATTAAGCCATTGCCAAGAGCTAGGTGATAAAGTGCTCTCCTGCTCTCATCTAGATGCATGCAACAAGCATCAGGGGGTTGTTTCACAGTACAGTGAACTGACCTTGTCAGTGGGTGCTGCCAAAAGAGATGGCCCCAATTCCTGCAATGCCTTGACCACATCATCTTCCTCCTCACTAGCATTTACAGTAGGACTTTTCTGACTGCAAAAATCCAAAGCAATATGAAAGTATTTTGGTTGCTGACTTATTTTTGTTTGCTTGTTTCTGTGTTACTCTTCAGAGTTAGTTGTCTGCTAGAGTCATAGACAGAATCAGTCACTCCCAGGGTTGAACATCAGCTATTACCAGTGCTAGCAGAAGGAAAGGAACTGGACAGCTTTGTCAACAGCTCATAGTTAGTGGATCAGTTTAGCTACTTTGTGAAACCGCACCCTCACCACTTACAGCAGCTACACCATTAAGCAGAATATTTTTCTGCTATCAGTGCAACTGATCCTGTCCCAAAGGAAGTAATTTCAAGCAAGGCTTCTTGTCTAATATGCTACAAAAGCAGTTTCTAATCTGTCATTTATAACACTGCAGTATGGGGAAAAGGGGTGGAAATCAGTAATTATTTATTTTCCCAAATGCAGAGTTAAAGCAATTAAAATCTAAGCCCTTCAAAAACATTTCTGCATCAACATATTCAAAGTGGGTTTAGAGATAATTTTGTGAGTGATGCAACATTTTGTTTTCTTTACAGGGAAAAATAAGCTGCAGATTCACTGATGTGAAGCTAAAATAAAATGACAACACCTTTTGAAAATTTAGCCAGATAGGCAAAGTTAAGTTCTGGCAAATGGGGTGCCCAACTAAGAACTACATTTGAAATATGCATTGATTCACCTTAAAATGGAAGTAAAGAACAGTTCAGCTCTTGATTTCCTTGTAGAAAATGGTCAGCTATTTCCAAGCTCTCTGGTGCTTTTAAACCGTTCACCTACCACAACCCGAAGCTCCCAGTTTGACAGAGTGACTACCTCTGTACTTTTTATAATGGCTACATTCCATTGGCACATGCTCCTTCAAAAGCACAGGCTGTCTGGCTACACCTTTACCACATTTGTGCTTTCAACAGAGTCTTCATAACCTCTTTTCAAAAACAGTAACATCAAGCAGCCTGTAAGAGGAGCTTTCTGCACAAAATAAATTTCCCTTCTTGCTACCCCTGTGAAAAGACCCTCTGCACTTGTCAAATTCACAGCTATTTTCCATACTGAGCATTAACATGCTGAGTATCACTAGAAAAAATCACTTCTGCTGGTATTTTACACAAAGTTACTTAAAACCTCAAACCAGCAGGCTGTGTCAGTGACTTTAAATCCCCATTGACCAGGGATTATTTACATGTCAAACTGGAGTTTCAGAAACTGCTGGGGGTTTACCTTTTTTTATCCAAGCTGACACATCCCAAAGCCCAAGGAAGCCTTCAAAGTATTTCCTTACACTTACAGGGATAAGGCAAAAATTCTGCAAGAAATGTTTATTCCTGAAGAATTTGTAATTTGATTGAAACAGTGAGAGTGGCAAGACACTGAAACAGGTTGCCCATGGAGTGAATGCTGCTACCCTGGAGGTGTTCAAGGCCAGCTTGAGTGACCTGGTCTAGTCAAAGGTGTCCCTGCCCACAGCAGGAGGGGTGGAAGTAGGTGATCTTTAAGGCCCCTTTGAACCTAAACCACTCTGTGAATCTATGAAAAGTGAACAGTGGAAGACAGCCACAGAAGTTTTAGTGTTTTTTTAAAAACAAAGAAACAAACTGCATCAATAGAGTTCCGTTAGCAGCCACAAGGTGCCTTTTCTCCAAATGAAAGGCTAAGTTTTTGAAGATTAATAGCAGACTTCAGCCACTATTAGTAAAATAACTCAGTGGCCAATACACACAGAAGGCACTGCAAAGAACAAGAACACAAAACAGCCAAGTCCAGAAACAAAAATATCAACTATTAAAAGTAGATACTTCAAAACCAGATACAGACTGACAGGATCCTGTCTCTTTCCTATTCTCAAAGTTACATAACCAAGTAAACACAAAAAGTAATTATGCCACAGAAGTACTCAACTGTAAATTTACCAACCAGAAAAATAGTTGTACTGAAAGGAAACCAGGCTCCCATTTAATTCAACAGTTAGCAAGCATGGTGTCCTAGAGTGCTTGTATTCAGATCTCTACACTGCAGATTGATATTCATAGATTTGTAGAATGCTTTGGGTTGGGAAGAGACCCTGAAGACCATCTCATTCTAATCCCTCTGCCATGGGCAGGGACACTTTCCACTAGACCAAGTTGCTCAGAGACTCATGCAACCTGGCCTTGAACAACTGCAGGTAGGGAGTATCCACAGCCTCCCTGGGCAAGCTGTTTCAGTGTCTCACTACCTTCACTGTAAATTGAAACAACGGTCACCAAAATGCAGCAGTGGTTCAGGAAAGCTCTCCTAACACAGGGATAAATACAATTAACTGCCTCAACCAGAAACCTGGAAGAGCATGTGCACACCTCTGCTAGTCAATAATTAAACATGCAATTAGATGCTTACAGCTCAGAACACAATTTACTTTCGCTCCTTTTACATGAGGTAAAAAGAGGACTGGAGACTTGTCATGGAAGTTGTAGTTCATGTAGTCTTTCCTATATAAAATGAGACTAGAAAGCCACTACATTTTCAGATGGAGAAAAAATAGCTATCACCACTGCATGTGAAGCTGCTTGCATAAACAGCACTGAATATTTACAATACCAAACCAAATACCTTGGTAGAAAGTTAGGCCAAAGTATACTAAAAAGGCTTACCATGCAGGCTTCTCTGGCTTGATGGACTGATGGGTCTTTTTCCAGGATTGCCTTATAATCTTCCAGAGCTTCATCTAGTTTCTCTGTTTTTTCATACAGCTCTGCTCTCCTCAGCAAAGCTCTAATATAGTTAGGATCCAATTCCACTGCTGGAAAAAGAAAACCAAAGCACAGTATTTCACTTGAAATGCTTCTACATTTCTTCTAAGTGCGTATTGAAACCGTAACAGTTAACTGTAAAAAGGTAGCTTAGAATCAAGCAGAATCACAGTTTAAAAGCTAAGTCATGACTAAAAAATGGTATACATGTGCCTGTGAAAGCCTAATCCAAATGATCATATTTCATTCATTGTCCACAATCTGTCACAGAAGTGATTTATAATGCACAAACATTGATCTCTGCTCTTTATGCAGAGATTCTAAGAGATGCTTCAGAAATCTGAAGGACCTGTAAGATGGTTTTCAGCTTTTATATATTTAATAAGCATACAGGTAAAGTTAAATATTCCTAAAGCTACAAACAGCAGAGAAAAATAAGCATTTCTCAGTTCAAGTTGAGACAAACTCCCAGAGAACTACTGATATTATTCTAAATTTAATATCAGTCAAAATTGGTTTGGGAATCCACAAGCAGTTACGTTAGCCCTGCAAGTTAGCAGAGTAGTAACACTGACTGAATTTAAGCTTTTCCTCTCATTCCCTTGGCAGCCATGACCATATTTACAGATGCAGTTAAGGTTGAATGCTGAACTTAACAGTAACCTGCAAATGGTAATTCCTTAAGAATTTCTTCATCCATTTTTCAACACAGAAAGAGGGAACATGAAGAACTGCCCATTTTATAAACAGAAATGGTTCTTGGGACAAGGAAATCCAGGATTTTCTAGCTAAATATTCTACCTTATTTCTTCTGGAAGGACAAAGACAATGCTACAGTCAGCAAGTTGCAGGTTAGTGTGAATTGCTCTGCTGTGCTTCAAGTGTTGCATTGCAGTTTGTAAGCCAAGTCCCTGGGGAATGTCACGCCACGGTAGGTTTAAGCCTCAGTGCTGCAAAGCAGACTGATTCCCTCTCAGCCAAGACAAAACCAGCAGAAGCATTTTTCAAAATGCACCACCACCAAAACAAGGCAAACCACCAAAGTGACAGAGGCCAGCTAGAATTTGTTACCTTCAAGAACACTTTTAGCATGCACAAACTCTTATTTACTGTACAAGCAGTGCTGGCAGGCAGCCATTGGATTAGTTTTCTGATTGGTAATTTGGACTTCTTTCCCCCAGCTGTCATGGGGAGTTTAACAAATACTCAAGCATGGGTGAGTGGGTGGAAGCAATATCGCAATGCACAACTGAAATGATTTCACCAGAAGCTGCAGAGAGAAAAACTATGCAGGACAAGAACAAGAGAGTATAACTCCTTATGACAATGCAAAAGCCTTGCATAAAAGGGACTTGATAATGGTTTTAATTTTGTAAGGCCTCATGGTTCTTTGGTATTGGAAATTAAACCAAGATTTGGGGGGAATGGCAGGTGGAAGTAGATTTTCCATAATAAAAAGACTTTCCTGTTAGAAAGAAGTACAAACAGCAGCCTTATTGTCCCAAGAGAATAGAAAGCAAAATATTACAGGCAGGAAAGGTTTGATAGACATTTTGTAAATTAAGTAACAGAAGTAATTCTAGATTCAGGTGTCTTCCATCACAGCTGCTCTTTGAATTCTTTAGATATTATGCCCAGAAGTACAGCTCTGCAGTAAGGCACTAAATGGCATAATTAATGCATGAAAGATCTGGCACAAGAGCAGCACAGAAACAAGACATACCTTTGCTGCAGTCACTTAGGGCAGCTTCCATCTTGTCCTAGAACACAATGGTTTTAAGTCATATTTCTTGGGAAACATGATTTACAATTGCAAGCCAAAACGTTTGTCTGGCATTCCAAGGCACTGAGATGTCCATGTAATCAAGGCTTTTCATACCTTTCCTTCTGATGCAAAGCTCCTTAGCAGTGATTAGCTTACTCCCTGTGAAGGCTGCCAGTGTTCAAATTGCACGGCTGCCCCACTAATCAGTCTGCACTCAGCAGCAGGCTGCAGTCAAAGGCTGAGTCACATCTGCAGGCCTTGGCTTAACCCAGCTACAGCTTTTCTACCTTTGTCAATTAATTAAGGGGTTGGAATAGACGGTTCCCAAGGGTCCTAGATAAATTCTCATCTGTACTAGCTAAGACATTTAGAAAGCAGATACTGCCTGTAGCACCAGTACAGCTTTCTCTAGAAGGGACAATGCACGAGACTTTCAGAAGTGTTAGGGACAGCATTTTAGTGCAGCCAGATAACCAGAGTTAGACAACATGAGCCATGCAATCTGCCTATAATGAAACAAAACAAGAAGCATAAGAGCTGAGACAGAGATCCTATTTTCTTCCAAAATAAAAGGGATTAAAAAAAACAAAACAAACAAAACCCTAGGCTGTTCTTTGCTTGTATTGTTGATCTAAGTTGTAGTAATTGTTCTATACCTGAGGAACTACTTTCTCCTCCATCAAACAGAAGCTCTCAGAGAAGAATGCCTCTGAAGCTTTTATTGTAGTGCAAAACAAATGGGTGAGCAGGTATGGAAGAACAAACTTAATGGGGTAGTAACATTATGAATCTATTTTCAGAGTAATGCATTGACCAGCCAAGTTCCATGCACCTATACTGGTGAGATCACTGTGCACGAACTAGTGTCTTTTACTGCCTTGGGCTCCTGTGGGGACTATTGGATTAGTTTTCAAGTGATCTATCTCATTATGAGAGGAAAACTGCAAGAAAGTTCCTTTTGCACAGGGTAAACTGAGGGTAAGAGTTACTGTGCTATCTTTCTAAATAATTTAACCTTGAAAAAAAGGTAAAAATAGGGAGTAATTTCTCCTGAATTCTTAGTATCTCCTCCTTCTAAAGGAGTGAAAGTTTCTGTTCTAATAGCTTGTCTTCTATGCCTTCCATGCTGAGTGTATTGCTCTTCCTGGTTAACATCTGGACACGGAACAGAAAACACAAAGAGAGCTGCAGCCATTCTATCCAGACCACGCCCTGCAACACAGGCCTGTCCTGCTATATAGAAGCCATGAAGGAATCAGATCCACCAAATTAAAGTCGCAATTAGCTAGTCCTGTCTATGTCTCTTAAGCATTTGTGCCAACTAAGTGGAGTACCTGACAACCCAGGCCTTTATTAAAAACACTAACTACAATTCTAGCCAATTAAAAAAAAAAAAAAATCAGTGTTTTAAACATAATACAGCACAGCAACTTTGGACAGCTGCTCTCACAACAACTTTTGGGTTTGTATATTTATCCTCAGTAAAACCAGGCACACCAGCATTTCTACAGGGAGCATGACAGACTGAGCAAGCAGCTTTATTCCTTTGCTTTTCTTTCTGCACCCCTAATGACATCACTATTGCATTTGTTGTATAATCAATACGTGTTGTTGAATGAAGTAAGGAGAAAATTCACCTGTTTCATTTTTGCAGCAGCTCTGTTTGAAAATAAAACAGCCCTATCTTTTTGGAAGCACGCTGGACAAATCTGCAGAGCCTTCGTGTAAGAGTCTTCTGCCTCTCCATAGTCTGCAGATGTGATAGCAGGAAAATAAAACAGACCATTTATTTCAAATGCCAGTACAATCAGTGAGCCACATGGCTAAGATTACTCTGGAAGCACTTCTCAATGCATGATGCAATATTAAACCAGAATCAGTAGCTGCTCTCAGACAAAGTACATTTCTTAGTAGATATATCAATGACAATTAATTATTTTCATATAAATGCTCTCATAAAATCAGAAATATAGTCCTGAGCTTAATGTAACAAATGCAGCATGAAGTGCATACAATTATCATTCCTGAATCTGTTTAACTCTACTTGAATACCAGTCTCCTTAAGTGGATCCTTGATCTGAAAGAAAGCAGGGGCTGAAACATGTCACTGCATTGAAACCAGTTCAAAGCAGGAGATACTTTATTTGCCACATCATCTTCAATGACTGACTTAAAGGTCAGTCACCACAAACTCATTATCACCTGAAGGTCATCCATCACCAAATCTCATCTAAAGCAAGAACCAGTGATAAGCCACATGAGATTATGAAGTTATTAATTTTCTAATGAAGGTAGAGTCAAGAGTGAATGGGCCCTATATCGACTCTGAACAACGCCCTGCCAGCTGACAAGTGCACTGCCCTCAAAGCACAGCAATTCTTTCTATGCACAGTAGCTGCTGACCATCCAGGTGCTTAAAAGTTTCTGTATTTATGATTAGTAAGCACTTCGTCAGGCCACAGAATCTGTCAAAAGGAGGCTAGGGATGAAACTTCACAAGATGATTCAGCCAACATTACAGGCTTGCCCCTTTTGTGGTCCAAGCAGTTCCCTTCTGCCTGTTCTGATGCTGGTCTGAACTGATAAGTCATTCCCCAGGAATCTCGCTCTCAGCACACAATAGGAGACCTCCAACAGGAATGCCACTGTCTGGTTATCAGAGTATACTTCTGGGAAGTTATTTGTTTGTGTCCCTGCTGACTGGGGAAAGTATGAATCTGCATTTCCAGGTTTCTTTGTGAATCCCCTAGCCACCAGGACCTTAAACAAATGACAAGAGTCAAAATCACTTCCTCCTTTGTGTTTTTTAATTAAATGCACTGCTATAACTACACATTACTGACCTCAACCATGCTGTTATGCATTAACTGTGTTCAGAACATGATCAATTCTGGCATAAGCTAGACATGTACATACAAGTTAAACAGAAGGTACTCTAGATGTGTGTATCATGTTCTTGATTTAAACACTTAGCTTTCAGGAGAAGTTTGCTTTAGAAATCCAAGTCTTTGTGACTTAACTTTAAAGGAGGTCTGTTAACTCTTTCTGTTCTCTAGAACTGGATGAAAAATGATACTGATAAATTTGAACAATGCTACATGTGAGATCTTCCTATGGGTATTCTACACCACTGCCATGATGGCTAAGAGTTTAAATTCTCTTACATCCATACGGTGTTAAAAGATTATCCACCCACCTCCTTTCTTGAACTGCTCATTTCCTTTCTCCTTCAGCGTTGTGCTTTCCTTTCTTCTTTTCTACAAAAGAAAAGACAATGTCTCAAAGTATTTAATTGAAATGAACAAGTAGGTCAGCTGCAGTTCCAAATAAAGTATGAATGGTATCAGAGTAAAATATAACCCCAAGAATTTTAACTTGCACCAAGATTGCTTGCTTGTAGTCATTGTGACATGATAGATTTTGCACGTCCACAAAATACTGGAGTATAACAAGAAGGCAATTAAAAATCTTCAGTTAATGGACAACAATATGCAGAAATAATGAATTACATGTTAGCTTTTTAGCTGGCTGTTTGCTTCTTTTCAACTCAATTTAATTCATCAGTGCAGGTTAACTCTGTAGAACATATTTCAGATGTAAAGTCTCAAAAGTCTTGATAGAAATAATTCCACCTCAGAAATTCAGTTACATTCAGAGATGTACACAGCACATTGAGCTGCCTGCATTAAAAACAGTTCCATGGAAAACACTGCCCTGAAAGATTTCTTATGCAGGGAGTGACTAAACCATCAGACTCAGAGACAGGAAGATTGTTCTGTTATACAGTGAAAATTGCACATGCTGAGCAGAGTTGTGTTTTCAACCATGAATATCTTAACAGTACTCTTAGCACGAGTGAAGTTGACATGAATGCTCTTAGCCTTTGACACAGAAAACACAGGATGTCACCAAGCCATCTCTTCAACCTATTTAACAATGGAAGACTTTCACATGCAGACATACCTCACACATGTGAAAACAAAGCATGTCTAAGGCAGGCAGTAACATCAAGAATTAATTTTCATGTTCATGAATAATTTCTATGGTAAAAAAAAATAATCATTTGACCACTGCTTTTGCCTCCAACACACATGCATACACAAAGGACTTAAATCAAGGTGTCTATAAATTACAGATCATTGAGCAATTAAAAAGCCAACACTAGGAAAAGGAGCAGTTTCCTTTCCTGCAGATTGTGTAAATCAAGGATTAATGCAATTATCAATATCGCACAGAACATCTCCTTGGAAACAGCTAAATATAGTACTCTTTGTGGAGCACTGCACCATCTCACAGCTATGCCAAGCAGCTGACAAACAATACAAAATCAGAGGTTCTCTCCTCTTGCTTTTCCAAAAACAGTAAAGTAATTCACCTTACCACTGTCACCTTCTTGGTAATAACAGATCACAGTGTTCTGAAAACTAGGCACAGGGGAAGGGCATTCAGTTGTGATACACAAAATTACACAGTAAAAGACCGTCTGACCACTCAGAAAAATGCCTATATCACTCTTTTTTCTATTGCCTATTAAATGTGTCTTCTAATACTCACTGGTCCTCATATTCTTGCTCTTGCAGGGGGGTTAGGCTTGATCTCTTTGGGTCCCTTCCAACCCTTGACATCCTTTGAGATTTAAAAAAATACAAAAACCAGGCACCACTACTTAGAAATTTGCTTTCCCCCAGGGTGGAGTGACAAATCTATGCAAGTCCTTCCAATTGCACTGACGCTGGTGCTTTCTAAACACGGGCATACAAACAAATTTAAGCACTTAAGGCACAAGCTGCATTAAAAGCACAAATTCTTTGTGCATGTGCAGGATTCTGCTGGTCAGCACAGGGAGTACATGACTGCATTTGAAAGCTGTACCCAAACTGTCAAAGTGCCACACGGAACAGCTCCAGCAAGGTCCCTGCCACACACAGAGTTGGCCTTCCACAGAAAAAAAAAAATTAAAACAGCTTGACTTGAGTGAAGGTCATGGAGTGAAAGTTAGCATCACTGAAGTCATATCAGTGAACAAAGCAGCCAAATTTCTGCACAGAACAGGTTAGGAAATGATGATCCTACTGGAAAATATGAAAGATCTCCATAGACAACCCTTCTTCAACAAAAGAAATGCTTGAAACATTGGCCCTACTGACTTCATTGCTCATGACCTATTTAGAATCGGCCTTTAAGTGCCATTAACTGATTCACTGTTGCATAAGGTAGAGTTAAACCTCTACAATAAGGGAAGCATTTTTTGATACAAAATGAGAACTATCAGTACTCCTGAATGCAGAAATGCTAAAAATCAAATACTGGATTAAAAGCTACACTTGCATTATCATCATTATTTTGTTTGATTTTATTAAACTTATTACAAAATATTACATGGTTAGCTCAGTTAAGTATTAAACACTAACATAAAGTGATTTATAAAGTGAGAAGGCTTCAGGAGAGCAAGATTATATTTAAAAGCAAACAAATCAACCAACCCTCTTTAGTTGTGGGATTCCTTCTTAAGCAGCCACAAGGATTGTGACCTGAAGTCTCAATAGCACAGAATAAAGACCAAGGTACAGCCTTGATCACCAGATAAACATGGGCAATGATGTTCTGAGCAACCAAAGAGTTTAAGGACTCTCACATTGGGTAGCTGATGACTCAGTAAAACTCTCCTCCCACAAAGGCCTGTTCCTTGGTATGTCACAGAACAGTAGGGATTAGAAGGGACACCTCTGGAGATTATCTAGTCTAACCTGTCTGCCAAGGCAGGTTCACCTAGAGAAGGCCACATGGCAACACATCCAGGTGGCTTTTGAAAGCCAGGCTCTTTTCAGTGATGCTTGATGACAGGACAAGGGTCAATGGGTGGAAGTTGAGGCATAGGAAGTTTCATGTAAAAATGAGGAGGAATTTTTTCACTGTGAGGATGACAGAACATTGGAACAGGCTGCCGAGGGTGGTTGTGGTCTCCCTCTCTGGGTTTGTGTCTCTCTCCTGCCTGGGTTCCTGTGTGATCTAGTATCAGAAATCCTGCTCTGGCAGGGGGTTGGACTGGATGATCTTTTGAGGTCCCTTCAAGTCCCTGACATTCTGTGACTCTGCAGAAGTTTACAGAACTGGAGACTCCACAACCTCTCTGGGAACCCTGCTCCAGTCCTCTATTACCCCTACAGTCAAGTTCCTCCTCGTGCTTGGTGGTTAGGTGCAAGCTATGGAAGCATTTAAGGATGAGGCACAGAGGCTGCCACATGCCACAGCCATCCTGAGTCTCCTATTCCTATGTAGTGACTGAAATCCCAAACAGCCCAAGAGCCTCTTTTCATAGCACCACAGAATCATCTCGATTGGAAGTGGCCTTTAAGCTGATGAAGTCCCCACTATTTCATGCTTGCACATCAAACTGCACAGACTTGAAGGACAGAGGAGTATTAGTAACACTGCAGACATACAATGTCAGTGACAGTCTCATGGTGAATTCTGACTATCTGTGCTGAAACAGCACTGCCTAGGCATGTTTCAGAAGCCAGCAGCACTGATAAGAACACCCTATATGGTTTTACAGTTTATTTGGCTCTCTGGAAAGCAGTAATGCAATCCTGGTTCAAACCTGGTATTTCTGTTACAGCTTGAACAACATCTTAGAGTTTTAGACTGATCCTTACTTTCCAAACAGTGAAGTTTTCACAAGTAAAATCTATAGGGTTCTTCAAGTATCACTCAGAATTTATATCAGAAAGTATAACTCTTGTAAGTGATACATAGGAGCAAACTATCTCTAAAAGTAAATTCCTCTGGCATTTCCATAAAAGCATATGTTTTAGCATGTCATGTCCTAAATGCACTGCCCTCTAATGCACACTAAGTATTTGTGAAACAAATACATCACTTCTTCCTCCACATATACATTTCTTTCACAGAAAATCCTAACACAAAAGCAGTGGAAAGTCAACTACTCTGGATGAATTCATATTTAAGCTGAAAGGACTGCTCCGATGAATACCCCTAGAATGTGTCTTCTATTCAAATACAGGGTAAAAAAAAAACCCAAACAACACAAAAACCAGCCAAACCCAAACCAACTAGAAGACATAACCTCGTCACTCAGTGTACTAGATTTCCAGCTTCAGATAACTGCAAGTTGACTGGTCATCACTGTACTGTGATCATATCAGCCCAGACTGAAAAAATTGCAAGTGACTTGTCCTTGGGACAAATTTTGCACAATGTCATTTCAGTGTCCCCACCCACTCATTTTTCAGAAAAAAAAAAGATCTATGTAGCTGCAGGGCAGGCTTCCTTTTTCCTCAGCAAGGGAAGTAGGTCAGACTGAACTCCTAGAATGCTCTGCCTAAAGATATCTTGGCCCACTACCTTCCCTCAGGCTGCTCATACACAACATTAGGGTCAGGCATAACTTTCCTAACTCGCACTCCATTATGATTTTCTGCTATTCAAAGTCAGCAAAATCTTAAGGTTTGTTTTTTTGTGGAAACTGATGATAAATTCCAAGTGACAAGCCCTAATTTTTGATGCATAAAGTAAAAAAAAAACAAAAGACCCAAAGAAATAACTATCTTTAACCAGTAATCTGATTGAAAACATTTGCAGATTTGGATACTGAATTGCAATCATTCATATTCTGAAGAAACAAAGATGGCTAGGTCTTCTGACAATAATGTAAAAGAATTCAAAAGAAAGAGCATCAAATACAGTCCCCAGACATCAGCTGCTGCGCTAAAACCTTCAAGGTTAAAAATAAAAGCATTATTCTACTATCAGAGAAGGAAGCAACCTACACATTTGCACTGTTTGTTGCAGAAGTAGCTAATATAGTAAAAATACTGGAAATTAAATCCTTTAATATATCTGCTGAGAGCTGAAGGACAAACACCCTCAGTTTGCAGTGCTTCCAACTACACTTCCTCTGGCTGTTCCTATGCATTTTATTTGATCAATTGATTTAACATTGGTAGGGAACAGTTCTTGGCTCCAGTTTTGTCAAGAGCAGCAAATGCAGATTCCCTCTTCCCTGTAAGGCTATTTATACAGTGTGACAATGCACATCTGCATCTTGTACCCTTTAGTAAGGTCACCAAGCAACAGTCAATTTAAAATTACAGGAGTTCAAAGGGTGCACAGAGGCAAGGAATTTAAACAGATAAGGAGCATATTTTTCAGTTTCAAATCCCAATTCTAAGTCATCCATTAGTAGTCATCTGCTTCCCCCTGCAGTTGTGTAAGGCTATTGCTGTACCATGCACTTCAGAGGAGTTTAATTTCAGTTTAAGGCTGTAGCCACTCAAAAAAAGCCATTTTCAAACCTTGCTACAGTTGCCAGAACTGCCAAATCTGCCTTCTCCACTCAGGGTGTAAAATAAAAAACATTGCCAGACTCTGGCTGATCTCTGCGTGCTGTAACTCCATGTTTTCCTCAAACTGGGAATAGCAGTTCCAGAGACAACAGGTCACATCCATCCCTGACAGTCAGTTTAAGTTAACATGTCAGACTACTGTGACTATTCCTAAGTGACAACGTGTCATTCAGTCATTCCTGTTCCAGAAGCAACAGCCTCAGGCAGAAAAATGGGCCTGACCACTTCATCATCACAAGTCAAAAAGGTCTGTCTGGCACTACCAGCATCATCCAGAGAAACAAAAAAAGTGAATGTAAGACTAAAAATCAGACAGCAGTACTGAAAAGAAGATGCAAGTACACTTTCTCACTCTTTCCAGGGAATTGCCATCCAGCAGAAGACTTATGCTTGCTTAAAAACTTAAAAAAACTACAGTAACTCCACATTTCATCCAAATTATTCTCACCAGTACTAGGAATTAAATACTCTAGTAGATACAGATACACTTCTCAAATATTCTTCTCCAAGCCTGATTAAATCAGAAAATGCACCAAAACAGTTTGTTCCATTTTGCAAGCCAGAAGACAGAGCAGTTTCAGTCTAGCAACCTATCCTTTCCTCTGATTTGATCAAAACAATAGCACCTTTTGTATTGGTGCTGCACTGTATACAGGATTCAGGTTAACAAATTCAGTCCTCTGAATAAAGGGATCACCTTCTATTACATTTCAAAAGATTCCACTGTGATGCCTTCAAAATTCAACTGTCTTACAAGTTTTATTGCTATAAAAAATAATTCTGAATGCTGATGAGAATTGTTGACAAAAGATAAATTCCTTACTGGTATTTGTCAGTATTTTATGCAATAATTTTTACTAGTGCACAGCCAGTTGTATTGTCTCATGTATTAATAATCTGGTTTTTTTTTGGTCCAACCATATAGCTCTTCCTGGAAGGTGATCTGAGGCCATCTCTAGGTATCAACACTTGAAGACTTCCGTGGCATCCCACCTTTCATTTTGTACTTTAGCTTTTATTTTGTAAATACTATGGAAAAAACATTGCCTTTGATAGAGGCGAGGCTACTATGAGACAGATGGAACTAAGAAAACATCACATGCTGAAATGAACAACTACACTCAAAAAGCAGTCTCAGAAGAAATCCCAGATCAATTCTTTAACCTCTGGAAACACAAATTCCACACAGGAGCTATAATTTCTGAAAGAACAAGGGGATCTACCTGATGCATACGGAAGAGAGCGAGGAGAGGAGCAGCTGAAAGCGGGTTACTGATTAAGACAATGTTTTTTAACACATCCTAGAACTTCTGAGGAAAATAAGAAAATAATAAAAGGAAGTTTTACTGTTTAACCCAACAATTGAAAAAAGGTATAACTCAAAAATACCATTTCTCAAAGATGAGTTTCACTTCTTACAGAGCTGATAACAAGATACTAATCAAGAATCTTCACTACTAAAGCTTTGTTCCTTGTCTGGCTGACATATTTCCCAATGTTAAAACAGGAGCTGAGCATGATGCCAGCCAGCTAGCTGTAGCTCTAATACACAGGCAAGAGCCCAAAGATAGGAACTGCTTTTGAGGAATATTACATATTTATTCCAGGGCCTTAAAGCAGCTAGAAAGGAGTGCTCTACAACCAAAACAAGAGCTAAGCCAGGTGCTTAAGTCTTTGCCAGACAAGGCCCAAAGAACAAGACAACATCTGTCATGACGGAAAAGCATGAAGGATCCAAATCTTGCTGTTGGATAAACTCATAATTAATGGGTGCCTCCTCAGAAGAGGACTGGGTCAGACTGAAACAATTACCATGTAACAGCTGTTGAGTGTCTTCTGATTAATTCTGCAGACTAGACCAACGTCAAAGCCATCACTGTCAATGACAACTAACCAGAAGAATCTGTTTGTAATGCATCAAAAAGCAATTTACTGCTCAGTGCTTCTGCTAAGGCAGTAATCAGCATGCTTTGGAAACAACAACAAAATATTGTAACAGCCAATTCTGGTTTAGGCTGCTTAATTCTTAAAAAGCTTAGGGTTGCAAGTCCAGGCAAGGCTCTGCACTACATCTATTTTGAGAATATTTCTTGCAGGTTTGTGTCTTAATACCCCTTCAAGTTCTTATTTTGGTTCATTGTGCAGAGAAGGCTTATGGAATTGGTACTGCTTTCCTGCAAGTAACTTTTGTTGCTTAAATCGAAATCTCACTGTATGAAGCTCTAGAAAATGCACAACCACTTGCTCCTTCACATCGATCTCTGCAGAGGTGAGAATTTCTACTCAGAACTGCTACCATGAAAGTTTGCACCCAGGATTTGCATAAATTCACTGAGCAAGGACTAGAATCTTGCTTTTCACCTCCAGAAGAAATAAGATACCTTCTCTTCCACAGATTAGTTCTTTTGAATGATGTCCTCCAGTAATTAATTTATTAAAGCTGCTAAGACTTAACAACGGACTTAGTTTAAAAATCCCAAGTATTGAGAGGTAGCTCCACAATCTGATTTGAGCAGGGCTAACATTTAGCTTTCCTTATAACTTAAGTGCATAGTTTATGACTGGTGCAGCAAGCACAGTTCACAGCAAGTTTTTCTTATTTAGGCAAGTAATCCAAATGAAGACAATCCAACTACCTCTGTGTGCCATTAGAAGGCTGCCATTTGATGTCTACTTTTACCAGCAGTGCCCTTGACCTAAAAATGCAGCATTATTTTTCATCTGAATCATTGCTCATAACTGGTTCACTGCACACTCCCAGGGAGAGGTGTGCTAGCACAATGAAGGAGGCAGCAGGGGGCTGAGCATAACTGATCAAGGACTGCCCAAGTAGCAAACACAGCACTGCTGCAGTGTCTGCTCACTCCCAAACAGTCAAACAGATGAGTTATGAATATTTCTACCTCATTTTGTCCTGCTGCAATAACAACAACAATAAAATCACTGTCCTTAAAAACATCATTTTGAGTAGTTGTAAGGAGGTTTAAAATTATTTGAAACTCCTGAATAAATGGATGTACAACAGCTGGTTTAAGATCCCAGCTGCAGTAGTTTTGCATAAAAGTGGCATTACTTAACAAATTCTTTTCACAACCCAACTATAAGGAATGTTTCACTTTAAAAAGTAAAATAACACTTATAGCCATCATTCCAAGTACTACAATGAAAGATTAGGAATTCAAGAACGACCAATCTGCTTGGTTTTACTATACAGAGAATATAAGGTGATGCAGAGGAAGACCACGAAAATAGGCTACTTCAGTAGATTTAACAGCTGCTGTTAAGCTTCCAATTTCTCTTTAGATTCTGAATTTCACAAGTTCTGTTTGTAAGAGATACCAACAACGGTTTTTTTTGGGAAAAAATAGGTGTAATTTAAAGACTGCCTCTATAATCCACTCAGAAAGCTCTCCATGCAACATAAAATTCATGATGTAAGTACTGCAAATCTAATAGTCATGGTGATACTAAGAGATGGGATCTCCTCCATTTGATTTGGTATGATCATAAACCAAACTGAAAGACACAACTGACCACCAGAAACAGAGAAAGATGAGAACTGCAGCTGTCTCAACACTTTCTCAAAAGAAATCTTTCCAGCTTTAAAGAGTTATTACTCTGTACTCCCAGAGCCACTTTCAGTGGAATTCCACAAAGCTAAATCCATATATTCCATTCATGATTCTTTAGCTCGTTTTACAGAAGATGAACATTAAATGATTACCTAACAATACAACAGAAAGAAATGCAGGACAAAAACAAAGACGCCAAATGTCCCAGCCTGCTGCTCTTTCTAGAGTTTAACTCTATAGCATATTTTCCTCGTAGCTTTTATCATTCTGTTTATGAAACTCTCAAGTTATAAGCTGCTTCAGACTCATGACGACAATGCTCCTTGTACACACAAGAAATACAACAAGAGAATAGGGACTGTTTAGTCTAAACTGGAAAAATGCAAGGACAAGGTAACGTAGGTCACAGAAAGTGATTTTTGCCATCTCCACTCTGTCAAAAAACCCCAATCCAACCCAAAAAACAAAAGCCAAACAAAAATACCAGTTAGTAACTTCCTGGAGAGAATCCAGCTTCCAGGATGGTCAGGACACTTAAGACCATGCCTTAAGCAGACAGCCTAAAAGAACTAATTTTGTTCAGACTTAGGAAAAGGTTGCTTAGGGGAGGCTTCATGGCAAGAAAAAATGGAGGCTGACTCTTCCTATAGGCATGCAGGAAAAGAAAGGCGAGTGGTCACAAGTGCAAGAAAAGGATGTTCTAATTAAACAGAAGGAGAAATGTTTCAGCCATGAGGTTAAACACTAAGATATGAACCTGGAGAAGCTGTGCAGTCTCTCAGGTTCTGAGATGTTTGTGTGACTCCACGCAAGCTGATCTATTTGATTTAACCTGGAATAGAGAGGTGACTTCCAGAGGCACTTTTGGAGCAAAGGATGCATTAAATAACTCTTTACAACATTTGCAGACTCACCCCCACCCTCTCTTATTCATTACTGGATCTCTCAAGTATCACAACTGGCAGGTATCATTATCCTCATTTTACAGAGGTCAAAACTGAGAGACAGATCAAGATACAGATGAAGTGATTTCCACAAGGTCAAGCAGTAGACAAGTGTTAAGATTTAGGCTCATTCCTACTTCAGGGAGATAATATTTCATGTTTTGTTTCCCCACTAGTCCCATATTGCTTTTCCACCTCAAGGTACTTGTACATTAACATAATGACCTGTACTACAGATGAAAAATTACCCTTTTGTCTTCAGTGATAAATTTCACTCAGAAATCCCTCACTAGGAGCAAAGGAACTATTTAAGCCACAACTTCAACAAGTTTCCTCAAAGTCAGAAAAAAAAATTAACACGTCTATCTTTTTTTCTACTTACTTACTTGATGACCACAGTATTTCAGAACATTGGAAACTGACTGCTGTCAAGTCAGCCTCACTGACTGAAGGTCAAAAAAAAAAAGGGTTCACAGAGACTTACAGGGGTGTAAACACCTTTACAGACACTGTTGGATCCTCCCTGTGACCTGTTTCATTAACCCAACATTACCCAGTATGTTAGTAAAACATTTTGTTCAACGTAACACATCTGATGTGTTTGCTTGATTAAAACCCAAGTAGTTTATAGGAATACTTTCAAATTTAATCCAAATCACTTGTATTACATAAACTGGCCTTTCCTATAGGAAAGCTCACCTGAAACTTGTTCTGAGTTTTGGAAAGGCACCTTGCAACTAATTGGGTGAAAACAATGAACACACACAAAGAAACGTGAAACAGGGAGGTTCTTCTATCTTATAATCTAAGCACAGTAACTTCACATACTGGTGAAAGTAAGAAAAAAAGTCTGCAATGGAACGTGATGGTTAAGAATAGCAAGGAAATCTAACAAAAATATTTGTTACCTAAAAGGAGACATTAAGAACAATAAAACCAGTGAGTTTTAAAGGTCCATTTTTACATGAGACACAAATAATTCAGACACTGAATTCAGACACTGACAACGTGTCATTTTACATTCAACACTGGTACTTTGGATTACCTGTTTTTCTTCCTCTGGCATATCTTTTTCTAGTTCTAGCAAATATTCTTCATCTAGTTCTGTCTGCTTTCTTGAGCTATTCTCATCATTCTGTAAACTTCCTTCATCATCCAGCACAGGTTCTTTTGCCTCAAATGAGTCATGACAGTCATGGAAACTCTCATCTGTTGTGGGATCTTTGGCTGAAGATGATGTACATCCACGTTCAGTGTTTTGGGGATTCTGCTCATCTTTAGGGCCAGTTTCTGAAGACTTCTGATCAGAAAGTTGTAATTGATCAAGTAATTTTTCAGGAGAACTTGCATCTTTACACTCTTCCATATTGGACTCCTTGGAGGAATTAGGTTTTCAGAAATAAGAAAGAAATGACCCTCAATAAGCATAAATAAATGTCGTGTCAGCAAATCAATCTCTAAAGTACTTAAAAGTACCCTTAACATCAATTAAGGGAAACACTTTACACATACTTCTACACACTATGCAGCGTCACGGGGTCACTACAGTTTCCACAAATAAAGTCAGTTCACAAATGCAGATTCTCAGAACTATAACGGCACCATGCTACTAAGGCTTTTCCCTTGCAGTGGGGCTCAAGTTAAACACGCTAACCAACCCACAAGCCTCATCACCCTCTCACTAACCCCAGACCTCAGAGGACCGTGGGCAGCAAGACCCCGTTTGCACTATGTTCCCCTTCAGCCTCCCACCACGAACCCTTCTCTCCCCTCCCCCCGCCCCGGGCCAGGGCCTAGGCAGCCTTTCCTGGCTCAGTCTCCTCAATTCTAACCCGCCCCGAGATATAAGGGGCCCGACTTAAGCCAGTGCGCCCCATGGCACCTACACCACCCCAAGGCCGGGCCCACGCCCGCTCACCCCCAGCCCAGCCTGAGCCTTCGCTTCCGGCCGTCGCTGGTCTTGCGCTCCTCACGCTTCACCCGGCCTACTGCTTCCTGCCGGCGTTAGCCAATAGGAGGAGACCGCGCGCAGGCTGCTGGGAGTTGCAGTCTTCTGAGAGCGCGTGACGCACAGGTAGGCGTGAGGCTGGGCTGTCTCGCGGCTGTGTGGCGCGAGCTCGCCTCAGGCGGAAGGCGGGAACCGGGGAGGGGTCAGGCCACCGCCTCGGCCTCCCCGGAGCCGCCATGTTCAGGCTTTTTACGCGAGTTGCTTGCACAGTGTTTCCGCGCACCCGGGAAGTCCGTGCTTGGGCTCATAGCAGCGTTAAAAGTTAACATTGAAACTGCCCTTGTGGTGCTAACACTGGGGCAGACCCCTATTAGGCTGTGTGCAGGGTAGCTCTGAGGACGAGGGATGCCTGGGGGCTGCTACCCTGGAGGGTCCTTAAGGAATCAGAGGCGGTTAAATCTGTGGGAGGGGCGTGGAATGGTAGAGCTCCGCCAATTCTCATTCACGGTAAGGACGGTACTCGGAGTCCTCAGGAAGCGGTTGAGAGCTGGGGCATGCGTAATAACTGTATAAACTTAGGGAACAGCTAGGGGAGGTGGCGGCCGTCAGTGAGAAGGGTGTGGCCTCGGGCTAGTACCGCCTGACATAAAAACAGAGCAGCAGCTGGAAAAGGGGAAAAAAAGGAAGTCTCGTTAGATGGACAGAAAGAGGGCGCATACATACTGCAGCAGGCCGGTGGCGCTGGCTCAAGTTCTGTTGACTGCGCAAATTCAGCCATGGTTTTGGTGGGTTTAGGAGCAAGTCCTTCAGATTCTGGTCGAGAAAAAACTTGGCGAAGGGTCTAGAGAAGAAAAGGAAAGGTCTGGAGACCTTCTGAGTTAGGCCTTTAAGGGTTAGTTTTACGGTTAGGACATTAGGGTTAGGACTGGGATTAGGGTTTGGCAATTAGAGTTAGGTGAGGACATCAGGGTTACAGGCTAGGGTTTAGTGAGTATTTGGTGTTCGTGTAATAGCTGTGTCAATTCCAAGGCATCTTCCAGTATGTTTTTCAATTTTAGTTTTTCTATCCCAGTGACATATGAAAACTGAGTTCTCTCTAATTAAGCACTGCAAGAGAATCCCTTTCATCTTGTTTGCATGCATTCCTTGTGTATCCTGCAAATTTTAATCCTCAATCTTTAAAACCGAGCAGGATTTTCACAAATTTTGAAGTAAAATCTTCAGAAATACTTTGAAATGCAACCTGGCTTTTGAACTTCTAACTAGCATCACTGGGTTTGACTGAGGTCTGGAGGGCTTGTGGTATGTTTGGCATTTGAAAATTGGTGCAGAAATTGCAGGTTCAGATGCCATATTAGGTTTTGGTGTGAAATTGTTTAATTGCTGCTTCTAAATGAACATTTCTGACCACTGGGTCTGTTGGTGCCATTGATGAGTGTGGGTATTAATGAGAGATTTGAACACTTTGCTTTCATTGTAACTAGCCACACTCTTGCCAGCTTACTGCAAGCAGCAGTTCCATTGCTGATTTTTCTCCTACTCTCTTTGGATAACAGTGTACATTTCAGCATTCTACAACAACCCAACTGCAATGATTTAGCCCACAAAAAAAAGTGAATTTCTGCTGTTCTGCTATCACTGTGTAATTTTATTTTGACTTAAGTATTCCTGAACCTTCACACTGTCTTGTTAAACGTCATCCTGTCTGAAAAAGGTGAAAGAAATTGCAGCTGTGTTTCAAAATCAAACCATGCAGTTTTGAATTTGCTGAAATACTATTTAAATCTTGCAGTGCAGAGAGTGCTGGAGTTTGAATAGGTTATAGTGTTTCATCCCCATAAGGAACTGAACGTCTAAGAATTATACTGGACATAAGGATTCAGCAACCCATCTAGGGTGTGTGTGCCAGCCTCTATTTTGGCTTTCCCAAATAGAGTTTATTTGCCATAATTCCACAGGAATTGGACCTGCTTGGAAATTTTGAGGTGCTGCTGATTAGTAGCAAGATACTTTTCCTTCTGAGGCAGAGGTTTCTAACTTTCACACAGCACCAGGCTTTGTGGGAGTCAGGAATGTGCTTTTCGGGAATGCCATGGTTCCCAATTCCAGTCCCTGGCCAGCCCTGTTGTGCGCCATCTATCTGTTGCTTTCGTCTCCTATCTCATGAGGTTACTATTCCAGAATGACTGACAACTTTTCCTATCATCTCACTTTGATGAGGAAATTTTATTGATTGTCACAGGAAGAAGGATGAAAAAAGTAGCAGTTTTACTGTATGAATTTTCTGCCTGTATATTTTCAGATCAAGGGATAGTTTTGACCTTCCTGAACTTTATAAATGGAACCTGATCAGAACTTTGTTTCTCTTGGCACAACATAGGGGAAAAGATGTAACTCTCTAGAACCCGAATTCCCTTCTTTCTTTTAGAGGTGATAATTCCTTAGTCAATCTTTACCCTAGGTCTAGCAAAAAGGGCAAGCTTTCTCATGATCCTACTTTAATAAAAGTGAGGATGTCTCTGGGAATCCTTTTTATCAGAGTGGCTTTTGAGCCTCAGCTCAACAAAAGTCTCTGAATCTCTCTCCTGTGGAACATTCATCAGTGCCGCTATGAAGTAAAATCCCAAAGGTTTAACCGATATTCAGGGAATAGCTACTCGAGGAGAACTGAAGGCCCTGTGCCTGGTCCATTCTGGGAACAAGTCTTGTAGCTTGCTAGTGAAGAGGCAGAGACTTTCTAACACCTCATTAGGTGTCAGCATAGTCAATGCATATGACTTCTGTCTTTGTGGTTCCCAAGAATTGACTCACTGTCTGTATGCCTCACTTTCTCTTCTTCATGATTTAACTCTCCTTACAGGACTGTTGTATTCTTGGGTTGCTTTGTTTGGAGAATAGAAGAACAACTTGCCTTACAGTAATTTCAAACATGCACATTTAGTAAGAGACATTTACCCTGGAGGTCATAAGGCAGTTGCTGGCTCTTATCCCTAAATCTTACTTGTTCAAACACAGAATGTGTTGCTGCTTTAGTCAGTCTTTTAGAACTCTAATTCATTGCTGTAAGTGGAAGTGTATGAATAGTTGAGGATAGTGTATATACAAAAAATGAAAACTCAGAATGATTTGTTTAATCTTCTTGGTGCTAAGAGATTTTTCAGAGCATTCATGTTTGTTTAAGTGAGCACCTGTTGAAAAAAAATCAAGAACACATAATCCTGACTAAGTAGATGTGTTTGGATGAGAGTTCAGTGCTGGAAGCCTTAGCTTTTATTGGTGAGATTTACTCTTAATGACCTCTCACTTCTCTGGGTGAGTATGCAGCAGGGTCACGGAGTACCTCAAGTGGAATGCTCATACTAGAACACTTTTATTGCGCTAGATGTAATTTGAAGAGGTAAAGTCAGAGCAAGAGTCTACTTTTCTCCAGCAAGAACTTCTTTACCTCTTTACCCTTCCAAATTTTTTTCCTGTTTCTTCCCAAATGCACAACCTGATGATGGTGATATTACCTGTCATGATCAACACACTCAAGTGCAATGTAGTGTGCCAAAAGGCAAGCTGCAGGAGAGGAAGAATGTTGTGTTGACTCCCGCTTCCTCAGCAGTACTGAAAGGAATAGAGAGGACCAATGTGAAAGATGATTTGTATGATTTTGTTTCTGACATGAAAGTTACCTACTAGATTGTACACAAATCTGACTGCTTTCAAGATAAACTTTACCTGCATTTTAACTATTATTAGTATAGAATTACAAGAGGGCAATTGAGAGGAGCAGAGCATTTTGTTTGGGTTGTTCAAAACAGATATTAAAAGGAATGTAATAGTTCCAATTTTGCAGCAATGCATAATTGGCAGTTGGTGAACTGACTCTGCTCTTTAACTGAAGTTATGGTAATTTATAGACTAATATCCCTGAGTTCACCAAAACATCTAACAAAGCCCAAGACAATGAGAATTTCTATTTCCAAATGTAAAATGTTCATAAGATGTAACAATAGACATACAATACTTCAGCTGGTAACAGGCCAACTGATTTTATGCTGACCATAATATACCTGGCAGCTAGATCCACACTGAGAGTTTGTACTCTGGTATTTGTAGGCACATTTTCATATGATTCTGCACACAATTAGACACCTACTCTCTGTGCACAATGACAGTGATTTTAGAAACACAGTAGGTGACACCTCACTGCTGAACCTAAGAAAACATATGTACCTGCATAAAAAAAACCCCAACCAACCAAAAAAAAAAACAACAAAACACACAAACCCCAACCCAAAACAACAAAAAACCAAAATCTTGAAACCTTCTGAGTCTTGTGATAAATATCTGAGAGAAACATAGAATGGTTTGAATTGGAAGGGACCTTAAAGATCATCTAGTTACAACAAAAGAAGTTATTTGCTTGTTAATGCTTGCACTCCCTCCTGCGGCATGTGATACCCACATGATTATCTTTGTGGATAACAAGTTTCTAACATTTTGTTCCAGAAATTTATAATGTTTTCCTAAATGTTCTCAGGAACTGTGAGCTGTTCCAGTTCCAAGCTACCATGATGAGCCTTTCATTTTTATATACCTCAGTAATATATAAATTTTGAGATGATCCTAAACTCACTTAGTCTCACATACCACTCTGATTTCATAGAGTGTTAAAAGTGTTAAGGTGTTTCAAATCTAAGCCTTAAGAGAGGTTTAAATTTTGCTAATAGAGAGAACCAAAACTCTGGATTCCAACACTCATAGACTAAAGGAATAAGCATTTAAATTTTGCTTTCTGTAGACTTTCTTAAATAACCGATATTTACACTAAAAGATTCACACGGTAGAGCCAACATTTGATTCACAAACTGAGCAATATATACACATTTCATTCTTTTCACAGAATATCTATTTTTTGCAGGAGGAGCATGACAGGGCTAGAACAAATTGGAGTTATGAGTTCTGCATATCAAAAGGGTCTTTTCTTGATAGCCTGTTTTGAACTTGTTAGGTTGCCCACCTGAATGAAGCTGCTCTCAAGTAGGATCTCAGGGCTGCACTCTGTTTTCACCATGTTATGAAACCTGGAATTTTTGTTGTTAGGGGAAAATGATTAATTTATACTCAAGTTTATAAAGTATCTTCTGCTAATTCCTGATGCTTTTTTAAAGAATACAATCTGTGAGAAAAAAAAATCAGGCTTATGTTGCTGAAGACGGGAATAGTGTAAAGTAGCAGGCATTCAAGAGGAGTTTTTGATGTGGATGTTAAGGTGCTTCAGACTCCTTTGGGTGCGACACCTGGTGCGATGGCAAAGCTGCAAGGATGAGTTCCAATTTTTGCGCTCACAGCTAGGGTGCAGACAGTCTGACTGGTGTGTACTGCAGCTGAGTTCAACTCGTGCTGCTAAAACTCAGCATTCTGGAAAAGAGCTTCTCTTTTTTTAATTATTATTAAAGTGGCTTGTGTTGCACAGGAGGTGGACTATATTAAAAAAGAAGACTGAATGGAAAAGTTTCTTCTAAAAGCATGCATGTTGTATCTGGAGGCTTTCAAAGGAAGAGTTGCTTTTTGAAGTTTTCCTTTTTTTTTCCAGACCTGAGTTGCCTGAACAGCACACTCTCTTTTTAAAAATAAAACAGAATAAAACTTCCAGATGAGTTTCTGTGGAAACCAAATAGCTTAAGGAGGGGATTTTTTAAGGCTTCTGCATAATTTAGTTAAATTATTTTGCTCTAAGATGGCCAATCAGCTTTGCTGCATGAATTTCATTGTAAAAAGAAACATTTCAACGAAACAGACTGAGCTTTGGGAATACATCACTTCTGGAAGACACTTAATTGAAATTAAAGCTAGGATATCAAACTTCTTTTGCTGCCTTAAGTAAATGTCTCTCTGATTTACCCGTAAAGAAGCTGAATTTGTGGTCTGTAAAATCCAGGGAACTCTTACCTGGATTAGTTAATTGTGAATCTCACTCGGGATAGAAATCCAGCAGATGGCGATGTTGGATTTTCAAAGCCAATTCTCTATTCATTTCCTTGTAAAACTGAAACGAGGGATCAAACTCCTGTCTTGGAATAGTGTAGGGCTAGACTCCAAGCTCACTAGAAGCAGAGGGATGGACCATTCCATAGTTACCTCAGGCTCTAATGCACGTACTAAAATTACTTTTGAGGGCAGTTTTTTTGATCTTCACAGTGAAGGAAGCAAAGCCCAAAAAATCAAGCAAGGGAAAAATAATTACTGTTTTCTGGAGGTTATATAAAGTTCATGTTCTTTGCTAGAATTAAACATTTGCACAGTCTCAGTGGAATCAAATTATTGTGCTTCCCAAAGAACACTTTGAAGGAATTTGTGAAATAGGCTATTAAGGGCTTTTTAATCACAGCTATAAATTAAAGTTTTACTGCATCAATTTTTTATGTTGACTTACAAAGGAAATTGTGAGAGATTCTTACTTATTTTGAACATTAATTCTCTTCTCCATGTCTTGGCTGGAGTCCTATAAAGATTATAGGAATTACTAGAGAGGGAGCATGTTCTTTACTGTTCAAGCTAATATATTTTGACATAAGGAATTCCTAGTAACAACACCAGACTTCCTTTTTCTGTCACCTTCCACTTACCTGAATAACCCTGTCCCAGTATTTTTTCAAACCTTCCATTATTTTAATCAATTTGACTCAAGTTTGTGGGATATAAAATAAGAGTCCAGCTTGTTAATTAAGACTATTTGTCTTTTTCACTCTATGCATGTTTTGTCAGCTGTTCAGCCAATGTAAATGAATTTGTCTCATTTAATCTCAAAATAATGCCAATTCATGTCTTTAGAGAATCTAAAGCAGCATTTGCTGTGGCAAAGTCACCAATTCACCCAGTGGGGTTGTGTGCCCTACTAGTGACTTTCCTTTGGGTTGTGCTGCTTCTTACACTGGTTTCAGACTTACACCCTCAGCAATGGTAGTGAAGTGTTTGAGACATATTTGTAATTTCTGTAGAGCTTCCTGCTTACAGGAGTAGCTAAAAAAAATCAACTGTAACACTAAGCCAGTGCTTGATTAAAATTAGTGTGTCATTATTTAATGTAAAAATGTTCTAGATTAGTTTTATTAGAGCTGTATACTGAAATTTGAATGTGGCAATCACAAATATTCTAGGAAGAAGCCTGGCTGAGTAATAAATGGCACCTAACCTTATGCTTTTACAACCAAGGCAGGAGAACTGAGGAATGCAGAAGTGTCTGCCCATGTTGTAGTTCTATAAATTGACACAACAGATTTAGTTTTCTCTATAGGGAGGTATTGCTAATCTCCTTGCTTTAGTTATGAACCAAATGGATGAAAATATCATAACAAGTCATCCTGTGACCATTAGGAGGAATAAACTGATGCATGGATTTGCAGCTTTTATCTCTTAATGCTTCCTCCTTTTATGTCTTCCATGTTGTCCTCCCACATATTCTATTCTGCATTGCTCTCTCTTACTGGGCAAATGGGAGTGTGTGGCTTAGCTAGTCAGCATGTACAAGCTTGGTAGCCAGCAGGCTTTGATATTAGTCAAGGGACTGCCTTGCAAAGATCTTATCCTGAGAGGAGGCACTAATTTGGGTCATTTTCCTCTGTTTCGCCACAAATTTTCATAATGCAGAATTGATTACCTTTCTTAATTTAACTTCTTGTTCAATTTGGTAGAAATCAATCATGCTTGTTCTCATCTACCTCTACACAGGCAGGAGAATGGCATAAAAAAAATCTGTATACTTTACCACAGAAAGCATGGTTAATGATGCTTTGATCACTATGAGTTCAGAGAGAAATTTCTCTTCCACTTTGTAGGCAAATCAATAAGTACACATCCCTGCAGTCACAGAATGGCAACTGGCATAGTAGCCATTCTGTGAGAGGACCTTGTACATGCCATTTGCAGTCCAGGGACTGCCTTAAACCCTAGAGAAAAAGTTTTGCTGGATGTTTCCTGTAGAAGCCTACTGTGGAGCTTGGACCTCAGGGTGCATTGTGGAAGGGGGGAATGACTGTTATGCCTTTACAGCGGTCTGAAAAGAGGGAGTATTATCCTCTGCTCCTTGCACTGTTTCTGTAAGTTTATTACACAACCTGGAGAGGAAACATGCAAACCATTGCTAAAGCAGAGGATGGAGTTTTCCTGGTTTAGTGCCCTGACCACCAGGTTATGGCTTCAGATGTTTTTAATGATCTTGAGAATCATGACAAAGCTCAAATAACTTACCTCATGAGGAAAAAAAACTAGTACCAGGTCCAGTCCCAAAAAAGTCATGCTTGGTATAAACAAATTTTTATTCTGTTAAAGTGACTTAAAGTAGCATGATGTGTCTTCGTGTTCATAAGTTAGAACTAAGCTAAAGTACCAGCTTCGAACCATCACAGCGTTCTGAAGTATTTGTTTTCCACCACTTCAGGATGAAAATGATGTTTCTCTGTCTGATGCATCATCCCTGACATACCATGTTCTGGCCTACAAAGTGCGTGAGCCATAGCATTGCCAGGATGGTTTGGAAGAAAGGTAAGCTTATCTGTTGTTGAGTGTTGAATTTATCAAAACAGAATCCAGTTCATTCATGTGGGAAGAAGCTGGTTAGTTTGTGGCCACTAATAGGAATCAGCAGTTGTTAGTTTTCATACTATAGCTGCTGCTGTGGATTACCTTCTCCTGTGTTGTGCAGTGTTATGCTTGTTTGTATCAGGCCAAAGTCACACACAGAAACTGAGAGCAGAGAGCCCATCTGTTGAATAGAGAGACGCTATTTTTATGTTTTCTGAACTAGAGTTGCACTTTATAATATTAATGTCCCCTCCTCTCCCTGTCACATTTGGAAAGGTAATAGAAAACAGAATTTCCAAAGAGTAAAGAATGTGGGTTGCTCTAGAGTTTCAGTCTGATTCATTTGGATTGGTTTTGCCATAACTCTTTTAATGAATAAGAAGCACTTTTGTGATAGCTGAGTGCATTGAAGCCTAATGGGTTTAATTTATGTGCAGCTGGGCTGTAACAATACTCTGAGCCATTACAGCTGTGCCTCTCAACTGAATGGCTCTGTACAAGCCTCTGGTTAGTGATTAAGCTCCATACAGTGGCTTAACCTGGAGAAATTCACAGTGTTTTATGAACACCTTCTGTGCTAAATAGGAGCAACTCTTCTTTGGAGGCAAATATATTTGCCCACAAAATGGGTTAATCAGAAAGTCTGTTAATATGCATTAAAAACATGCGTGATGGAGTATAGTTGCCTCTGGTGGTCCACCATTATCTGCCAATTGCCATTTCACTAGATTGTGGATGTTCTGCTTGTCGAGTTAATTTTTGCTGTACTAAAAAAAAAGGGCTAATATGGGCTCATCCCACAAAGTTTGATGATGGTGTCCTCACCCAAGTAGTTTTTCCTTTAAAAGTAAACCTTGCAACAAATGACTGACTAACAAAGGGGAGAGGGGGATTTGTATGGCCTCATTTGGCATAGCTTTGCCTGGTGGAGGCTGAAGAAGACTCTAGTAGTAAAAATAAAAAAGATTTTTAGAAGAAGTTTGTTCTAGAGAAGTCAGATGGTTTTGAAAAGGTTTCATATTTTAAAATGGCACATCAGACTTCTTCCTCGGTAAATTTTGCAGACCCTCCTTTATATACTTTTTTTTTTCATCTTTACAATCAGTGTTATTGCCTATCCCTTCATTGAAGCTGTGGCTGGAGATCAGACAGGTGTTTTTGGCAGCTTATGAACAGATAGTCATGATTTTGAAGTTTTACATTGTTTAGCATATTTGATGGATGTGACCCCCACTAGGACAATGTTGCTGAGTATAAGAGCAGTCTATATTGGAGCCTGCAAAATGGGAATTAATGACACAAACCCTGAAGATCTTAGGAGAGGATCTGTCATCTATTTGGTTTTAGGAAGTCATATAATACCATCCATGGCTATAAAGAGCCTAATATGACAACGTATCTACATGACCTGCAAAATCTTGGACAAGAGATTTGTTACAGCTACAAGTTGTAGGCTCTAGAGTCTAAAAATGTAACTGAGTAGTGATTAAGAATGCAAGATAGTTTGTTAGAATTCTATTTGAATTATATTTCAGGTATTGACTGAGCTTGTTCTCACTTATTTCTGTTATCTTTGATTGCTCTGTTACATTTTGTCATTCCTTCATCTCTTTGATGCCAGGGATTGTATGTGATGATCTCTTAGAATGACCTAATGAATATGCTAAGAGAAATGAGCCTGATGTAAGTGTCTGTCTTAGAAATAATGGAATATATTTGTTTTGATTGCCTGTGATTATTTCAAACTTCTTGATTTCCAGCTTCTTGTTTTCCACTTTCAACATTATGAATAAAGTCCTTTCTTCCCCTTCTTGTTTTCCCTAGTATCAGAAATCCCAAGGCAGAGTTTCTCTTAGTTTCCTGTTTTCTTGTCAAGGCAGCATAACCGAGTCATGTCCCCAGGGAGACTGCCCTTAAAATATTTGGAGGACTTGGGCTTGAGGAAGGGAAGAACTACAAAGATATTGTGACTCTTGAGCCGTGTATGTTTTGCTTGCAGTTCAGATGTGCCTTCCATGCTAGGCAGGACACAAGAGGAGCTGTAGTGCTGTGGCTGGCTGTGAGAGAATCAAGCTAGCATGGATGGGTTGAGTCCACGCTGCTGTCCCTGCAGGGCCCAGCAGCCTTCCCAGCTTACTATTAGGGAAAAATATTACTGTCTGCCTGTGCAATGCCTTCTCTTCTCTACTCCTTAGAACTTGTGGGACATACGTGTTGGGGATTTTGGCTCTCTGAGGATTTTGGTATATGATTGATAAGGTTAGAAGCACTGAATATTCTAAATGTCATGGGCTAACTTGATAATAATGCTCATCTTCTTCTCCTGATCAGTTACAATGATTAAGGAAAGCTGCTTTTTCACTACTAAGAAGACTGAAGTTATCTTTTTGTAGATTAAAGATAAAGCAGTAAGGAAGTTTTCTTTGCAGTTTTTGTTACACTGTGTAAAACTGTACAAAGGTGATAA